>JZKD02S0527544.1:18320-32989 GCA_000966675.3 Picea glauca | reverse complement strand
AAAGAAGACTTGGATGCGGCAAAATAACAAATGGTTTAGTAAATGGGGCATTTGCTTGAGCATGTGTCCTACAAAGAGTAAAGAGATAAAAACTTTTGTTATGGATAAGTTCCATGATGCAATAAAGACACGACCACGACCTCGTCGCGCTCTCCTGCTCACATGATCGTTCTCATTCATTCATGAGCCGAAGCGGCTCTTTCAATTCCTCCGTGGAATCTCTGCTAAAATCCCGATCCACAGGTCCTTTCTTCACCCGCACGGTTTTTCCGCACTAAGTCGTGATCTTCCCCGACTCAGTTTCGGGTTTTCGGGGTTTCCTCTTTTCTGATGTCGAGAGTCCCTGTCCCCGTGATCTCCCAATCACCAATTTGTCGATGCGCTCTCTTCCGGCCTTAGCCCTTCCTGGCTAGACTCTCTGGTCCATATGACCGCTCTCACAAGACCGCAGCCTTATATCCTTCTTTCGGGGTTTTGGACTTCAAAATCTCGATGTGCTCCAGCTCTCGTTATCCCTCCAGGCTAAGCTCGTGGCCCACGTGACCTTCCCCCTATATGACCGCACTCATACCTCCTCATCGAGGTTTCGGACTTTCCAATGTCCAAATACATATGTCCTCAGGATTTGCGATTCCTCGAATCCCGACTCTCCGAGATGCTGACAGCTAGCA
This sequence comes from Picea glauca, assembly GCA_000966675.3. NCBI lineage: Eukaryota > Viridiplantae > Streptophyta > Pinopsida > Pinales > Pinaceae > Picea > Picea glauca. Next base: position 32,318 of record JZKD02S0527544.1, on the reverse strand, counting down.
ACTCTTGTCCACCTTTAGCCTGATCAACGGTTGTGATTGCCTATAAAACCAACGGCTCCAGATCTCCCTCGGGACTTCGGGGTTTCAAATGTCGAAAAACATTTGCCCACGAGACTATCGATCCCTCGAATCTCGATTCTCCGCTGCGCTGACAGCTGGCCCCCACACAACGGAGCTTTCTTCCTTCTCTGATATGCTGACAACTGGCCCCAGGATGGCTCCTTCCTCCTTGTCGGGGTTTCGGACTTCGCGATTCCGAAATGCCCAAACTTTTTGTCACCAAGATTCCCGATATCCCGATGGCTCAAATGCCGATAGACGACTTCCTATCGGGATTTTCCCCAATGGCTCCGATTGCTGTCGCGCGTCCTCCTCCGATGGACGGTCTTGATCGCTCCTCGCGTTTTCAAGACTTCTGACGTCCCGATTCTCACGACCTCGGGAACTCCGATTTCTCGAGTGTCGATATCCCGATGTCAAGTGCTCGGATCTCCGGAATGGACGATCGTGTGACACGCGTCCTCCCTCAAACGGACGGCTGTGATTCTTTCATTGTTTCGGGACTTGAAATGTCTCGGTTTTCTCGACCTCCGATATCTCGAGTGTCGATATTCTGATAAGCCAACTCTTTCGGGACTTTCACCTTGGCGTGAGAAGGGTTAAACCCCGTGCACCTCCTATCCAATCCGACGGATGACGGGATTTCTTAATAAGATCCAACGGCTCTCGATCTCTCCCTTCTGTAGGCTTCTCCCAAGCTCCTCCTGGACGTAAAAATCAACGGTCCAGATTTCTTTTGGCCGATCCAACGACTGTTGTGCTCCCTCCTGAGCTCTTGGCGCTTTCTTCCTGCACTTGGAAGAATTTAGATCTCTCAAAGGCCTCAGCCTTTGTCTTCTTTCTCCTCTGCGACTCCTTTACCTTGAGCTCCGTTGCGCGTATAAAAACGCTGACTCCTCCTGAGCCTTTACTCTCGAATCCCAAGGGATTCTTTTGACTTCTGCGCTCTGTAGGGTCCTTACGCACACACACAATGTTGTCTCTCCTGAGCTTCTCACACGCTCAGACCCCTAAGGGATTTTTTGTCTTTCTTCCCTTCTCCCTCAGATGGAGAAATATGGATGCCCTCCTGGCTATCCTTCTGCCTCAAGCAACCTCTTGCTGAGTGCTTCTGGGTATTCAGCAACCCTATGAAGATCCCTCAGTAGATTCTTCCTCTAAATTCCATAACTCAAAGAGTTCTCTTCTCTTCTCTGTGCCTGTCTGCACACTAACTCAAATGCCCACCTGGCAGAGTGTCTTCTCCCAGAACGTTCCGCAGTTCTATCCTCCTGTGCACCTATGCACCCGCTCAATGCCCACCTGGCAGAGCTCTCAGAATCTTCAGTGATTCTATCTCTTCTTCCTAAACTCACAACAAAGTTCTATTTTTTTGCACTCCTTGCACTGGCTCGATGCCCACCTGGTAGAGCTCTCAGAATCCTCAGTGATTATGGTCCTTCCCTGAACTTCTCAACAGAAGTCTTCCTTTGTGCACCCCTTGCACCTGCTCAATGCCCACCTGGCAGAGCTTCACAGAATTCCTCAAAGCTTCTGATTCTTCTTCCTGAACTCACAACAGAGTTCTTTCTCAATGCACCACTGTGCATATGCTCAATGCCCACTTGGCAGAGCTTCACAGAACTCACAGCAAAGTTCTGTCTGCAAATGTGTCTCTCCTACACAGCCTTGCCTCCAAAGTATTCAACAACCTTAAGGTCTTCACCGAGTTGTTGATTCCAACTCTTGTGTCATAGCACGTCTTTGTCTGAACTCGCAGAATTCAGAAGTGCTTCAATGCACCGGTATTCAGAGACCGCAGTACTCTGTCACGCCCTCCTAGCATGAAACCTCGAAGACCTTCACCTGAAATCAAAACAACCTGCAAATTCCTAGCATACATTTGCAGTGTATAAAGAACACTCACAAACATCCATTCAACACAGAATAATGCAGGAAAAACTGCTCTTTGTATTAAATATGGCAAATGCCTGTATTTACAATGTGTTCCTGAGCACGGCTTGTAACAAGGTCTCGGCTCTTCTCTCTTCTACTCTCTACTCGCAGATTCTATCCTCTCAACTTACTCTCGGCTCTCGACTTACTACCAAAATGAGATACTAAAAATCTCTTTTACCTGAGAGGGCTCTTCGAGCTCTTCCCTCCAATCTACCTACCCTATTCAATTGCATTGAATGGGTTGTCTAGTCCAGCATCTGGATCTAGATCTCAGCCATACAAACATTAAAGGCCGATCTACTCTACGTCTTCACAAAGGCATGGCTCTACAGCTCACCAGCTTAGACATTAAATTACATTCAATTACAAATTAAAAGATGAGGGCTGCGCTTCTCTTCATCTTGAATGCACGCGCTCGACGTGGTTGGCTGACTGACTGGCTGACGTGGAGAGATGCTCCTGCATCAAACTCCTCAGCTGCAAAATTCATGAGCTCTTGCTCATGAGCTTCCCATCTCAGCTGTTGAAATCTGCCTGGATCCCAAACAAATATTTGGAGCTTCTCATCTGCTCCATCCTGTTGTTGTTGCTTCCTTCCTGCTCAGCTGCTCCTCGTTGGCAGTCTCTGTTGACCTCAACATCAGCCTCCTGATCTCTTCTATCATCTCGTCCAGCTGCTCCAGTGGCTGGCTCTGTTTTTGCAGTCTCCTCAGCTACAAAAATTTTCTGCTCATGGGCAGATCACCATGATCTCCCATGCCTTCTTCATCCGTTTCCAACTTTACCCGTTGGATGTGCACGCTCTGCACCTTTACCCTCCCTTCAAGGGCTTCAATCTGTTCCCACAGATCAATAAAACAAATGTTGTCTGCCTCTTCTTCTTCTACTGCAAACGCCCATGTTGCAATCTTTTCAGCTTCCTGGCTGAAAATACTGAGCCATTCCTCAGAATGCTCATCATCTTCATCTGCTTCTTTTGCTATCAGCTTCAGTGCTACAACTTTCTCAGCTTCCTAGCTGAATGCATTGAGACACTCCTTAGAATGCTCATTTTCCTCATCTGCTTGGGTAGCTTCAAATATCTGCTCCAATCCCTCTTCGACAGTCTCAGCTGGTTGTTCTTCTGCTGTTGCTGCACCTGCAACACAGATTTTTGCCTCCTCTTGGGCAAGTGGTAGAAATACTCTAATTCCCCCAATCATCAGAAGATCCCTCAGATCCTCCTCTTTCAACTGCACCTGCTGATATAAATCCATCTCTGAGCTCATCTGCTCTGTCAACTCTTCTGGCTGATTCTGACTCACTTCTGAGTTCATGAGACCCTCGGATAGTCTCATCTGCTTGTCCCTGCCCACCTGGCAATATGGGATGCTTTCCCTACTCTCCTGGTAGACTATGAGATCAACCGATCCCATCTTCATCAGCACTCCTTGCTGAATTGAACTCACCTCCGAGTCCATGAGACTTTCAGACAGTCTCGAATTTTCATCTCTGCCCACCTGGCAATCTGAGATGCTTTCACTGCCCTCCTGGCAGTCTTCGAGATCCCGCAGCGATCTCATATCATTGCCAAGTTGGAAATGTGAAATTCCTTGGCTTTCCTCATGATAGTCTCTGAGATCCCGCAGTGATTTCATCTCGTTGCCCTCCTGGCAATCTGGAATTTCTTCTCTGCCCTCCTGGCAGTTCTTGAGATCCTCAAATGATCCCATTTCACTGAGATCTCTCCCAGTCTCTGGTTCACATATCTGAACCATTTCTTCTTCTGGTCCATTGAGGTTTTCAGCATACCTCAACCATCTTTTTAATAGCCTCCGCTGTCCTCTGACCATCAACTCCTTGACTGGACATTTTGCTTTCGGCTTCCTTATGGGCCATTCGCGCATCCATCTCGACCTCTTATCCTGCCGCATCCGCAGTTCGAGCTTCTCTATGTCTGCCTTTAATTCATAGAGCTCTTTATCCATCTCTGCAAGCTCTTTTGCTTTGCTCTTCTTCCCAGCATGCCTATGGTCTTCAGTAACCATGGTGTTGTCTCTGTCTGCATTCCTAACAAACCTGTTGTTGTCACTCCGCACTAAGAGTTCTACTAGCTTCATTCTCCTATAGTCCTCCTGACTGTCTTCTTGATTGTTGCCTACCTGCAAACAATCGCCACATAGTCTTCAGCGCTCTGTCTTCTTTATCTTCTCTCTCTGCTTGAAATATACAAACATAATCTCGCTTTGATACCACTTGTTGCAGTAAAGACATGACCACGACCTCGTCGCGCTCTCCTGCTCACAATATCGTTCTCATTCATTCATGAGCTGAAGCGGCTCTTTCGATTCCTCCGTGGAATCTCTGCTAAAATCTCGATCCACAGGTCTGTTCTTCACCCGCACGGTTTTTCCGCACTAAGCCATGATCTTCCCCGACTCAGTTTCGGGTTTTCGGGGTTTCCTCTTTTCTGATGTCGAGAGTCCCTATCCCCGCGATCTCCCGATCACCAATTTGTCGATGCGCTCTCTTTCGGCCTTAGCCCTTCCTGGCTAGACTCTCTGGTCCATATGACCGCTCTCACAAGACAGCAGCTTTATATCCTTCTTTCGGAATCCCAATGTGCTCCAGCTCCCGTTAGCCCTCTAGGCTAAGCTCGTGGTCCACGTGACCTTCCCCCTATATGACCGCAGCCATACCTCCTCATCGGGGTTTCAGACTTTCCAATGTCCAAATACATATGTCCTCAGGATTCGCGATTCCTTGAATCCCGACTCTCCGAGACGCTGACAGCTAGCAACTCCTGTCCGCCTTTAGCCTGATCAATGACCGTGATTGCCTATAAAACCAACGGCTCCAGATCTCCCTCGGGACTTCGGGGTTTCAAATGTTGAAAAACATTTGCCCACGGGACTGTCGATCCCTCGAATCTCGATTCTCCGTTTCGCTGACAGCTGGCCTCCACACAACGGAGCTTTCTTCCTTCTCTGATATGCTGACAGCTGGCCCCACGATGGCTCCTTCCTCCTTGTCGAGGTTCCAGACTTCGCGATTCCGAAATGCCCAAACTTTTTGTCACCAGGATTCCCGATATCTCGATGGCTCAAATGCTGATAGACGACTTCCTATCGGTATTTTCCCTGATGGCTCTGATTACTGCCACGCGTCCTCCTCCGATGGATTGTCCTTATCACTCCTCGCGTTTTCGAGACTTCTGACATCCCAATTCTCACGACCTCAGGAACTCCGATTTCCTGAGTGTCGATAGCCCGATGTCAAGTGCCCGATGTCGTGTGACACGCGTCCTCCCTCAAACGGACGACTGTGATTCTTTCGTTGTTTCGGGACTTGAAATGTCCCAGTTTTCTCGACCTCTGGACCTCCGATATCCCGAGTGTCGATATCCTGATAAGCCAACTCTTTCAAGACTTTTACCTTGGTGTGAGAAGGGTTAAACCCCGTGCACCTCCTATCCAATCTGACGGCTGACGGGATTTCTGAATGAGATCCAACGGCTCTCGATCTCTCCCTTCTGTAGGCTTCTCCCGAGCTCCTCCTGGACGTAAAAATCAACGGTCTAGATTTCTTTCGACCGATCCAACGGCTGTTGTGCTCCCTCTTGAGCTCTTGGCGCTTTCTTCCTGCACTTGGAAGAATTCAGATCTCTCAAAGGCCTCGGCCTTTGTCTTCTTTCTCCTCTGCGAACTCCTTTACCTTGAGCTCCACTACGCATATAAAAACGCTAACTCCTCCTGAGCTTTTACTCTCAAATCCCAAGGGATTCTTTTGACTTTTGTGCTCTGCAGGGTCCTTACGCACACACACAGTGTTGTCTCTCCTGAGCTTCTCACACGCTCAGACCCCTAAGGGATATTTTGTCTTTCTTCCCTTCTCCCTCAGATGGAGAAATATGGATGCCCTCCTGGCTATCCTTCTGCCTCAAGCAACCTCTTGTTGAGTGCTTCTGGGTATTCAACAACCCTATGAAGATCCCTCAGTGGATTCTTCCTCTAAATTCAAGAACTCAAAGAGTTCTCTTCTCTTCTTTGTGCCTATCGACACACTAACTCAAATGCCCACCTGGCAAAGTGTCTTCTCCCAGAACGTTCCGCAGTTTTGTCCTCCTGTGCACCTATGCACCCGCTCAATGCCCACCTGGCAGAGTTCTTAGAATCTTCAATGATTCTGTCTCTTCTTCCTGAACTCACAACAGAGTTCTATTTTTTTGCACTCCTTGCACTGGCTCAATGCCCACCTGGCAGAGCTCTCAGAATCCTCAGTGATTCTGGTCCTTCCCTGAACTTCTCAACATAAGTCTTCCTTTGTGCACCCCTTTCACTTGCTCAATGCCCACCTGGCAGAGCTTCACAGAATTCCTCAAAGCTTCTGATTCTTCTTCCTGAACTCAGAACAGAGTTCTTTCTCAATGCACCAGTGTGCATATGCTCAATGCCCACTTGGCAGAGCTTCACAGAACTCACATCAAAGTTCTATCTGCACCTGTGTCTCTCCTACACAGCCTTGCCTCCAAGGTATTCAACAACCTTAAGTTCTTCACCGAGTTGTTGATTCCAGCTCTTGTGCAGCAGCACGTCTTTGTCTGAACCCGCAGAATTCAGAAGTGCTTCAATGCACCGGTATTCAGAGACCGCAGTACTTTGTCACGCCCTCCTAGCATGAAACCTCAAAGACCTTCACCTGAAATCAAAACAACCTGCAAATGCCTAGCATACATTCGCAGCGTATAAAGAACACTCACAGACATCCATTCAACACAGAATAATGCAGTAAAAACTGCTCTTTGTATTAAATATGGCAAATGCCTGTATTTACAATGTGTTCCTGAGCACAGCCTATAACAAGGTCTCGACTCTTCTCTCTTCTGCTCTCTACTCGCAGATTCTATCCTCTCAACTTACTCTCGGCTCTTGACTTACTACCAAAATGAGATACTAAAAATCTCTTTTACCTGAGGGGGCTCTTCGAGCTCTTCCCTCCAATCTACCTACCCTATTCAATTGCATTGAATGGGTTGTCTAGTCCAGCATCTGGATCTAGATCTCAGCCATACAAACATTAAAGGCTGATCTACTCTACGCCTGCACAAAGGCACGGCTCTACAACTCACCAGCTTAGACATTAAATTACATTCAATTACAAATTAAAAGATGAGGGCTGCACCTCTCTTCATCTTGAATGCACGCGCTCGACGTGGTTGGCTGGCTGGTTGGTTGACGTGGAGAGATGCTCGTGCATCATTCCACAAACGTACTTGGGAGAAAGATCTAGGGAGAAAGAAGAAGTACTACATTGAAGAGTTTAACCCCACTCATAACCATCAACAAAAGGCGTACATAGGGGCCAATATTTCTTAGAGATCTAAAATTCGTATTGCTCAATTAAGGACTAATTCTCATCAACTCCATTGTGAAACAGGGTGCTGGAAAAGGACAAAAGAAATGTGGGAGGAAAGAGTATGTATTTTGTGCTCTTCCAGAAAAGTGGAAACAGAAAAACATTTCATTTTAGAATGTGAGGCCCTCAAAGACAGTAGGGAAAATTATGCAGGTATTCTGGCAGCTAGTTCTTGGGATAATCTATTCAACAAAGAGTTTGTCGAGAAGCTAGGAGCGGTTATTGTAAAACTTCACAGGAAAAGGGCCGAATAAAAAAGCCAGATGGAAAAGAAACTTGTCCCATAGGCTATTTTTAGCCTCGTGGACATTAAAAATACTTTCTTTCTTTCTTTCTATATTCTTGTTTTGTTTTAATTTAGTGCCATGAATGAGGACCGCATTTCACTCGCATCCACTATTGAAACAACAATTGTTTATCACTATCGTTCCATTATGTGTGACTCGGTTTATGCCTTCATGGTCCACCATCTTCATAAGCACGATATTTTACTATTGACTAAGATCTGCAACGAACTAAGCTAAGTATAAAACCACAATTTGATGGTCCAACGCTTTTTTCAGAGATATAGTTGATTTTAGTGGATTTTTTGTTATGATTTAAAAAAAAAAATTTGTTGGCTTCTTTATGCCTCTTTCAAGAGAGTTGTGCACAATGTTTAGGGCACAGGTGCAATAAGCAAATGTTCATTCCAATGAATTGAAGAAGACATAAACAAATTATCAAGCCAAAAGTTATGGCTTTGAAAAGGCTCCCCTCTTTTTTTGGACTACTCAAATTCCTTCAACTTGGTTTTCCTACTCAGTGTTAATTAAGCTAGGGTTAGGGTTCTTGCATTTTAGGGTTTTTACTTTGTAAATGAGCATAGTTGTTGCATCTCTTCTCAAATATAAGCTATCGCCATTCTAGCGGTTTTGTATTGCAATGTACAATTCAATGTTTGTCGCCATTTGATTCATTAATAGAATTTGTGTTTCATTGTAATACTCTCTTTTATTGCGTTCTATCATTTTGTTCTCAATTCAAGAACAATGGTATTTGAGAAATATGCTCTATGTTGGTTTTTTGTGCATGTCCCCAGTAAGGTCAAGGTACAAGTAGTTGGCCCTCGAAATAATTAAGCTTGGTGATGAATTCCCTTGCTGACTCAATCAACATCCCATGGCAAACAAAGTAAAGAAAGATGATAGTGCACGATCCCAATAATGATGAAGGAAATGTCGACAAGCAGTGATTTCTAAGGAGTGACATCCTTTGAGGTACAAGTTTATTTTGATATCCCATTGTTTAAAGACAATATAGATGAAAAAGATTTGAAAAGATGGATTAATCTATTAGAGGTTATTTCTCTATTCACAACTTTTCCAACAATCAAGAGATTACTTTCACTCTCTTAAAGGTCCTTCCCCATGTCAATGATTGGTAGGATACACATTGTGTGCAACGTGTTAAGATGAATATGAGTTGTATCTAGCAAAACCCACTTGTGGGAATTTCATTAATGCCCTCAAGGAGGAGTATTTGCATGTTGGAAACTATGGAGGCAGGTACATTGAATGGACAACCTTACACCAAGGTAAAAGCCCATTTCTATTAGAGTACACCAACGCCTTCATACCCTATGTACAATATTGGGTATTCAATACCTTGAATGACACTTTGTTTTAAAATACCGTAATGACCTACACAAATACATCCAAATAGAAATGGATTTTTTAGACATCTCTTCATTGGTAGCCACTTACCCTTATGTCGTCGAGATTGAGCAACAACTTCAACATGAGGGTAAAAAAGAATTTGGGGGAAACAACCAGCAACAACACAAGAAGGGTAAAGGAAACCCTAACTCTCATAACATATGACATAGTAAAGAGAACTAACCTCAAGACATCCAATCAAAGTCACATGTAAAGAAGAAGAACAAGAAGTTGAAGAAAGAAATGGGAAAGCGGCATGACCACCACAAAAATCATGAAAATTCCTTGGCACGATGATGATGAACGTCACACATCAAACAATTGTTATTGGCCGAACTAAAAGCCTCAAATTCTTATTCAACCCTAACATCACAAGATTACATGGATAAGGAAAATAGATCATTGGCGCCAAACCTAGTGTTACCATGACCACCATAAAGGTCCAACCAAGGATCTCGAGGAAGGTAAGCACCTCTTCCACTCACAAATGTGCATGAAAGGTACACAAGTACATTTTGTTGTTAACGGTGACAACAAGAAGAACCTTGTCTCAACAAAGGTCATAGAGAAGATGAAGTTTCCAACAATGTTGTGCCTCCAACCATTCACCATTGGATGGCCAAGTTAGGGACACGATGTCCACATTGGTCGGAAATGTTTCCTAGAATATAGCATCAAGCCATTTAAAGTTGAGGCAGTGTGTGATGTTACCCCATTTAAATTTTGTGATGTCCTTTTAGGATTGATTTGAAAATAATCATTATATAATTTGTCATGTGTTTTGTACATTATGGAGTGGAAATTTGGAGCTATGGACTTATAGGGCTCATTTTAGAGGCAAATCCTATCTTGTTGATTTGGGGTCTTGGAACTTTTGAAGCTTGTTTTGGGCATTAAATGGTCGTTTTGGGGGTCAAGTCTCTGTGAAGAAAGTTCCTAGTCATTTGTCATTGTTCTACTCGTCGATAGCTTTATAGAAGTCTAAAGAACACCCCAATTGGAGTTTGTACAAGGAAATTATGCCTCTCGCAAGTTGACCTATGATTTGACCACCACAGTACCAAGTGTATGCCACATCAATGCTCATTACTCACACTTGTGGAGCTAGTCACATGTAGAGTTTCAAGAATATTCTATAGGGTCGAAAACACTAACCATGATAGGGAGTTGGGGCATGTAAAATCCCTAACCTTGACCCTATATGGCTATCGGGATATGTTAAACATTGAGCAACAAGGAAAGGAAGGGGTTTCACTCTATTGTATTACTTTATTGTTCCATAGATTATCAAAGAAAAGGATTGGGAGCTATAGAGTAGAACATAGGTGGTAGAACACCATGTAGTAACCATTCAAGACATAGTGTCTATTTTAACTCCACAATGAGTCCATCTTTCTTCGTGTTTCACATTTTTAATTTGAGAAGCAAAGAGCAAGGCATAGTCGTCGTCTTCATGTTAGGTTTCCCCATGTTGGGTTTCCCAACATCGTTTGTTCATTGTGTTCATGTTGTGATTTGTTTATTGGTGTACCTTCTCTTTTAAATTCTCAGTTCATTTCAATGCTTTACATTTAAATTATGTGTAAGCATTAGATAATAGAGGATGACTTCATAATATATTGCAGTAACCTATAGGATGTATTGCAATGAAATGTGCAGTGGAATATTCACAACATTTTACAAATCAAGGACAACCATATACATGGAAGTGTCATGTTATTTACCAATCTAGGTCCACAGTGTTATTATCAACCCAGGAGATCATATTTATAAGATACCATAGGTAGCACCAACTATTGTAGTCTCTTTGATCATTACCAAGCAATGCAAGAAGATAATATATTGTTGTGGGAGATTTGTCCTCTTCGTGGTCTAGTCAGAAGGAGCAAAGAAAATCATTATGATTGCCAAGGCCTCTACAAGGGATCCATCTACATAGTATGGACTTGTAAATCAGTCAATGGAAGAATACATAGACACATTCACCTCGCTTACAGGAGCACCTTTGCATTGTCAAGAAAATCATGCATTTGATTTCATAGTAGGTGCCCCTTTACCCAATGACTGCTTATACAAATGCTTTGTTTCAAATAATGAAGATATCAAACATTAGATTCAAGAGTTGATATAGAAGGGCCATATTCAACCAAGATCCTCACCTTATAAGGGCCATATGTATTGGTTCAAAAGAAGGACAAGACATGGCAACTCTATATTAACTACAGAGCCTTCAAAAAAATCATAGTCAAGAACCAGTACCCCATCCTCTAGAGTTATGATGTTTTTTATTAGATTAAAGGTGTTAAGTTTTTCAACAAGACTGATCTCAAGTCAAGGTATCAATAGGTGCCAATCAAACCAACTAATGCACGGAAGACAACCTTCAATTCTAACGAAGGACTCTTGAGTGGTTGGTCATGCCCGTCGAATTGATTAATGTGACGATGATGTTCACGAGGATGATGGATGATATCATGCAACCATTCACCCATTTTTTTGTGGTTGTATACCTCGACAACATCCCCATCCTCAATAGAACCTAGGAAGAGCATATGAAGCATGCTTAATAAGTGTGTTGGTCTCCAGTTTTGACCATGTTTTTGCCTATATTATATCACAAAGACCTTCATTTCCATACCCAGTACCACTCCCTTTTGGCCTTGTTATGACACACTTGACATCTCTTTACCACTCAATGGGGCTACTCAAGGTATTTTTACGTTTCAAGTTATTTTTATGTATTTTGATACTTTAAGTTAATATTGAAACTAATGTGGCTTGAGTTAGGTACTATTTCTATTTGAACATGATTTGCCAGTACCAGGTACCAGCTCGCACCCCGTGGAGATACCAACGAAGCTGCTAAAGATCCGCGCGTTATGGCTAGAGTGGGAGACAATGCGATTTACATGATAGATGGAGTCATCACTCATATGTTGATTCAAGGCGAAATTATAGAACAGAGTTGTAATACTTCATGACTCACACTTTGTGACACTGCGTGGCACGAAGATGTGAAGACCGTTTTTAACTGATTTCGAGTTATTTTCGGATCTGGGATCCGTTTGAATTAATGTATTGTTGCTTTAAACTATTTTTGAGGAGGATCTATATAAACAGNTATTGAAACTAATGTGGCTTGAGTTAGGTACTATTTCTATTTTGAAACAGGATTTTCCAGTACCAGGTACCAGCTCGCACCCCGTGGAGATACCAACGAAGCTGCTAAAGATCCGCACGTTATGGCCAGAATGGGAGACAGTGCGATTTACATGACAGATGGAGTCATCACTCATATGATGATTGAAGGCACAATTATAGAACTGAGTTGTTAATACTTCATGATTCACACTTCGTGACACTACGTGTCACGAAGATGTGAAGACCGTTTTTTAACTGATTTCGAGTTATTTTCGGATCTGGGATCCATTTGAATTAATGTATTTTTGCTTTAAACTGTTATTGAGGAGGATCTATATAACCAGAGGATCACTCCTAAGAAACGTTGGATTATGTTATGTTATGATACACATTTCTGTTAATACAATCTGCTGTTGCGTTATGTTACTTTACTGTCATCTGATTTGAGTTATTTTTCTGAGTAAATGGAGCGTGAAGCATGGCTAGTGTTTGCGTAGAATGATTGAGTAGTTCTGGTTTTTCCGTACGGCGATTGTACCTTTTGGTTGGGCCTGCCAAACAGGTTCAAGTCGTTTCTTTTCTCTGCATTAGACTTAGTTTATTTCAGTTAGTTTATTCCAGTATTTTAGTATTTGCATGCATGTCAGATTAGAATTTGGGAATTAACTTGTTCAGATTCTTGCTTAAATTATTCTTCAACTGTATCGTTTCCAGCTTATTAATATCTTCTACGTTGATGAGTATTGAAGCATGGTTGATTCCTGTAGATTTTAGAGCATGAACTAGGTTTGCTTCGATTCCAGTTTTCAATCTGAATATAACTTAGATTTTGAATGTACTTTGTTTTGGTTAGGATAGTTAGTTGCTCTGCTTTGTTAGATAGTTAGGCTACTCTGCTTAGTTAGGATATTTAGGTTGCAATTAAATTAGAGGAAGCTTCCGGTACCAGTAGGGTAAGTAGGATATTTCTTTATTCTTCCTGTAGAATAGATTTAGATTTATTTTCGATCTTTAGATTAAAAGAATTTTAGGAAATACTCTTTCTATTATGGCTTAGATAGAAATAGTGATGATAGATGATTAAAGGTAGTGTTAGATAATCGTGTGAAATCACATTAGATTAGAAATAGAAGCACTAGAACTTAAGCATAGGACTGTTTTCTATTGATGAATTAAATAGGAGATGATAAGTTTCAGGATAGTCATTAGGATTCAGTTTCTAAGAGTGAGTTTGTGTTTTCTTCTAAGAATAGTCTTTAGATAGGGATTAGAATCTTACCTGCACATACAATGTAGCATCTCTAAGTTTACTTGCCCTGGTTTGACAATTCAGTGTTTCAGGTCATTAAAATCTTTAATATCGCAGCCTGACATTTTTGGCGCCGCTGCCGGGGAGCTGTTTAAAAGGTAAGTTAGATAGTTGTCTTGATTAGTTTTAGAATGCACCTAGTTTGGTGTGGTATGTTAGTAGATTGATAGTAAGAGGAGATGTGGAAACAAAGGGGTGAAAACCGACATATCATTTATCACAGGTAATCTGAAACTCAATATTAGTTTCTTTTCTTTCATTTAGTATGACTTCATGAGAAATAGAGATCCTAGAGGTAGATTTAGGAGAAATATAAAACCACAAAAAGAAGAAACCTCCACCAAAAAAAGCGATAGAAACTGAGACTGAAATTCTGGCTGAGGAAACCATAGAACAAAACCTAGAACCAGGAAACACCATACAACAACAAACTCAAAACCCTGGTGATCCAGCCCTGGA
>JZKD02S0527544.1:0-18310 GCA_000966675.3 Picea glauca | reverse complement strand
CCCTTGTTATGTATTCAGATAGGTTCAGGTATGACAAGTCAATGAAATGCTCAAATAAGCATTGAAATTGGCCCAGGACAGGAACTACATGATAATAGAACTCAATCAAAGAGGGTAGGTTCGGGATCCACTTCCATAACCACCCATACCACCCATACTTAGTCACAGAACAATCCCGTTGATTCGAAGATAGGTGTGAACGGATGGCTTTCCTTCTAATTTCTGTAAAGGACTTAGGGTTAGGGCAAGAAAGACCGATGGTAGGCGCACAGAGATGCACAGCGAAGGTTTTGCTTAAGAAAGGGATAAGTCTGATATTCTGGGGTTCTCTACTCACAGTTTTGCCTTCAGAAGGAGGATTTGACGCTTGTGTAAGTTACTCGGTTGAAGAAAGATTTGTGTGTGGGCCAAAATGACTGAGTATGGAAACGGCAAGGGTAGTGCCAATGAAAATGGCAAGAGCAAAAAAAGGGAATGATGAACGTGGTCGTAGTGGGCAAGGCCGTGAATCTATGTGTGTGGAATCAATTAGTGAATTTATCTGTAAAGCAATGTAATTACAGTGACACGGAAATTTTATTTCATTACCTCAAATTGCTAGAGATTTTCAGAATAAGAAACGCAAACCGCCTAAGCTTTTCGACCTGTGGAAAATAGCACTGGGTTGAAAACAACTATGCCCATTATCTTGAACCAGCACGTTCTCCGGCTTCAAATCTCTATACACAATTCCCTGCTCATGCAAATACTCCAGCNAGGAAGCTACATAAAAGTATAAATAAGAGGCAAGGGTCTCTCATTTTAATCACACTTGAGCATATTGAATATCTAAAAGTGACTGAGGTAACCAAAGGATATCTAAGGCGAATTTCAGAGGGAAGGTGAACTAAAGAAGACTGAAATTCAATGGAGAATAGATTATTTTGATGATGCTTTCTAAGGTATGTTGTTTACAGGTCATCTCACCATTTTCACAATAAATTTTTTTCTGGAATGATTCAGACTGCGAAATTGGGAGGCCATTGAGGAAACATATCCAAGTAGCTGTGATAAAAATTCCAACTTGTGGGTCATTTTATTTTTGGAGTTACACTTCGTGGAAAATAGGGTTTGTGGCTAGTCCTGAAACTAGTCTAAAACAAGTGTTTCGGGTAAAAACGTCATAACTTCTTCATAACATATCCAAATTCAGTAAGACCAAATGTATTGGTTAGAGTACAGTCTGTAGTATTTTTTGTACCATTTTCAAATCCATACAACAAATATTTTGTGTGGGCACGCTCTACAAGTTCGCTCTCTAGAATAAGCCAGAATTCAACAAGGTATGTCATTTTTGTTATAACTCATTTTCTGAGAAGTTCCAAGTAGTGAAACCTGGAGGAATTGCATAAAAGACACTGAATAACATTGTGTACTATTTTAAGATCTTTATTCATTACCGATACATAGTTATGATTATTTCAAGTTAGGGTTGGTGACTAATCCAAAATTAGTCACGTGAGACTACAGTAAAATTTGATGAAAATGCTAGTCTCTCGTTAAGGAAGGTTTTCAGGTATGTGATCATATACACTAGGTCTATTACAGAATTACAAATCAAATTTGGATGATGAAATTGATTAGAACTTTTGGTTGAGGTACATGTTGGGTACATGGTTGAGACAAATAGTTGATGATGCCGGTACATCTTGATGAGTCATAGTTTATGTGTATTTGATGCATGATTGGTACATATTTGGTGCATGGTTGATGCACTTGTTGATGGTATAGGATGGTGCATGGTTGATGGAGTTGTTTATGGTACAGTTTGATTACAGGTAGAGGTACATGTTGGTGCATGGTTGATGCACTTGTTTATGGTACAAGATGATTACAGGTTGTTTGGTACAGGTAGGTGCATGGTTGATGCACTTGTTTATGGTACAGGTTGATTAGTATAGGTTTACAACAGTATATCTCACAATGATAGTGTGACAATGGTTCCATCATTCTACTTTTATTTCAAGGTGGTGCAACGGGGCAAGGACAAGTGATTGTAGCCACCTTCCAGTTGTATCCGGAGAAAAAAGGGGGTTGTAGACTCCTTCTGGTTGTAGCCAGAGAATTGGGGAGTTGGAGCTTCCTTCATATTGTAGCCTGAGAAACTAGGGGGTTGGAGCCTCCTTCTAGTTGCAGCTGGAAAACAAAGGAATTTGGTGCTTCCAATKAATGTAATTCTTAAACACATATAAGAAAAAACATTATGTGGTTTTCTCTCGCTTTGGGTTTCCACGTAAAAACACTAGTGTACTGTGTATGTCTATGATTGTTCATTTGTTCATTGTTTATTTACTCTGCAACTATTGGATRATAATGCTACATTGATATAACACTTGCATTTTATGGTTAAAAATGATTGAATTGCTCTATTACTGATTCACCCCCCCTCTAAGTAATTCAATAGTTATAATAGCTCTTTAATCTGTACCGTCTATCTAAAAATCGAGGGAAATCTCAATCGTTGATCAACACTTTATCGACAACCGACATTTTTCCTTTACATGCACACAACACTTTGCCAAAACTGTCGACCCAACCATCGACCATCGACCCTTTCCTTTGACCACTGATTTGTAAAACATTCCTAAATAGACTGACCCGACCGTCAACAATCGACCGCCATAGATTTTCGTTTGTGGATGAAACTCCTTACCAATTCGACTGACCCAATAATCGGTCATTGACCATCTCTTAGATGATGTGGCATGACACGTCATCCTAAGGTGTTAACTTGGTTGATGTGGAATGACACATGGATGTTGATATGGCATGACACATCATCCTCCTCTTTTCTTCATCAACCATCGATAGTTTCCCTTGGGTGACCCAAACACCTCGTCGAATTGGCCGACCCAATCATCATCCGTCGGTGATCGATGATTCCTCTTGCCAAGCGAACACTTACTAAAACAGTCAACCCTACTGTCGGTCGTCAATGATTTATCTTGGCCAATTCCAACACTTAGAAATTCAACCAAAAACAAAATGAATCCAGGCCATCGATATCCAAGCCAAGATGATATTGACTGTTGATTGGCTCCCTTTTTCCAACCTCCAAAAACTAATCCAGATCGTCAATTTGCTCCACTTCACAAACCTTTCAAAATGAATCGTGGTTGTTGATCTGCTCCAACTCCCAAATGGTTGAAAACAAATCCAGACCGTCAATTTATCTCATTTTCCCAAATGTCGAAATGAATCTCAATCGTCGATCTATTAGACCTTGCCAAATTTTGAAAACTTGATAAGTTTTTAAATCTATTACAATGAATTTGGGTCGTTGATCTCAAAATCAAACACGATCTCAATCGTTGATCCATCAAACCTCACCCTATTCTACAGGGGCCATTAAAACACAAATTTTGACCGTCCAGGCCAAATTTTAACTCTGCAAATTGATGCCCCAAACCATCTCTTCAACAACCTTGAGGCATTTACCCTCAAATTTGCTCGTGAAATTGGGGATTTCACTCTACTTTTCTATGTTTCGCCCCAAATTTGTCACACAACAAAATATGTAACAACAAATTTGCCCAAATTTGCACAGGTTCTTGGCTCATACAAGCTTTGTGTTTGGACCAAAAGCTCTAATACCATAATGTAATGACCCCCAATTAAATTGAACACCATTACTACGCAGAAAACACATAAAACATATTTTTTTCTACTAACTAAATTCATGTAGCTTACCAACTACGAATTACACACATATTCAACTATTTTCTGAAACCATAAACTAGATGCATCTACAACATTCTAAAATAAACATAAAATGCATCTAATAAACTCATATACAACATCATATAAAATGTTCTTCAACACAGAGTTAATACACAACAATTAAACTCATAATGCAACGTAGAAACAAGATAAAACACTTATCTTTTAAAAACGGTTGTGCAACCAACTGCTTTGGAAAGATGTTTCACCCAACTATAGACTTGTTTTTGCAAATCTCAATAGCAAGTCACCCCCGATCTGGGGCTAGGAATCCACAAAAGAGGGTGGTCTCTCATTGTCCACTCACAACTCAGAAATTCCCACAACCAATTGGTATTCTCCTACAACTATCTCGATTTTCCACCAGTTATCTTCCTCTCGACTTGCCCAACCCAAGGAATGTACCTATAAATCTGTTGAACTTGCACAGAATAGATCTATCTAAACAATAATACACACATTTGCAGAGAGAATTGGAGAAAGAAGAAGAAGGAGAGAAAGAATGAAAGAATTATCTTTAACCATTGTGAATAATGAATAATTTACACATGGTATACTCTGTATAACTCAATGAGTGCACACTGGAGGAGAACCAATGTGCCATAGTGGTGGTCTAGAGTGGTCTGGACACAAACCAAGATTTACGGGAGTGAACTGCCACCTAGTCTAGTCTCTCAGGCAGTTACGGGAGTGAACTACCACCTAGTTGAGTTAACTAGTCAACTAGTCTTCTGTTAACTGACTGAATAGAGAGTAGTGAGGAGTTAACTCAGGGAATAAATGGTAATGGGCTAGTCTTGTGATGCTACCAAGGCAAGTTCGAATTATCATGGTGATGATCCCAATGTTGCATGGTGACAAAACCAATGCAACATTTAAACTCAACTCAACTAGTCAAACTGAAGTGTCAATTGAAAGAGAATATTCTCCAGGTAGAATGTTCTCCCCTAAAATACAGGAGACTGGATAATGACTAATAAACAAGGAAAAACCTTAGAAAAAAGAAATCCTAGGTGTGTGTGAAGTAACTCCAACACCCCCTCTGAACATCACTATGGTGAAAATAAAGAATGGGTCCCAGCAACGAGGCCATGTTAGGTACCCAAATACAAAAGATACACTGAAAATAAAGTGAGAAAAGAGGGAATACCTCATGGGAAACCCCCCCCCCCTCAAGGTACAATGTATGTAAAAAGAAGAACTACAGTTGCTAGGCAACTCTGTCCTTCACTCCAAGACGACTTCGCAAAGAATGGAACTTTTTCTCAGTGAAGGTCTTGGTGAAAATGTCTGTCATTTGTTCTGCTGAAGGACATAACTGTAAGTCAATGATCCCCTCATGTACTAAGTCTTGGATGTAGTGCATGTGGACCTTGATGTGCTTCGTCTGCTACCTCTGAACTGGATCTCTGCAGAACCTCAAAGTGTTATGGTTTTCACACCAGATGGCGATCGACCGATGAAACTAAATGCCCAACTCAATGAGAAAATGTTGTAGCCACATAGCCTGAATGGTTATGTTAACTACCCCTATGTACTCTGCCTTGGCTGAAGATAGAGCAATGGCGGCTTGCTTCTTGCTCGACCAATGGATAGGCCCGGAACCAATACTGAGTGAGTAACCATATGCGGACTTGCGATCAATGCTATCGCTAGCCCAGTCAAAATCAGTAAACCTGATGAGATCTAATGTAGAATCTGGTGCATAATGAATCCCAAAGGTGATGGTTCTCTGTACATATCGAAGGATACACTTTGTAGCCTTCCAATGTAGCTCATGCGACTCCTGCATGAACCTGGAAACTACGCCAACTGCATATCAGAGGTCTGGTCTGGAGTGTGTGAGATACAACAAGCTCCCCACTAGCTGTCTATACAGTGTGCTTTCAACCAGTGGAGTCTCCCCGCCATCCTCAAGTTTGACTCCTGATAGGAAAGGAGTCAGAGCAGACTTGTAGTTTGTCATGTGAAATCTCTCAAGGAGATCTCGTGCATACTTGGCTTGAGATACTTTCATGAATGATGCAACCTGACTGATCTCGAGTCCAAGGAAGAAGTGTATGAGACCCATGTCCGTCATCAAAAACCTGTCATGTAGAATCCTCTTGACTGCATCAATCGCTGAAGTCGAGCAACCGGTGATCAACAAATCATCAACGTACAGAACTAAAAGTAGAAGTGAATCAATCGTCCTGAGCATGTAGACACTAAGGTATGATTTACAATGTACAAAGTTCTATGACAACAGGTAGGAGTCCATCTTGGCATGCCATGTCCTTGGATCTTGCTTGAGGCCATAAAGGGACTTCTTCAGTTGACAGACCAAAGATGAGTCCTACATAAATCCTTGGGGCTGCTCCATATAGATCTCCTCAGAGAGATCATCACAAAGAAATGCATTCTTCACGTCCATCTGATGGACTTCCCATCCTTTGGCTGTTGCAATGTCAAGTGCCAATTGTATGGAATCCATCTTCGCTACTTGAGTGAAGGTCTCATCATAGTCAATACCATGAACCTGTTGAAAGCCTTTGGCGACAAGCCTGGCTTTGTATCTGCTAATCTGTCCATCCGTTGCGCTCTTGGTCCAGTAGACCCATCTGCATCTGACAAGTTTCCTCCTAGAAGGAAGGGGAACCAGATCCCAAGTCTGGTTCTCGAGGAGGGAGTTGTACTCCTCCTTCATGGCGGATTCCCAAAAGGGATTTCCAACAGCCTCACCAGAAGACTGTGGATCTGAAGACTGAACTAAGAAAAGATGCCTGGAAGGTAATGGTTCAGTGGCAGTGAGTGCAACATGAGGCTCCTTGAAATCAGATCGAGTCCTCCTAGTGTCGGTTGGATCGCCAACAAGAACCCCTGCATACTAAAGAGTAGTATGTGCCCACTTGAGCCTCTGCTATGGCTCTGCAACTGCATCTGGATGCTCTGACTGTACTGACTCTGAATCTAAATCATTTGAGTCCTCTGACTCTGAACTCTCATCTGAAGAAGATTATGTATGTGCATGCTCATCATCTCGGACAGGTGGAAGAATGAAAGTGTCTACATGCAGTTGCAGAGGTGCATGTGAGAAAATTTCCTCGAATTGGACACTTCACTCAATGATGAGTAGGACCGAGGAAAGACCAATAAGCCTATATCCCTTCACACAGTCGGGGTATCCAACAAAAATGCACTATGTGCTCTGTGGATCAAGTGCCTTCGTCTTTTCAAAGGGAATCTGGGCCCATGCACGTGAACCGAAAATGCAAAAGTGGGTCACTTCCGGTTTGAGGCCACTCAGGGCCTCATAGGGGGTCATATCCTTGATAGATCTATGAGGAGATCAGTCTTGGATGTCTGTTGCACAATTAAGTGCTTCGGCCCATAGTCTCTGTGGTAGTGACTTTGCATGCAACATGCAAGATGCTATCTCCTTTAGAGATCTGTTTTTCCACTCAACAACTCTGTTTTGCTGCGGAGTATAGGGAACTGTGTGCTGCAGCTGAATCCCTACCTCATGGCAAAGATTGTGGATTTCATGATTCACGTACTCTCCCCCATTATCAGTTCAAAGAACTTTGATCTTCTTTTCGGACTGTTTCTCAACCAAGGCTTTGAAATCTTTGAGGTGTTGAAAGGCCTAGGATTTTTGCCTGAGAAAGTAGATCCAAGTAAAACGTGAGAAATCATCAACAAAAATGAGAAAAAACCTCGCTTTGTTGATGGATGGATGTGGAAAAGGACCCATAAGGTCATTATGGATCAGATCTAAAGGTGTGAAAGCTCGTTGATACTTTCCTTTGTCGAATTTCTCTTGAGGGTGTTTTCCAAGAACACATCCATCACACACTCCCTTANTCGAATTATCATGGTGATGATCCCAATGTTGCATGGTGACAAAACCAATGCAACATCTAAACTCAACTCAACTAGTCAAACTGAAGTGTCAATTGAAAGAGAATATTCTCCAAGTAGAATGTTCTCCCCTAAAATACAGGAGACTGGATAATGACTAATAAACAATGAAAAACCTTAGGAAAAAGAAATCCTAGGTGTGTGTGAAGTAACTCCAACACCCCCTCTGAACATCACTATGGTGAAAATAAAGAATGGGTCCCAGCAACGAGGCCATGTTAGGTACCCAAATACAAAAGATACACTGAAAATAAAGTGAGAAAAGAGGGAATACCTCATGGGAAACCCCCCCCCCTCAAGGTACAATGTATGTAAAAATAAGAACTACAGTTGCTAGGCAACTCTTTCCTTCACTCCAAGACGACTTCGCAGAGAATGGAACTTTTTCTCAGTGAAGGTCTTGGTGAAAATGTCTGTCATTTGTTCTGTTGAAGGACATAACTGTAAGTCGATGATCCCCTCGTGTACTAAGTCTTGGATGTAGTGCATGTGGACCTCGATGTGCTTCGTCTGCTACCTCTGAACTGGATCTCTGCAGAACCTCAAAGTGCTATGGTTTTCACACCAGATGGCGATCGACTGATGAAACTAAATGCCCAACTCAATGAGAAAATGTTGTAGCCACATAGCCTGAATGGTTATGTTAACTACCCCTCTGTACTCTGCCTTGGCTGAAGATAGAGCAATGGCGGCTTGCTTCTTGCTCGACCAATGGATAGGCCCAGAACCAATACTGAGTGAGTAACCATATGCGGACTTGCGATCAATGCTATCGCTAGCCCAGTCAAAATCAGTAAACCTGATGAGATCTAATGTAGAATCTGGTGCATAATGAATCCCAAAGGTGATGGTTCTCTGTACATATCGAAGGATACACTTTGTAGCCTTCCAATGTAGCTCATGCGACTCCTGCATGAACCTGGAAACTACGCCAACTGCATATCAGAGGTCTGGTCTGGAGTGTGTGAGATACAACAAGCTCCCCACTAGCTGTCTATACAGTGTGCTTTCAACCAGTGGAGTCTCCCCGCCATCCTCAAGTTTGACTCCTGATAGGAAAGGAGTCAGAGCAGACTTGTAGTTTGTCATGTGAAATCTCTCAAGGAGATCTCGTGCATACTTGGCTTGAGATACTTTCATGAATGATGCAACCTGACTGATCTCGAGTCCAAGGAAGAAGTGTATGAGACCCATGTCCGTCATCAAAAACCTGTCATGTAGAATCCTCTTGACTGCATCAATCGCTGAAGTCGAGCAACCGGTGATCAACAAATCATCAACGTACAGAACTAAAAGTAGAAGTGAATCAATCGTCCTGAGCATGTAGACACTAAGGTATGATTTACAATGTACAAAGTTCTATGACAACAGGTAGGAGTCCATCTTGGCATGCCATGTCCTTGGATCTTGCTTGAGGCCATAAAGGGACTTCTTCAGTTGACAGACCAAAGATGAGTCCTACATAAATCCTTGGGGCTGCTCCATATAGATCTCCTCAGAGAGATCATCACAAAGAAATGCATTCTTCACGTCCATCTGATGGACTTCCCATCCTTTGGCTGTTGCAATGTCAAGTGCCAATTGTATGGAATCCATCTTCGCTACTTGAGTGAAGGTCTCATCATAGTCAATACCATGAACCTGTTGAAAGCCTTTGGCGACAAGCCTGGCTTTGTATCTGCTAATCTGTCCATCCGTTGCGCTCTTGGTCCAGTAGACCCATCTGCATCTGACAAGTTTCCTCCTAGAAGGAAGGGGAACCAGATCCCAAGTCTGGTTCTCGAGGAGGGAGTTGTACTCCTCCTTCATGGCGGATTCCCAAAAGGGATTTCCAACAGCCTCACCAGAAGACTGTGGATCTGAAGACTGAACTAAGAAAAGATGCCTGGAAGGTAATGGTTCAGTGGCAGTGAGTGCAACATGAGGCTCCTTGAAATCAGATCGAGTCCTCCTAGTGTCGGTTGGATCGCCAACAAGAACCCCTGCATACTAAAGAGTAGTATGTGCCCACTTGAGCCTCTGCTATGGCTCTGCAACTGCATCTGGATGCTCTGACTGTACTGACTCTGAATCTAAATCATTTGAGTCCTCTGACTCTGAACTCTCATCTGAAGAAGATTATGTATGTGCATGCTCATCATCTCGGACAGGTGGAAGAATGAAAGTGTCTACATGCAGTTGCAGAGGTGCATGTGAGAAAATTTCCTCGAATTGGACACTTCACTCAATGATGAGTAGGACCGAGGAAAGACCAATAAGCCTATATCCCTTCACACAGTCGGGGTATCCAACAAAAATGCACTATGTGCTCTGTGGATCAAGTGCCTTCGTCTTTTCAAAGGGAATCTGGGCCCATGCACGTGAACCGAAAATGCAAAAGTGGGTCACTTCCGGTTTGAGGCCACTCAGGGCCTCATAGGGGGTCATATCCTTGATAGATCTATGAGGAGATCAGTCTTGGATGTCTGTTGCACAATTAAGTGCTTCGGCCCATAGTCTCTGTGGTAGTGACTTTGCATGCAACATGCAAGATGCTATCTCCTTTAGAGATCTGTTTTTCCACTCAACAACTCTGTTTTGCTGCGGAGTATAGGGAACTGTGTGCTGCAGCTGAATCCCTACCTCATGGCAAAGATTGTGGATTTCATGATTCACGTACTCTCCCCCATTATCAGTTCAAAGAACTTTGATCTTCTTTTCGGACTGTTTCTCAACCAAGGCTTTGAAATCTTTGAGGTGTTGAAAGGCCTAGGATTTTTGCCTGAGAAAGTAGATCCAAGTAAAACGTGAGAAATCATCAACAAAAATGAGAAAAAACCTCGCTTTGTTGATGGATGGATGTGGAAAAGGACCCATAAGGTCATTATGGATCAGATCTAAAGGTGTGAAAGCTCGTTGATACTTTCCTTTGTCGAATTTCTCTTGAGGGTGTTTTCCAAGAACACATCCATCACACACTCCCTTASAGAAATGGATGTCTGGTAGACCATCAACCAATMTTTGCTTGCTAAGTTGTTGCATGTATCTGAAATTCAAATGTCCAAACCTTTCGTGCCATATCCTACTACTTTCATCAGCATGAGTAAGCARTGAAGCAGAATCAGGTTCGATGAATTCATAAAATATATACAATCTAGACTCATGATTTACCTCACCGGTAGCAACCCTGGAGGTTGTTTGCATGTCGTAGATGTCCACAGAATTTGGTGTGAATATGACTTTCTTTCCGGTGTTGGAATTCATCATCTAATACATGGAGATAAGGTTGACAGAAAGTTTGGGAACATGCAGCACATTCTCGAAGCTTCTATTGGTTAGTTCAATCCTTCCTTTGTTGGTGACTTCAACAGAAGAGTTGTCCCCCATCGGAATGGGAGGACCTTTGCATGCATCCAAAGAAGAATATACTGATTTTGATGCACCCATATGATGTGATGCTTTTGAATCAATGATCCAAGCATTGGGAGAGGAGTTGATGGCAATCAAGGCATGGCTAGAATTGACTTTCTTGGAATTCGGATCTTCTGGCTTCTTCTTCTTGAGACCCTCGGGGATGTAATCTCCAAGTTTGTTTTTCTGAAGTATTTGAGACATAAGATCTATTTTTTTTTGCATGCATGCGGATTCCGAATGGAATCCTTTGTGACAGTACGTGCATTTCTCCCCTTTTCTTCCCTTTTCCTCTTTGGATNGGAATCAAGGGTAATGAGCCAATTTGGTGATGATACCAAGGCAAGGTCAAATTAGCATGGTGATGATCCCAATGTTGCATGGTGACAAAACCAATGCAGCATCTAAACTCAACTCAACTAGTCAAATTGAAGTGTCAACTTAAAGAGAATATTCTCCAGGTGGAATATTCTCCCCTAAAATATAGGAGACTGGATAATGACTAATTATGACTAATAAACAAGGAAAAACCTTAGGAAAAATAAATCACAGGTGTGTGTGAAGTAACTCCAACAATACCCCTTCACTTCTCTCATTCCATTGGGTGTCCCATTCGTTTATTAGGGTCTCTTTGGCACAGGTAACCAATAATCTCACAACTAGGAAACTCAAGGGAACTCACTGCCAAGAAAAGTATTAGCAAACAACAATAAACACTTGTTGTCACAATGTAACTCACACGAGAGTTCACTTTTTAGGTCTGACAACCTGGTTCTTCAATCTTTTTCTCCCCATACACTCCACGATGCTCCGACATGCTCCAAAATTTTCCCTCCATGGTTGCTCCAACTCCAAGCTCTTTTTTTCTACTCTCTGTTTGTTGCTCATGCAAATATTGAATGTCTAAAAAATGTTGTCACTGCCCATATGAATTTCCTCTCCTTTGGTTGGCTTTCTTGACTCACACACGTCGCCAAGCGAACTGTACTTAGCCCCCATGCTCCCAATAATTATGGGATGTGACTTCTCACACCCACCCTCTTACATACATTCAATAATTGGATTTGGGGACACTCAATCAGAAATTAGAAGGTTCATATATGAATAGTAATTTTAGGAAGTGGGTTGAATTAATAAACATGGGTAATTCCCACTTGGGCCCTTCTTAGACATTCTTTTAGACCCTCCCCTCTCTTGTGGATTAATTCAGTTCCCATCTCTGTCCATGTCTATTAGCAGTTGTCATCACATTTTATTATTAAAATTTGAAAATATAATTCGCATATACATCGCTTGGCCATAGTCACACATTGTATCTATATTGATCATTAATTAAATGGGGGATTATAGTGGGGACATTACAATTTAAGTGGGCTGCTAAATAATTTTAACATTGAAAGGGAAGCACCAGTAGTGAAGTATTAGTCCTTTAATGTGTATGTTAATGATTACTTGAAGTGCATCACATTACTAGTCTTGCCATCAAATTTTAAGAGAATTATATCCAGAGTTAAAACCCTCAACATCAACCTCAAACAATGAAATAAACCATGTATTAGTCAAGTCATTTTCCTCAAAGACTAGGTCTTTCCAACAAATCTATGCATCATTTTGTTAAAGAGAGTATCAAGATATCAAATGTGTCTCAATGTTGCCCAAAGATGATGTATTAAGACCATATATGATCATATTGCAGATTTGAAACCCTTATCATAAATACAAAAGAATGAAGATACCAAGATGTCTCATGCATTCATGTTTAAGAGTGCTATTATGTAATATAGTATACCAAAACCATCATAGAGAAGTAAAGTTTCAAAAGGAAGCTTTAAAACCAAGATGTCAAACTTTGAAGATAAAGTTAAGTACCCAAAAGTGTAAATTGTTTTGCCTAAATGAGTAGAGCATTGCACTTTTTGTAGCATCTTTTGACTTACACCAAGCATATTAGCCATGAGAATGACACCACATTGGCATAAATCCTTTGCAAGAAGGGTTTAAATGAGAGTAAATTGACATTCACCATACGATTCAAACAAGATTTTGAGCAACCAATTAGTTAATAAATTTCAAACAAATTCTAAATTGTTCTTTAGTTTAGGGTTAGATCAAATGATGAACCCATCAAATAAGATCATGCCAATTGCATAATAAATATCAATGAAAGACTAGCTAGCATGATAGAGAACCATGTTTAATGAGGTACAACAATTAAAACCACTTAGATCTATCAATCTAGATTAGTAGATAAACAAATTAAGCCCTAGATTGCAAAAATACAAAAAGGGAAAAGGGAAAAAAATGAAAAAGGATTTTGTGAGAGAAAGGAAAATAAAGACCAATGCCTATCCTATTGGGTTAAGGAGCCAACCTAACACTCCTTGAGGCTTGGTTTTGTGAAGAAATCTTGGGATCCCAAGCAACCGTGGGGTGTACCTAGGAATTTCCCTAATAAGGTCTTGGTGTTCCAAGATCCACATGGTGATATAACTATGTTACTAGCTCCTCAAGTGGCAAGGGGTATCCTCTATCCTATCCTAAGGTAGGAGTTGGAAAGAAAATGAAGTTTTTCCAACTCAATACTCTAGTCTAGATATATAAAACTAAAGACTATAAGGAATTTTCCTCACCCTATGAAGCTCCTCCATTGTAGCACTTTGCTCCTCTTGTGGCTCCTTGCTAGCTTTCTCAATCCATCTTCACATGTTACAAGTAAAACCTTGTTGCTAGATTCCTCACAAATTATTCCTCAAGAAAATAATAAACCAATCAATAACACAAGTAGAATTGATTCAAATGATATTATTTACTCCCAACTCCAGTTATAAATGAGATCATAGCCTTCTTTATATAGGAGAGGTTCCCTTCTAGAAAACCATGTATGAGTACAATACCATGTGCTAAAACCACGAGCACATGAAACCACGAGAAACACTCAAGTTATTACAACAAGCCTCTCAAAGATAAGGATGCCCTCATAAAATAATGGAAATATGAGTAAGACTTCACATGTGTGGTCCAATAAAGCTCTAAAAGAGGTGTAGCCCCTTTCAAAGTGTGCCAACATCTGATGATTTGGTAAAAATAATGATGGAAAGATGGAGGGCCTTTAATAAAATCCTATGAAGTGAGGTTCCAACATATAGTGATGAGAAATAGTACACCAAAAGCAAGGTGTACCCCTATAAGAAAGAACATGTGACCCAGGTAGGGCACCTCATCAAGTGTGTAAGGTCCAAAGGCAATAACCAACATCAACCACCTTTAACCAATTGTAACAACCTAGTCCATGTTTGTAACAACTTGGTCCATGTCCTCAACTACATCTAAAACCTCCCATGCATGGTCCATGAGAGAGAATGTGGCACATGTGTGGGGCAATATGATCCAACTAAGTAGGGGTGCCCTTTTGAAGCAATCCATGTGGCAACTATGGTGATTTGGCATCCCTATCATAGCCCAATGCACCATTGTGGATCCCAAGGTAGTTGCATGTATCCCAATGAAGTACATCAATCCCAAGGTAAATGGCATGGATCTCAATGTCAATGGATACAACCAAATATGGGTACACAAATCCTAATACAATATCACAAATCCCAATGCAGTGTCACAAATCTCGAAGCATGGTACATGTTTCCCAAGGCATAGATGATACCCCATATACATGTACACAACTCCTAGTGTAGGGCACCCACTCATAGTGGTGGGTCTAACCCCCTTACAAGCCATTCGATGATGCACATCTTATGTGTCTCTTCTAGCAACAACATGACAAGGGTTAATTTTAAAAATTGCCTGAGTTTACCATGGGAGGACACTTTAACCCCTTATTACACGTGACTGAGACCAATACAAGTAATATTTCTTAGATAACCAGGTTAGATGTAGGTGAAAAAATTATGGAAGGGGAGGGGGAATGTCATGTAATGACCCTCAAAGCCTCAAATGATGATAAAAACCTTTTTATTTATTTTTATTATTATTATCTAGTCCAACTATATTTCAAGAGTTAGGAATCTTCATTATTTGTATATGTAAGCCTTCTAAGAAGGAGCTTATGCTTAGAGTTACCACCTCGGATCTTTATTTATTTCCCCTTTATTTGCTTTTTTCTTTATCAATTCATTTTATTGAACAAGTCCCTTTTCTTTAGATATTCATAGACAATCATGGGACCCAGGGCATTAGCCTTTTTAATGACATGGCGTAGCTCCAGCCTTATTATATTTTTTATGTTATTTTTCGCTCTTCACCTCTAGCCTTTTTTATTTTATTTAACTTAGGCTTACGCTATTTTTTCATTTTTCTTAGGCTAGACCTTGTTGGATGACATTTGATAAATCAAACATGAGTGAGGGATTATTTTTTTATGAACGAGATGGAAGTGAGATGGAGAAGGTGTAAAGGTGTTATGTATGGTTGGGATACATACATGCTACACCCACTTGATCACTAGTAGTATGACCTGACTCAAGACCCATCACATCTTTTAAGGAAAAATCATGCCCCCATGGTAAAATGAGACAAAAGATAAAATTGTTAACGTTATGGAGTTGTTATTAGATAACACTTCAATGACCATTTTCATCACTACCTTAGAATTTATAGCACCATTTCTGAATGACAAACCAATGCATGGGGAGTAGAGCACAACATATGAAGTATTGCATCTTAAACCAAAGTAGCATGATCATGCATACTATAAACATAATATACCAAGTGCATCTCTCATATGAGGTGTGAGGCTAGATAGACTCAATATACCATGGTTGAGGCAACTTAGCAGTGAAGGTTGAATCACCATGCAACCGAGGGAGAACAATAAGAGAATTTGCATTTGAATGGCATGATCAATTAATCTCATGCAAGATGGAACATGCCACACCGATTGATTGGGTGGCTCTAGGACTGTTACCCTTGGAGGGGAAATAATCCCCATTGTGTTAAGTTCTTCTACCAAATGGGAGAACTTATGTTGGATTTGGTTCATGGTAAACCATTTGCCTTGGTGAAGATGTTAGCCTACATTGACAAATCAATAAAGTTGTACATCCTCCTAGCACGTGCTAATCTTCACAAGTGTCCATGATCCAGTCCACTATAACCTGCTCAATACATTCATGGTTGAGATTTGTAGTGGCCAAGTGCTTTTCCACCTCCAATGTGTCCAACAAAGGCATAAAGTATGGATGAAGCAACTCCACATTAAAGACATGGTGTAAGCCAAGACAAAGTGGAAGATAAAATTCAGAAACATTCTCACCAAAGATGTTGGTGATAGTGCAATGGCCACAATAATGTTGTCTGAGCTCCGTGTAGGGGTGTGTGAGTTACTCTTTCTATAAGTCCATCCATACCTTGTCACACACTTGGAACTTGTGTGAAACTTGATTTTAATCATGTTTCTAGTTGCACTTGGTGTTTGCTTTCTGCGGAATATCATGAACTTGTTACTTGATGTGATGGATTTGTTCAACAAATTTTACTACTTCATCTACCTCATTATGAGCATAGGGGGACTCTTCTCGTGTCAATACAATGGGAAGATCTACACTTATTGGAGCCAATGGATGGAACCCCTAACACACCTAAAAACCACCATGGTCAATAGAATTGTGAATAGTTTTGTTGATATCGTGTTCATCATATATACATGGATCTCTAGGGTTGTACATTTTGAGGATATGTACAATTATCATGTTGAATACCTATGTCCATCCACAGCCCAGGAGATGGAAGGAAGTCAATTTGGGTGTCCATAAAGAACCAAAGGTTAGACCGAAAGATACTTAGGAACCTATTGTCCCTATTGGAATCGATGGTCTTTAGTAGCCCAAAATGAACCCAAACATGCTCAAAGAAGAGCTCAACAATGGATTATGTGGTGACACTCTTATTGTAGGGTGCCAAAATTTCCATCTTAGGGAAATGATCAACAACTACAAAAACAAAATCATTACCATGCTTGGTTGAGGGTACACCTTGCATAAAATCCATGGAGATTGACTCTCGAGGCTTCTCTAAAGTGGGTAGAAAAGTGTAAAATCCCTACTTCTTAATTGAATGTCTAGTGATGGCACATGCAATGCACAATCTGAGATATTTTTTTATTTTCCATTGAAGCTTTAGCTAGTGGAAGTACTTCTATAAATTGCCATTATCTTATCCATGTCAAAATGCCATGCCACTTGACTATAGTGTACTTCCCAAATCATCTTCTTGTGCTTTATTAAAGGAACATAAAGATGACCTAGATGGCATAAAATTCCATCCTGGGGGCAAAAGTTTGAAAATTGTTTACCTATAACTAGTGTTTAGATGCAACAATGAAGTTAAGATCACAATCATACTATTGGGACCACTCTGAAGTCTTTTATCCATAATAATCAAGGGTTATGGCTAGTTCCATAATCAAAGGTCGATCGGGGTAGTATGCAACTAGACTAGTACTTCCCTTCTTCTAATTGATGTTTAGGTGGAATTGTTGAATGTACATGGACAACTTATGATGGTGGTTATTCTACAACTTTCCCAACGTCTGGACAAATTATAGAGGCTTGTGGTCCATGGATCATTGTTTCCTTTCCTATGATATAATGCCTCCACTGTCAATCAACCTGTATAATTGAGAAAACTCCTTCTTGTAGGTGGGTTATCTGCAACATGTTGCATAGAATATCTTGCTATGATAGGGCATCAAATGTTCATGTTTTGAGCATTGCATTGATGACATAATCTGAGGAAATTATCTTAATTCAAATGCTTGTTGCAAATATGGCAGAATGAGAACTAACATTGTGTGAAGGTGATGCTACAACTCCTCAAGTGCTCTTTATCATGCCTTGGCCCAAAAAAAATTGGCCTCGACTCCACCCTTGGTCAACTAGCTTGGGGGCTATAGGATATGAGAGAACACCAACGTGGACTTGTGGTAAGAGTTCGTGACACCCACAAAGATGTGAAGATCCATAAGTGTGTTTGGGATTGGATAGTCATGAATGACTTGGATCTTGGTTGAATCCAAGTGCACATCACATTCATCCACAATTACCCCAAATATTGATTTCTTTAATGCCGAATGAGCACTTTTCCAAGTTGTCATATAACTTGTATTGTTATTAGTTTCTTAACACTTTGTCAGGTTGCTATATTAAAGATTTTAATGACCTGAAACACTGAATTGTCAAACCAGGGCAAGTAAACTTAGAGCTGCTACACTGTATGTGCGGGTAAGATTCTAATCCCTATCTAAAGACTA
>JZKD02S0527511.1:0-16659 GCA_000966675.3 Picea glauca | reverse complement strand
TTTTGTAAACTTAGACCAATTTATCCCACATGCATCATGGGAATTACTCTCCTCTCACTCTCTCATATATAATCAAGGTTAAGGAGGTTCTTTGAGAATGAAATGGAGTGTGATGCAAATGTTTTTGCGAATGAATCATAGCAAACATATCTTTCTCTTTAGAGATAAGCTACCACCATGCTAGCTGGTTCATGTCTACAATATTTTTCTATTCTTATTCATTAATAAAGGTTGGGTTTCACTGTATTTTTATGTTTCTATCATATTTTTTTGTTTCATTTCATTCACTCATAAATACAAATCATCCCTTGATTCCAAGTAGTTAACCACCCAATATATTCCCTTATAAATACCCTTTTTCCTTGAAGAATGAAATCGAAGAGATTATTTAGGAATTGTTGGAGGTCGAAATCGTACATATTAATACTATCCTTTATTCCTCACTTGTGGTCATGGTATTAAGGAAAGAAGGAAATTGGCACACATTTTTTGATTTATATGCTCTCAATAAGTTTACCATCAGAGAAAAATTTCCCATCCCAACTATGATTATCTATTTGATGAGTTTTTTGGTGCTAATTTATTCACTAAACTGGATCTTTTCTCAAAATTCCACCAAATATAGATGAATGAGGTGGATATTCCTAAGACAAAATTCCACACGCATGAAGACCATTATGATTTTTTAGTGATTCCCTTAAGAATTTGCAATGTTATTTTCACCTCTTAGAGCCTTGTGACACTACTACATTGGGCCAATTTTTGATAATTTACCAATGCATGTTTGTAGCCACAACATCTCAAGTATGATGAAGTATACTACCTATTTTTCATCGTGTCACCTTCATCACAATTAAAATGATCACCATTCATTTTAAGTCAGGAAAACACTTATGTCACACCATCTACCGATGTAGATCCCAAATCCAGGTTGTTCTCATCGATTGTCTATCGTAAGAGCGACTAACCTACAATGAACGTTCCCCACAATAAAAAAAATTCAACAGACATTGCCATCCCCAAATTGTCCTAAAATTGACAAATGATCATCATCAATTCGTTATATCATCCACTATATTTTGTCTCAAATAAATCCCATTTTCATCACTAGTACATTGAAATATCGACTAATCTACGGAAAACCATCAACCAAAGTTTGTCATAAATGGTTCGTACCATTGATGATTTCTCATCATACGATCATCACGAGTTTGTTGAACTATCGAAAATGTATCGATGAAGCAACAGTGTTTCTGACAGTTATTGGGTCAGGAGGAAAACATTATGCTAGTTGAACCATCGATGAACTAGGTCGTGGATGGTCCAATGAAAGGTTATTATTTAAATAAAATAATAATTTGTATCATCACAAACTCATGAATAACTCATAAAATATAAAGGTATATATATATATATATATATATATATATATATATATATATATATATATATATATATATATATATATATATATGCATTTGGAGTTTTTTTTACTAAAATATATATAGTTTCTCAACTGTATGCATATTATAGTATAATGGAACAATAATATTGTGTATGTGATCATGGGGGCATTTGATGAGTTCTCATAATACACTTTAAGCATGAGTAATATTTTTAGCAAAAAACGGAAACTTCAAGTTTGAAGTGCAATCATTTACACGTAGTGTCAATGACATAACATTTGTTGCAATAGAATAATCATAGTAATATGCCAATAGTTATACCATGTTTATATGCATGTTTATACAATTATACAATATGTGAAACATGTATAAAAACTTGAAATCATAATCTGAGGAAAAACTTTTGTAGTCACGAGACAACCAGAAATATAATGATGAAGTCTTATTTTTCTCCACTCTAACTCATGTATTGATGCTTCTGTAATGAAGCAATAATGGGGAATAAAAGAATTCATATTTCAATATTTATATTGTAGGTACATAACAAGTACTTATGAAATACTTTGAGCATTCAAGAATTATGAGACAACAATAATTAACGAGTTGGAACTTTCCAAACCATACAGTGTATACCATGTGTCATGTTAAAGGTTATCATTATAAATAACGATAGACTTACCACCGGAGTTACCTTAATATATATTATTAATCATATTTGTGCATACATCGCTCATCATGCAATAAATTCATTGTTGTACCTTGAATTGACCTTAACAACCAACAAATAAATGGAATGACACAAGGTCTAGGTAGGTTTTCTGGAATGGTTGGGATAGGATCATGACATAATAAATCAACCAATCCAAAAGATATGCAAAGGTTGCAGTTAAAAATTTGTCAAGTGGACACTATATTACCTCTAGGTATTCTACATTTTTGACAGATGGGTAAACATATTATGATAGAAAATAAGTGGAGGAAATGTCCCAGATTATGATCAATTCGTTGGGACAAAGTTTTGGGAAATATAGTTTCTAGAACAATTTGTGATTAAAGGATTTCACAACAACAATGAAAGAAGGAGGATAGACTTGGATTTAGCTCCTGGAAACCCTGTACACAAATCAGGTCATAAAGGTAGCTAGGATTGCAAATACATGCATGGAAACTACAACTATGTGGTTTTATGTGAATAATAAATATTACATTGAGAAAATTAAGGTAGATTTGAAAGAGATTCAACCAACATTAAGCAGACAAAGGGAAGAGAAAGTAACTAGTTAATTTTCAATGTGACATTGGTAGTGCAATAACATTAACCATAAGTAGGACAAGAAAATGCAGTAGAAACATCGAAATTAAATATCATAAAGACATATATAACATTAAATAAATAACCATTTAATAATTCATGTCAGAAGTGTTCAAACTTCAAAATCCCATAAAAAAAATTATATGTGGAATATTAACACACCTCCTCCATCTCTTTCTATTGTAAATTCTTTTCATCACACCTCCAGGATATGTAAAGTAAACATACACATAAGAAATCATATAAAAATGTTAAGAGAAACCACTTGTTATCATCCAAAACCTAACATCACAAGTTAGTTTAGATACCATGACTATCTAAATACAAAGGAAAACTTAAACTCATAAACTCTTGATGTGTGCTAGTGGGGTGCATGTTGTTGGGGAAACTAAGGAACGTTTGAGTGAAATGCATGATACAATGCCAAAAGTGAGTAGAGAGGGATTTGTGGCAGTGGACTGTAAGGAAAAGAGTAAGTTAAAGGAGTATTTTGACGATATTGAAGACCTCTCTACACAAAAAACTAGTCGAGAGAGGGAAGCACACTACATAGAAGATATATTAACGCAATAAAAAACAAAGAAGTGGAAAAATATGTACCTTGTTTCCAAAAAAAATTTATTACCTTCACAAGATAAATGACCCTCTTGTTAAAAGCATAATGCCAATTTTAGTTGGGTGTCATGCTTTTCTATATTTAGTGGTTGGGTCAAGTTTGTAAGTGTTGGTTAAATTTAGAGAGGGAAATCAATTTTCGAGTTAGCATATTTTTGAAAGGAGGATGACACTTATACTCAATTGTCCATTTTTGGAACATATTCTTTCGATCTATATAAGTCGTCTGAATTGTACAAGTTTTTGGTGAAAATCCTTTTGTATTTTTTTGTTTGTGCATTTAAAAACCTAACATGGCATTATATTAATAAGAATTGTTGTGAACCTTTGTGAAAAACATTCAACATCAGTTAGCGGTAAGTTTCAAACTGAAGAGGAGAGTACCAAATATTGAAGAATGAGAATAGGTTGAGTAAAATGTTGTTCTAAAAATTTGTTGATTTTGGAGGACACATGTTTTTAGAGGACTACTATAAGGAGGAATACAAATTTGGAAAATGGATATGCCTTGGAAAATTAAGAGGATCACAACTCACATAATGTTGTGAAAAAATTGATGTTGTTTGGGTCCTACTAACAGGCTATCAAGAAAAAAATTTCCTTCCATTTGTGATAAACAATCACTGTAGATTTGTAGGAGATATGTGTTTTCAAGATATGCAATTGTGAGTAGCCTACATTTATATCCTTGGTGCAAAGAATCTATTGGAATTTACATTAGACACTGAATTGGTAAGTGGGAAAGTCACAACTATTGTTTCTTAATGTTAAATGAGTAGGAGAGCTCAATATTGAAGAAATAACGAAGTAAATAAATTTAAAGTTTTTTAAAGGATATCAAAAAATGTTGTTAGGAGTTCCAAATCAAATTGGAAACATGAAAGCATAGAATAAAAATGCAAAATAATATGGATCTTGATTTAAAGGAAGATAATCAAAAATCCATATAGGGGTACATACAAATATAAAGGTCAATATGACCTTTCATTTTATTTCCCCACGTGACACCTCATACATACTTTAGAAAGTTCAAAATTATGTAAAATGCACACAAACTATTTATTTACATTAAATTAACGTTTATCCAATAAACCCTAGTCACAACAATTAACCTACAAAACACCAATCACAACTAAAGACTAAGAGAAACAAGCCAAGTTGTGAACCAAACGGATATTGTGCAACCAAAAGAAGTTGTCTACATGTTTACTATTATCCCTACCAAGATAGCTACCAAGATAGTGCAATGGACCCCACTCAACCATAATACTCTCCAAAGGTCATTCTTAGATAGTGCATTGGCCCCTTCACAATGATTGGGGACTTCTATGAGAATATATTTCTTCCTCTCTACCCCATATTTCAACCTTGGCTTCTAGTTTCAGTTCCAACACCTATTTACAAGTTCTTTATGGGTTTTATCCTATGTATTAATCTTATTTCTCTATTTTGTTCTTTCCTTGAGATGGTCGTTTTGATATGTTCTTACATTCTTTTCCTTTTTTTGTTAGAATAGCTTTAGGATATGCTCAAGTACTCCCACTTTGTATTACATTGGTTGTACTCTTATAGTCCCATTGACCTAGTTTTGTGGTCATTTGTTGGACATTGATAAAACTAACCTTATATTTATCTTGCATTGTTTCAAATACATAATGTTTCCTATTCCTTGTAACTATCATTAGTACCTTGCACCTCTATATGACATTTTCAATTATCATAGAGGCTAAGTGCTTGCTCGAACTATATACTAAACTTTGTCATCTGCAATGATTTGAATGGCATGACGGTCCCTAAGGGAAAGTTTGACACTCTACCTTTTGGAGTCAAGAAAAGGGAAACAATAGTATCATCCAACATTATCTATTTTTTGGTAAATAAATAAAATTCTATTAAAATAAAATAATTACAAAATTATATGGCAATTATATTGATTTTGTTTGTCTATTATAGGATCTGATACTGAGGCTCTAATCATTAGACTAACTTGAATACAATATTGATAATCCTTTCTTATTTTATAGCTAAATCATAGTTTCTTGACTATTGAGGTTGATGAGCCAGAAAACAACATTGCTCTACCAATAGATTATATTTACTACTAAAACATTGGCCAAACTCCCATTTGATGCAAAATTTAGGATCATAATTAGCTAATTTCATTTTATTTTCTAGTAAGGTACACCCTTTAGTATGTATGATCTCCTATGTCATATTAATTCCTCTTGGTTTAGTTCGAAAGAATACTTGTTTAGGAATGAGACTATAAAAGATAAAGGTACTATGTGAAATTGTTGGAATGGCTATGGTGTGTTTTTGTGAAGTTGTAGAGTGCATGCAAAACATACCATGCTAAGAAAATGATCAATGTTTTGTTGTATCAATTGTTGAGGGTTTTTATATGTGAGGTTGAATGTCGTTCTAGAAGAAGTTGAGATAGCTATGTGTTGTTGCTAGAAAATGGAGGGAAAATACTGGCATGAAGAGTTGTATAATACTGGCATGAAGAGTTGTGGGCTAATCAAGGATGAATATATGTACTAGGATAAGGGAAATTACTTTGTAGAGAGAAACACCCAACATTAGGAAATATTGTGTTGGTGTTATAGATGAAAAACACATTACATGATCTTCATAATCTCTAAAAATAAAGAACAAATTTGTAGCTATTATGTTTGTACCAAGTAGGTAGATAGTTGTCCTGAACTATGGTGTTGAGCCTTTATTTGATTTATGTCCAACATCCATGATAAGGGGAATGACAACATTATTGTGACTATGCTCTTACTTTCTAGTATGAATTGGTAGTAGGGAGAATTATTGGTGCACCAATTTCAAAGATTCATCTTAGGATTGTAGAGTTGTGGAGACAATGATGACTGATAATATAAGTGTACAATAACATAAGAGACATGAAGTGGGTGATATCCTTGATGGAATACATGGTGAAGGTATGGGTGAGCACTTGGGTCATAGCAAGTGAAATATACTAAGAATTCCCAAAGTTGTAATGCCACTAAGTTGGCCATATGATTCATTGTAGACAACATAAATAAACTAGTATAACTAGGTGGTGAGGGATAGGGTTGAGCTAGAAAAAATCATGTTGGGAAATTTGTAAGTAGAGACTTAATTATTTGGAAGCATGTAGAAGCATTATGTCAATGTGACCAATCATTCTAGATGTTATCCTTTTATGGAGTATGGAGATACCCAATTAGTGTCCAAATGTTGAAGTATGAAGGAATGTAATTGTGTCCTACACTCGACATAGAGTGTGTACTACATGGTAGAAAATTGTATGTATACATGATCTTCAATGATGTGTCATGTGTGTAATCAACTTGGTTATCCAATTCATATGCTATAGATCAAAGTGATACATGAAATGATGGAAAGTGGATGAAGTGTGTGGTTACATGTGGAAAGATAGTAATAACCTCTAAGCAAATCAAACAATGTGTTATTGTTGTAGTTAAGTCTGCACCTTGTGGTGGATTTTTGATGAAATATTGAGTTTTTTCCTCATCCATAAGTAGTGTTTCTCCTATGTGTGGATCTATATTTAGAGAATATTCCCAAGATAAAGAATCTGGTGGTGCTTGGTTTGTTTAGGTTTGTAAAGGTGTTGTCAAGTGTTCTAGAGGGATTCTTTTGTGCAAGGTGAGAGTAGAGGAGTGTTGGTATAAAGGGAATGAGGAAAAATGGATAGTGGATAAATAGAGGAGCTTATATGGTGCATAGGATAGGATAAAGAAGAGGGTAGAACGTGAGCTAATTTTAGGGTTTATGAATGGGTAATAAGGTGCTAAGGTATCTTAGTGATAGGAATAGAAGGTAAATTTATAGAGGGGGATTATCATCGGTAATTTAAGGAGAGAGTATAAGGTAGATATTGATGAAATGGTGTTATTTATGGGCGGGATAACATATAAACAAAAGAATTTATGCATGCTTATTGGTTGAAAAACAACCTGATTAGAGAGAGGCACATCGATAGAGGTTAGTTCATATGTTGTACCATATTTAAATAACCTACAGGAATTATGTAAAGCATTGTATAAGGATTGTGTTTTTGGTATGAGATTCCTAATATAATATCAAAATAGGCTAATGGAGAGATGTCATATTCAATGATATCTTTGAAGGGGGCTAGTGGAAAAATTTAATATGAAATGTTTATTAACAATAAATGAGGGTTATTTTGTTAGACCCAACTACGATGATATAAGGAGGGATGGGTTGTGGTTGGTAGTTGTATCCATTACATAAGGTTATGGTAAATGAGTATTTGTTTTTTAATATTGTTGTTGTCAAGGATGATTGTGCCTAATTGATTTTTAACCTAGAACTTATGGGTAGAAATAAGATCCAAATATTTGGTAATATTGTCTTTCATCATTAAGCGTAATGAAGGATATATAGTGGTAGGATTGAGGAGATGTATAAATTCTAGTTTTAGTTGAGGGGTAGGGGATGGTGGGGCATCTGCATAGTCTAGGGCCAATGATCTATTGTACAATTCTTTAGATGCGGCCTAATGTTTTAATGAAAAACAATATGCAACAAAATATGATTATATTTTATGGAAGTGACACCATTTATTTGGGTGAGAGAAGGAACATCCAAAGAAATTAGTGTTTGGAGGGAAAGTTGGTTGAGGTACAAAATTAGTATTAGGGTTGTGAGGTTGAGGGTTAGGGTTATGGTTACAAGAGAGATGAAAACAAAGGTGTCTATAAATATCACATTTAATTGCTAGGGTACAGATTAAGGCTTGTTGAAGGGTGTTTCTCTTAAATAATGTGACCTCATAGAAAAACACAACTCAGAAATAAAATTAAATTTGAGAATAAGTACCTCATAATTGGTTTTTGAATCTGTTGAATCCAATTTTTTTGAAGATTGCAATATTCTACATTATTTTTTTGGGGCAATTGATTAATATATAACTACCTACACATCATATTGGATTATAGAAACATTGTAATAATCTTAGCAAAAGGTGTTCCAAGTAGGAATGATCAAGGGATCAAATTTTGTTCAAAAATTCAAAGTTCTCGGAATCGCTTCAAATCGAATGAGAGCGTAGGCCTCATCGTTGCGAACCCAATGCAACTCGTTTCATCTCAACCAGACATCGGGAGTGAGAGATGTCATGATCTGTTTGAATCGTTAAATAGGCAAAAAAAAGGACGTTGACTGTGCAGTCCGTACAGTCCGTACAGGTTGACGTGGCAAGGTTGTACGACCGTATGCTGATGTGGCATGAGATGACGTGGTAGATTATGATTGGTAGGTGTGGTCAAATCGAAATGCGACATGTGGCATCATTTTGGTCATTGGTAAGGTGCCACGTGGCCCACTCATGGGCTGCCATGCGACACCCTTTTATTGTCTATTGGTTTGTTATTTAAAATTTTATGGGTCCATGGGGGTTGAACCCTAGACCTCCCCACCGGTGTAAATATTTAACAAAGTTATCCCTTTTTCTAATAACACGGTCGTATGGACGATTCATGTGCCCGAGAGCTAGGTGGTTAGGGGTTGGCGCGCCCATCACCATCCTACAGTTCGCATCGTTGGTGTGGTTGCACCCGGTGCCAGGTTTTTGCACTTAAATAAGTGTGTGTGCTAGGTTCATGAAACAAGGGTGCGATTTGTAGATGCAGAGACAACAAGCTTGAAGGAGGGACTTCCAAGAAGCATAACTTCTTCGTTTTTTGGCCAAACGAGGTGCCGAAAAAGCCCAGCTAGGGGTTTTTGGATGCTCTGAAGCCATTGGAGCCGTCTATTGGTCAATTTGAGCATTGTAAGGCATGTTTTTGAGAACTTTGAGCAATTAATAATAATGATCCATTGGAATATGGACCAGGAGATGTAGCCCAAGAGAGGGGTGAACTCCTTTATCAATTGTTGTGTTTATGTGCTTATGTTCATTGATTATGTTATTGTTTATTTGTATCTTGAATGAGTAAGTCCTTTTAATATGTGTTGCAAAGTTGATCCATTTTCTTTTAACACATAAACTTTACTTCCAAATATTTTCAAGATTTCAAGTCTTTCTTCATTTTTAGATCAAGGAATGCACCTGCAACATATTTGGAAGAAGCCTAATCATTGAGTTTAATGTAAATTTCAAGGGTTGGTTTTTTTAGTTTCCACCAATCTTGAGTTACACCTTGTAAGTGGTTGTTGGAAAGGAGTAACAATTGAGCCTCTGTGATGTTTTGGCAAGTCTAGATGTATGCACTAAGGATGAATATCCTTGAATGAAACAACTCTCTATTCATTTTCCCACCATATTTTGTTAAGGTGATTCATGTGTCCAACTAAAACATGGAAGCCTAAGGTTTTCTTCTTGAGTATTCATGGAGGGAATTAGATATTTATTATGCAAAGCTACCTAGAGATTATTCTACCTCGTCTGAAGAGAAAATTTTTCTAGTCATTATGATAAAAGGAGATGAAAAACCCTTTGTATAATAGAAATATAGGGTTCCGTGAATTATATTTAGCCAAGGGGTAGAAGATGGGATGCTTGAGTGCAATGTTGTGGGGGTGAGAGAGTGACCTCCATAATATCCCAAGATGATAGTACTGAAAGGTGTTTTATAACACAGGTATTCCAACAGAGGGTGAACACCTTCAATAACCACTCACATAACTAGATCAAAGGTTAACACACTAATGTTTTCATGTGGTAAAACCCCTACGGTGAAACATCCACAGCCCCAACCAACGCAGCCACTTGGAGCAGTTTATTAATGCAAAGAAAAAGATTACAAAAAGATTTTACAAGAGAGTTNATAGAGATCATGGACCAATCGGGTGTTAAGCCATGGATCAATGGACGTTAAGATCGAGGAGAGTATGAACCATCAGATCACTCTATGTCGGGAACATATCGTGACCGTCGGATTTAATAACTACAAATGCATACTAATGCATACTAAAGAAACACACTATAAAACACACTTTTACCTAACGACATAATAGACCAAGTAGATCTTACTAATCCTAAGTGTCTAAATATCCTAACATCCCCCCTTAAGAATAAAATGGGATAGGATTGAAGGATTTACAATAGTGACACAATAGGAGAAGGAAGGAGGCATTAGAGCATATCCCCCCTTAATGACAACTTCATGAACTCCTAACATAGATCAAAGTTTGAAAAAATTCGCTTATGTAAGAGACTTTGTGAAAATGTCTGCAACTTGATCTTCTATAGGGAAAAAGATCACTTCAATAACTGGATCATGAATGAGATTTTTGATGAAGTGCATGTGTAGCTCGATGTGTTTTTTGCACTGATGTTTAACTGGGTCTTTGGAAAGATTTGTGGCACTCTGATTGTCACACCAAAGGTTGGTCGGATGCGAGTGCTGGAATACAAACTCTGAAATGATCTGTCGAAGCCATAGGGCTTCCTAACTTGCATTTACCATTGCTCGGTACTCTTCTTCTACTGAAGAAAGTGCAATAGCCTGTTGTTTCTTACAGGTCCAAGTGACAGGTCCTGAACCAAAGATGAAAACATAACCGTTAGTAGACTTCTGATCATCGGGGTCATCGGCCCAATCTGAATCAGTGAACCAACCAATAAGGGAGTCCCCCCTGAAGTGTAATGTATCCTGAACTGAACTATACCACGAACACAACGAAGTATCCTTTTATCTTGTTTCCAATGGCTTTCATGGGGTGTTTGCATATATCGGGAAACAAGACCAACAACAAAGGAAATATCAGAATAGGTATGAGTCAAGTATAAGAGGCTACCAACTAACTGATGATACAGGGTGGCATCAACTTTAGGAGAAGTACAGGCAGCAAAAAGATTGACTCTGGACTAGAAGGGAGAAGGGGTTGGTTTACAATCGTCCATGTAAAAGCGACGAAGAAGTTCATAAGCATACTTAGATTGGGAAAGAAAAATTCCTTCCATGGTTTGCAAAACTTGGAGGCCAAGGAAATAGTGAAAAAATCCTAAGTCTGTCATTTCAAATTTCTTCTTAAGGATGGTTTTCACATGGTTTAAAAGTTTTGAGTCACTACCAGCAAGAATAAGGTCATCAACATAAAGGACAAGGATTATGAGATGGCTTCCTAATTTCTTGGTATAGACATTAGGATCAGAATGGCATCTAGAGAATCTAGTGGCAATAAGAAAGCTATCCATTTTGGCATACCAAGCTCGTAGAGCTTGCTTGAGACCATAAAGATATTTCCTAAGGAAACAAATAAGGCTAGAGTCATTCTGGACATAGACAGGAGGTTGTTCCATGTAGATTTCTTCTTGCAAATATCCATGCGAGAAGGTGGATTTAACACCCATTTGATGGACCTGCCATTTATGTGAGGTAGCAAGGGTAAGAACAAGGCGGATGGAACTCATTTTTGCTACAGGGGAAAAGGTTTCATTATAGTCAATTCCTTCAACTTGGGAAAATCCTTTGGAAACTAACCGAGCCTTGTGTCTTTCAACACTTCCATTTGATGCATACTTAGTTCTGTAGAACTATTTGCATCTAACAAGTTTTCTTTCTTTTGGAAGAGGTAAAAGATCCCAAGTATCATTTTCCATTAAAGAAAGATACTCTTCATTCATTGTTGTATCCCAATATGGATGACCTGAAGCTTCTGCAAATGTCTCTGGATCATGAGTTTCTAAAACCTTAGCCAAAATAGAAGAGGCTCTCTGGAACTGTGAACATGTCCAATGTTGTTCTGAAGGATCATCGACAAGATCACCAGCTGCTTTTTGTGTTGAACGGACC
Organism: Picea glauca; assembly: GCA_000966675.3. Lineage (NCBI taxonomy): Eukaryota > Viridiplantae > Streptophyta > Pinopsida > Pinales > Pinaceae > Picea > Picea glauca. The sequence goes on along the minus strand of JZKD02S0527511.1, from coordinate 4,546 downwards.
CATCGAGGAAGAGGTGGAGCTAGTGATGGTTCAGGTTCAAAGGAATCATCTGGAGGAGGGTGAGTAGGCGAAGGTGGATTTTCATCCTCACTATCATCGTCTGAATAAGAAACCAGATCATAAGAAGGAGAAAATGCTGAAGATGGCTCACAGGCCGAAGAAGGCACAATCGGTGAATTAGGCTTGCATGCCAAGAGATTTGCATCAAATTTAACATCTCTTCTAATAATAATTTCATTACAATGTGATTGAAGAAATTTTTAACCTTTGACATCTTCAAAATAACCAACAAATATACACTTCTCACTTTTAGGTTGCAATGCTTTTATTTTCTCATCAGGAAAGTGAGCCCATTCTATACTGCCAAATACATGTAAGTGACTTACATTTGGTTTAATTTTAGTCCAAGCTTCTTCCGATGTTATATTTTTAAGAGTCTTTGTGGGAGTATGATTGATTTTTAATTTGCACATTTGATTGCTTTTGCCCAATACTTTAGACTTAATCTCTTAGATTGGATCATAAAATTAGCCATTTCTTTTAATGTACGGTTATTTCTCTGAACAACACCATTTTGTTGTGGTGTATATGGAATAGTGTGTTGCATTTGGATGCCTTGTGTAGTGAAGTAACTTGTAAAATTATTGTTCACATATTCACCTCCATTATATGTTCTTAACTTTGGAATTTGATGTCCAGATTTATTTTATACAAGGGCCTTGTAGGCCAAAAACTTGTAAAAAACTTCACTCTTAAGTTTTAAGAATTAAACCCAAGTACATCTGGAAAAATCATCAATGAAAGTTAAGACATACTTGCATCAAGAAAAGGAAGGAGAATAAAGTGGACCACACAAATCACTATGAACAAGCTGTAAAGGGCTCGAGGCTTGCCAAGAGGCACGTTTGTCAAAACTGTCCCAATGATGTTTGTTGAGAACACAACCGGCACAAACACCATCTCTTCATGAAACAAGAGGAAGACCAATCATCATCCGTTGATTACATAGTTGCTACAATGAGCGATAGTTTAGATGACCAAACCGCTCATGCCAAAGTTTGCTCAAGTCATCGCTATGAGCAACAAAAACTGATGAAAATTTTTATGACCCAAAGTTGTCAAATCTGTACAACTTGGTAATATCATCAGCAATTCCAATTGCAAGAATATGATTAGGATCATTTAGATCTTTGATTACAACTTGGTGAGGTGAAAACTCTATGGTTTTACCTTCACCTGATTGAGTGATTTGATATACTAATAGAACGTTACAAAAAATATTTGGAACACATAATACATCATGGAAATGACCATTTTCTACCTGAATTGTTCCAGATCCTACAATACTAAGAGATCTATCATCACCAACAAATATTTTCTTGGTGTTACATTCATTTAGAGAAGAAAATATGGCTTTATCCTTAGCCATATGATAAGATGATTCTGAGTCAATAAGCCACTCATCAGAAGAAGAAGTAGTAGTAGTAGGTGTATTAAAGGAGAAACCAGATGCATAAAGTGCATGTCCATGACAAGAAGAAGAAGAAGAAGAAGAATCAATACGGATGTTGTGCTTCTTCATCGTTGCTTCTAAGGCTGCCATCTTCTTGAAACATTTGGACTCGTCATGACCATCTTTATCACAAAAGTTGCAATGTCTGTTAGTATGCTTACTTTTATATTTTGCTCCTTTGTCACCATTAGGAGTTGAAGATGTCTGAGCGAGTTTGGGGCCCTTATGTTGTTTGTTGTTGTAGCGAGAATGTTGCTTCTTGGGTTTATGTTTCTGCTGGGAAATTAAGGCTTTATTGGAGGTACCTACAGTGTTGATCACTCCAAGTTGTACAAGCTTATCTTCCTCTCTAATCAAAGAAGCGCAAAAGGACTCAAGAGTGGATTTTTCATAAGATTTCCCTAGAGCCTCTCTCATGGCATAAAAGGTAGATACAAAAACAAAATATGCACTACCTAGATTAGAAAGAATAACATATATGCAACACTCTTCCTCCATTTTTATCTTACATTCTTCACATAAAAATCCGAGTGTTTTAAACTTAGATAGATAGTCTCCAAGGAAATAAAAATCACTTGGACTCAAGGTCAGTATTTGATTTTCTAACTTTTGTGCTCGAATAATATTGAGTTTAACAAACATAGATTCAATTGTGTTCCAAGCTTCTTCAGGGTCATCAATTCCTTGAAGGTGGTACCTTAAATCAAGAGAGATGGACATTATGATTAGTCCACGTGCTTCGTCATTCATATTATCCCATTTGGCTTTCTTATCATCATCAGTGGGTGTTATTTCCTTTCCCAAGGTAATCGGATACAGGCCTTTACTTCTTAATAAATCTTCCATATCGAATTTCCATTGGAAGTGGTTGTTGCTGGTAAAAAAGACATTACTTGTAGAAGACATATTAAATATGCATATAATGTGGATTGAAAAACTGAAACTAATGATCTGGATGGAAAGATCTCAAAAAGTTATGCAGTTTAAAAAAAAACGGCACTGAAAACGGACTTCCAATGTGAGAGTTATGCCCTTTTTAAAAACGTTGTATGCAAATTAAATAACTCTAAAATAAAATATAAAACTACTTATAGTTATTCACTTTTATACTTGAAGTGAAATGCACTTTACAATTTTTAGCATGAACTTTTTCATAAAAAGTAACAAAAGAGAGGCTTGAACTCAAGACCTCTTACTTAATAAGGCAAGTTTTAACCAAATGGTCTATAAAAACATATTGTAATGTTCAGAAGTGTTGTTGTTGTTGTTGTTGAAGACGGCCTTGGAGAGCATACTAAAAAAAATCTCTTTTCACACAAGAAAAAAATTTCGCTTCTCGATGACAACAAGGGTTAGATCTCGGTTAGCTTACCTAGAAGATGCACTTTTTCCTATCTGTTTCTGATTTTCTGAGATCACACGGGGCATAGGGAAAAGAGAATACATAGATCTAAAAGAGTAGCAACCCAGAAATGAAAAATACAAACCGAAATAAAATCAAAATAAAACTTTGCAGAAATTAAAAAAATGCATATTCAGGGTTTATACCTTCGGATCTGACTATAATGGTCCTATATTGGGAAAAAAAAAACCTTTTGAGTGAAATGAAAAGTGTTCCTAAATGAAACGAATGGTCTGGATGCAATGTAATAGTCCTCTCAGTGAAGAAATGTACGTAAATGCCATAAAATGGAGATGAGGCAACTCAGCTTCACGATCTTGATCTACAATAGGAGCGGGTCTTCAAGCAGGCTCTGATACCATGTTCAACAACACAGGTATTCCAACAGAGGGCGAACACCTTTAATAACCACTCACATAACCATATCAAAGATCAACACACCGATGTTTTCACGTGGTAAAACCCCTACGGGGAAACATCCACGACCCCACCCAACGCGGCCACTTGGAGCAGTTTATTAATGCAAACAAAAAGATTACATAGATATTTTACAAGAGATTTTCTCACAATCGATCATCAGAAAATGACCCTCCATGCTATTTAAATAAATATCATGGACCAATCGAGTGTTAATCCATGGATCAATGGTCGTTAATATCGAGGAGAGTATGAACTGTCGGAACACTCTATGTTGGGAACATATCGTGACTGTCAGATTTCCTAACTACAAATGCATACTAATGCATACTAAAGAAACACACTATAAAACACACTTTTACCTAATGACACAATAGACAAAGTAGATCTTACTAACTCCTAAGTATCTAAATATCCTAACAAAAGGTGAAGGTATTTACCTAAAAATAATTCCAAGGGAGATTTAGGTGGGAGTGTTCTTCTCTAAAGAACCAAATCTAAAATATAATCCCAAGAGATATTAGGGTGGAGGGTGGGACATAGAGTACCCAACACTATGGAATTATGGGTGGAGAACAGAGCCAAAGAGTAATAATTTTGAAGGAGAAGGTCTCAACTAACTTATCTAATATCAAAGGATGAGAATGGAGACCATTCTAAACTGAAAAATTAGTCACAAGAGGGAAGAGCACTACCTAGAAAAATATTAACCCAAAAATAAACAATAAATAACAAAAATGAAGAAAACCTTAGAGAAAAATGGATTACAAGTTTATTCATTCTAGCCAATGGTATTTTATGAGTTAATAATGGGTCCACAAATTCCTTAGTCTATGCATGGATATAAGTTGAAGGATGAAATAAATACTACACAATGTAACTAATTAATGCATGAAATAAATAATACAAAATGTAACTAACTAATGACACAAGAAAAGTAAATGATTTGTTCCTTGTCGAAAATGCATTGTGGATCATGGAGGTGACCTCTCTTCAAACCTACATTTGTCAAAGACAATAATATGTTAAATAACTGAATAATAACTAAAAATATATGAGCTTGCATTTGACAAAGAGAATTAAATGTTATATGACTGAATAATAAGTAAATATGTACGACACTCCAAAAATACTAAAGGGGAATACCTCATGAATGAGCTCCTCTTGTTTTCAATAATAATTTATTCTGTACTAAACAATACCAACCACGTGAA
>JZKD02S0527433.1:240700-261097 GCA_000966675.3 Picea glauca | reverse complement strand
TTTAACCACGGGAAGGAGATCATGGATTATTCTGAGAATGGAGTACCAATGTTTAATGGTCAGAATGGTTTAAAGTATGATATGTGGAGCATAAGGATGAAAGTATTTTTAGAGGCACAAGGACATTATATTTTTCTATCATTTGTTACAGGATATGATGGTTCAAAATGGGCAAAGAATGCAACCAAGAAGGAATTGAAGAAGAATAACAAAATAGCAATGGATTTCATCTGGGAAGGATTACCTAATCCGGTAAGATAAAAGGTTGGTAAATGTTCATCAACCAAAGAACTTTGGGGTAAGTTACATAATGTATATTCTTCACGCATCACAAAATCAAAAAATGCCAAAGAAGATGCAGGTGCAAAACAAGAAGAAAGATGCTCATCATGTCAGACAAATTCAAAAGAGGAAGAGTATGAAGAAGCAGGATTTGATTACAGAGAGCAATTGATCAACGCTATTGAATATCTAAAGAAAGAAAGAGAAGAAAACAAGTCATACAAGAAAGAATTGATGAAGCAAAAGGAAAGTGTTCAAGGTTCCAAAAAAGTTCAGTAGGTCATCAAGAATGTAAGAACTCAACTAGAAGAGGCCAGAAGAATTGAAGAAACTCTAGAATATCAAAAGCAATGTTTATAATCCAACATAACAAAAAAAAAGGAAGAAGCATAAAATAAAGAAAAGATAATGACATATCATCTCAAGGAAAGAATTGATGACTTAAACCAACTTGAGGAAGAGTTTGGTCAAGAAGAGAGAAGACTCGAAGAAGAAATAATTACATTGAAAATACAACTTGAAGAAGCAAATAGAACATAAGAGGTCATGAAGTCTCAGATAATGAAGAAAGAAGAAGAGGTTGATAAGATTGAATAAGAAGTCGTCACACTAAGATTCAAAGTCGTCAAGCTCAAAAAGAATGTTGAAGAGACAGAAACATCCACATCAGTTATAGAGAATAAAGAGAAGCACTCAAGGTTGCTAGAAAAGAAGAATGAAGAAAATAGAAAGAGTTATGCAGAAGTACTCAAAGGAAGGAATAATGGTCAACCAAAATCTAAGAAAAATATTGAAGATACATCTTCAAGAATACCATTCATGTTCAAGACACAAAGAATCTTCAATCATGATCATGATCATTCAAGGCACAAATTCAGAAGGACTACACCACAAAGAAGATCATTCACTCCCAGGTATGCAAATTTATTTTATGGTCATTGTTTTTATTGTACTAATTTTGGACATAAGGTTGCAGATTGCAGGGATTATAAAAGAAATGTTCAAGCAAGAAGTGAATATGTGGCCCCACGTAACATTGAATGTTACAAATTTCATAACTATGGACACATATCTAGTTATTGTAGAAGCATGAACGATACTTCCATTAAAGAGAACACTGATATTAGATATAATAAAGTATGGATAAGAAAACACGGATAACAGGTGAACAAAGACCAGGTCCCAGAGATCGCAAGATTGGAAATAAAACGAGATGAAGAAAATTCTATAGAGAAAAGTAAAGATGTCATATATAGAAAGGTTTGGAAAATAACTCAAAGAAAAGAAGGACAGGTAAATAAGGAACAGGTTCAAGAGATTATACTTTCAAGCATTGTAGTGAAAGATGAATCCACAAACAGAAAGAAAGAAGTCAAAGCTCAGAGAGATGATGAATGTACCAATGAAGATGATGATGAATCTACCATTGAAGATGACAATGAATACACATTAGAGAAGGAATTGTTATAAGCCATCCATCTTAGAGACTCCTGGGTAATATGAATATTAGACAGGGGGAGTCTATGTGATAGTTGTGACAGACCAAAGAACCATCCTTCGAGAAGCTTGTAGAGTTTGAGAAGACATATCCAAAGAAGTCAGTTAGCAGAAGTACAATTTGATGGATTAATCGAGACTTCATGATAGTATAGTGATAAATGGGTCATCATTATGGACAATTGCACAAGTAGATTCTTGGACAATATGGACGAGAGAATGGATTCATAGATTGGTTCAAAGAGTGGTTCAGAGACAAAGGAACATTATCATAATGGATGATAATTACATAGGAAATGGCTCGAACAATGATAATGGATTCCAAATTGAAAGATATTTTTTGGACACATGCAGTGAATACAACAGTTCACATTCAAAAGAGATTAATGCTCAGAAACAATAGTGACAAAAATCCCTACGAACTATGGAAAGGAAGCACAGACAACAACCTCTACATCAAGAATTTTGAAAAGGATATGCAGAATGAATTTGAAATGACATTACTTGGAGAACTATCCTTCTTTATGGGTCCTCAGATACGTCAAAGCAACCTAGGAATTTTTATTTCTCAAACCAAGTATATCAGAGAAATGCTAAAGAGGTTTGGAATGGAAGATTGCAAACCAATTATCACTCCCATGCAAACCAGTTGCAAGTTGAGAAAATATGATGATTCAAAGTCTACATATCAGAGGAAATACAATTCAATGATTGGTAGCCTACTATATGTGACAATATACAGACCAGATGTAATGTAGATAGTTGGATAGGTGGCATGATTTCAAGTAGCACCAAAGGAATCACATGTATTAGTAGTGAAGAGGATTTTCAGATATCTCAAAGGAACAAAAGAGTTTGGATTATGGTATCCAAAAGGAACGGATCTATCACTTATTGCCTACATAGATGTAGATTGGGCAGGTTTCATTGATGACCGACGAAGCACCAGTGGAGCAACATTCTATTTGGGTGAGTGTTTAGTATCATGGCTAAGCAAGAAAAAATCATCAATATATTTATCTACATTTGAGGCAGAGTATATTGCAGCATCAACATGTTGTACACAGGTTCTATAGATGAAACAAACTCTGAAATATATACAGGTTGAGTATGTGTTATCACATTTATTTGTAAATGGGGGTTTGTTCTTCTAAGAAGTTGGTCCCTTGGCGAAGGAATGTAAGAAAATGGGCTAAAAACCCACAATTTGGCTTATATCCTAAGTCAGAGGAGTGATGAGACGTTTTGGCGTGACATGATAAGATGCGCGCAAATCTGGGCGATTGAGAGATGAGAACCCTAGATCAATGGTCGATGGCCATATCGGGGCCTCAACATGCGCACAAGATAAAAAGGATAGAGTGGGTCAGGAAAAACAACCATGGTTTGTGAAGGTGCTATGTGTCAACCAAAGACACACATCAAGCCCAAAAGCGCGGAAGTTCCAAACCTCTTTTTGCAGCCCTGATATGTGCATGTGCACATAATTTCCTATCCCGGGCCAATAAGTGGTCGCTCCTCATCAATTCCTCTCCCTCCATCTATCTTCCACTCACCATCCCTCCAGTACCCATCCCTTTCTCATCTCCTGCCACATGTGCCACCTCGCTCCACATCACCTCCATCCCATTACACCTCAGCCCCACTTGTGTGGCCCCCACTCTATCCTCAGTCTCCTCATATATCCACATCTGTCGACCTAGACATCTCTTGTCTTCTACTCCATACTGAGTGTGCCAATCACTTCGTCAGCAGCCACGTCTGCCATCACGCTTCCCTGTAAGAATCCAGCTCAAATCCAGATGGCGAATGCCGAGGATGCCACATATTACAGGTACAGAGTTGACTTGAGCCTTCCCCAATCCCATTGAAGTAGTTATGAAGGTAGTTGGTAGTGGTTGAATGTCATTTCTTCCATAAGTAGAAAGCGTTGGAAAGGACCGCCAGTTAGTCATCTCATTAGCAGGTCCATTCTAAAGCCCGCTTGCATCTGATCGAAGTTCATGTCTGGTCAGAGAATGTATGTACAGTTCGACAGGAAGCATGCACACGTAATGCCTTCAATGCAACTTCATGATTATGCTTCTGTGATTTTTGTTTTAAGTATAAATACTCAATTTTGATATTTTTGTAAGGGTCTATGGTAGAGCTATGCTTCTGCTTGTAAAGTTTTGACGAGGCTTCTGGTTCTCTTGTTATGTACATGTATTTGAGACTTCTTGTTTAATGAAAGTCAACTTCTTTCCATATCTCTGTAAACACTGTGTTAAGACACTTGGAATTGGAGGATCCAGTCGAGGGCTGTGATGTTGTTGTGATGTAGGTTTGATCACTGTAATATTTTCACCAGTTTTAACTAGTTTCTCGTGTTATCTTTTCCCCTCTTATACTGAGTAGCTTTGGTATGGAGGATCCAGTTAAGATGTTACAGTAGCATTATGATGTAGGTTTGATCATTGTGTTGTTGTAAATGTGTCGTTTAGACATATCTTAGTATTTCAAGCTTTGGGTCCAAGAGGATCTCGTTCTTGAATCTTTTCCTCCTTAGGATGCTGGAAGACTGGATGTCCATAGCAAGCCCTTACATCTCCTTACCAGTTCTGCCCCCTACTCACCCTTTTACTGCAACTTCCTCAATGAAGTTAGATCAAGACCTCACTTACCTATGCATCGCATGGTCCAAGATTTTGAGTTAAAGAGATATAACCTTGAGACTGCATCCATTAGACCACCCTTTAAACTGTTTACTGTGACATACAAACTGATGGGCCTTGGGCTTACCTCTGCTACAATCCAGAGGTAACTTCCAATGCTAACATTTATGGCACCATTTCTGAGGATGAATTAAATATTTTTCCTAGGATTGAACAACAAAGCTTACTGGTTCTGAAGGTGCATCAGAACCTAGTACATCAAGATTGAAATTGTGCACTTGGAGACTCCATTGATGCAGATCTATTGGTGACTCCACTGTTTCAGTTGTGGTGTATAGATACAGACACACGAGGTCTACTCCATAGCTGCCTTTGGCAACACCTGAAGATGACCTAGAGAAAATTATCAAAAAGGGAAAGGCCCTTCATGAGGGTAATTCTACTGTTGAACCAATTATTTCTGATGATTTTCATTATCCTATAGGAACTCCCATTTTTTATTTTCAGCCTTCTGTTATACCTTCTGTTTGAGTCCCAAACTTTGAATTTTGGGAGTGTTCCTGTTGAGTTTTCCCCTCCTGATTTGGGATTGGAGGGAGAAACCGTTGTCACTCCTCTCTCCCCTGAAGTCATACCATGGTTTAGCCCTAATGCCTTAGAATATTTTCCTACCTTAGCCTTCACCACTCCTCCTCCTATTATTGTTTCCACTACCACAGAAGGAGAAACCTCATTTCCCTCAAGCCCTCCAGCTTTTTCTCCAAATCCTCTATTGTTTCATTTTCCTCCAGGAATCTCTTTTCCAGTCTTCCTGGTTCGAACCCCTTCCCCTCCTAGTTATCCTCCACCTCATATCCCTATGGAAGGTGCTAATACTCCTAGAAACATAATGGATTCCATAGTGGTTGGAATATATTCCCCCCTGGTCTTACCTCAACCCATGAATGCTTTCCCTGGTGGAGATTACCTTAAATACATGCCCAAGTTCACTAGAGAAGAAGACATAACTACTGAAGAGCACCTTGTTGCCTTCTATAGTTATGAAGATAATCTGAATATTGAAAATGAATATGTATGGATTAGAGCCTTTGCCCAGATCCTTGATGGTGAGGCTAGAAAGTGGTTTAGAGGCTTGAATCCTGGATCTATTGGTCGGATTGAAGCTCTAGATGATGATTTATTGAAGCAGTGGGAGGAAAAAAAGGACTTTATGTATTATATCACAGATTTTGGGTCCCTGAAGAGGAAAGAGGGAGAATCAATCTTTGACTTCTCCAAACGATTCAACAAGATGCACAATAAAACTCTTGCCAAGATAAATCTTGTTGAAGCCTCTTCCAAAATTATTTATGCTAGTTCTTTTGACCTTGACTTCTGCCTCGTGCTCAGAGAAATAAGAGCTACTTCCCTTGCTCAAATGAAAGATGCAACCCTGGAAGTAGAATCCGATGTATTGGAAGTTGACATACTTAGGAACAAAGTTGACAGAGATAGAGGAAGAGGGAGATCTGAGGCCACAACATCTGGTTCTTTTGCATCCCAACCTCAAGTGAATGAATTGACCAAGATGGTGAAATCTCTTTCTACAGAAATGGAGAAGATGAAGTTTGAAGGGAATAAAGGTTATAAGAACATACCAAATATTGCTAACAGAGGCAACTTCAGGAGGCCGAATAACAATGCTCCTCAGATTATTCCAAGAGAGCCTAGAAACAAAGATAGGGATGATCAAAAAATCCAAACCCCTCTTCAAAATAACCTTGTTCCTGATGAAGAACAAGAGGAGGAAGAGCATGAACCTAAAATTCATTGTATTGGAGACACCTCCCCTTTTCCCCATTTAACTCAATCTACCTACAAGGAGTCCCTCATGAATAGTCAAATAAATGAGCTAAGCAAGAGGGAGAAAGCCAATAATAGTCCCAATAAATATAACCTCAGGTCTAATAAGAAGGAAGGAAAGTCTGGCATCCCTGATTAGCCTTCCATAGCAGAGAATCCTACTAAAGATGCAACAAACAATAACAAAGAAAAGGAAGCTCAGAATCCTCCACCAATAGCCAAAGATCGCGTCCCATAGGTAAGAGAGATTTTGAAGCTCCCTTCCTCCTTTAGCTTTGAGCATGAATTTCAGAATATTAGGATCCCTATCCCCCTTTCAGATCTATTCAAGCACGAAGACTTAAAAAGGTCCCTGTCTAAGCTGTTGCAGCCTGAGCCATCTTGCCATCCTATAGAATCAATAAATATCCAAGATGAAAATCCAATAGTCATCCTAGGTCCTATGATAGAAGATGGAGATGATTCATCCCCTCCCTTCTATACATCACTGAACATACATGATAAGGTGTTGCATAATTTCTTGATGGACTCAAGGGCATCTCATAATCTCATGCCCAAAACTATCATGGAAGAACTAGGACTAGAGATCATGAAGGCTTATCATGATTTGTATTCTTTCGATTCGAGGGTGAAATGTCTTGGGGTCATCAAAGATCTAGCTGTTACCTTGTTTCAGCTGCCCATGAAAAGTGTGGTCATGGATATTGTGGTGGCTAACGCTCCTCCCAAGTTTGGCATGCTTTTGTCAATATATTGGATTAAAAGGCTTGGGGGAACCTTGCAGATGGACCTCACATATGCTACCATTCCTATGTTCTGAGGGGACCATAAAAGACTATACAGAGAGGCTCAGTTGGCCTATATTATTAGTGATGAATCTGACCCCACCAACCATCCTATATTTTCACTTGACACCAAGTTGGGGGCCAGTTTGTTGCAGTTCACTGATGCTCTCGAGCCTACCTTTAAGCTCAAAAAGCATCCTGTCAAGAGAACAGAGGGCCGCGTATACTGAGCTATTAAATGAATTTGTTGATGTGTTTTCTTGGACATATGAATATATTAGAACATATGAAACCATTGTCATTGAACACAAGATCACATTGAAAGAGGAGGCCAAGCCATTTAGGCAAAAATTTAAAAAAATAAATCCTATGTTGCTGCCTATTATGGAAAGGGAGGTGAAGAAGCTTTTGGATGCTTAGATTATTGTGCCTTTGAGATATTCTGAGTGGGTGGCCAACTTGGTACAAGTGAGAAAAAAGAGGGGATAAATCAGACTCTGTGTTGACTTCAGAAATCTGAATAGGATCTCTAGGAAGGATAATTACTTGTTGCCAAAGGTGGAACACATATTGCAGATGGTAACTGGTGTATCTAGGATTTCCATGATTGATGGATTTTCTGGCTACAATCAAATCTTTGTCTTGCTTGAGGACAGAGAAAATACAACCTTCACCACCCCTTGGGGCACATTCATGTATGCCAAAATTCCCTTTGGATTGATGAACGCAGGAGCAACCTTTTAGCGAGCCATGGACATCATGTTCATTGGGGAGAAGTATCAGTTTGTGATCATCTATCTGGATGATATAACAGTCTTTTCCAAATCTGATAAAGAACATTGTTGTCATATGAGGAAATTATTCTTGAAGTGCAGAAGGTTTGGTATCTCCTTAAAACCCAATAAATCATTGTTTTCCATGAAGGAATGGAAATTATTGGGGCACATAGTATCAGCCAATGGGGTCAGCATTGATTCAATCAGGGTAGAAGCTATTCAAACCTTGTCACTTCCTATATCTAGGAAGGAAGTTCAGTCTTTCCTAGGCAAAATTAATTTCTTAAGGAGGTTTGTTTCCAATTTTTTTGAGTTGGTGAAGCATATCACAGTCATGCTCAGAAAGGGAAATGAAGTAAAATGGACTGATGAGTCCTGAGAATCCTTCAGCCAGATCAAGAAGGCATTGACTGAGGCACCTATGCTTTTTAGTCCTGATTATTCCAAGGATTTTCTGATTTTTTCTTTTTCTTCGTTTGATACGGTGGCAGTGGTTTTGCTACGGAAGAATGTTGAAGGGCTAGAGCAACCAGTTTCATTTTGTAGCAGGGCATTGAGAGATGCAAAGGCAAAATATGATATCATGGAGAAACAGGCCTATGCCCTTCTGAAAGCTCTCAAATATTTCAGAGTCTATGTTTTTCATTCAAGGATCATTGCATATGTTCCTTCAACCTCTTTGAAGGACATTCTCATTCATACTAACATAGATGGGAGAAGGAGCAAGTGGATTGCCAATATCCTTGAATTCAATATGGAAATAAAACCCACCAAACTAGTTAAAGGTCAAGGTTTAGCCAAGTCGTTGCCTGAATCTAATTGTAAATCTTTGGGGGTTAATTTCATCAACACTTACTCAGAATATAAACAAGCTATACTGCCTGATAACAGTCCTCAGGATATCCCTCCACTGGCAGAGTGACCCTAGTACAAAAACATTATATGTTTTATGAAAGAATTAAGACCCCCTGACGGAATGGTGAAGAGAAAGGAAAGAGATTTAAATCTCAAAGAAATTAGATATTGCCTTATTGATCAGGTCTTGTATTGGATATACCCTCTAGGTGTTCTTTTGAGATGTTTAGACCCATAGGAGGCCCAAAATATTATGCTCGACTTACATCATAGCCCATGTGGGGGACATCATTTATAGAGAACCACAACCTACAAAATTTGTAGGGTTGGGTACTTATGGCCTACTCTATTAACTAATGTCTATGTGAAAATCAGGTCTTCCATCAAATGTCAAAAATTTGCTTAGAAACAGCAGCTCAATTCTCTTACATTGAAGCCTGTGGTAGCTTTAGGACCCTTTCAATAGTGGGGCCTAGAATTTATTGAAGAAATTCATCCTGCTTCAAGTGGTCAGCACAGGTGGATCTTGACTACAACAGATTATTTCACCAAGTGGATAGAATCTATTCCCATAAGGAGTGCTTCTCATAAAGTGATCATTCATTTACTTGAAGATATTATGGCAAGGTTTAGCTGCCTGAACATAATCATTACTGAAAACACTTCATCCTTCAAAACTGATCCATTGGTCAAATTCTCTGAGGATTTCAGAATTTCATTGATCCACTCTACCCCCTACTACCCCCAGGGAAATGGAATAGCAGAGTCCTCTAACAAAATCCTAATAAAGATCATCAAAACATTGCTAGAGGACAATAAGAAAGCATGGGATTCAAAGCTTAAGTTTTCCCTGTGGGATGATCTAGTGACAATGAAGAGATCCTTAAGCCTCTCCCCTTTCCATCTTGTTTATGAGGCTGAAGGAGTTTTTCCTTCTCACCTTTCCCTGCCTATAGTGAAATTCTTCCAAGACTACCAAGGTGAGCCTGATGATATGATTAGAAGGATACATCAACTGGTAGAAGTGGAGCAGACCAGAGAGAAGATGTTGGACAATGTGCATGAATGTCAACATAAGATCAAACAATCCTTTCACAGAAAGGTGAGAAAGGATGATTTCCAGCTGGGAGATCTAGTTCTCAAATGGGACACGCCAAAGCCAAATAGAGGAAATCACAACAAGTTTGAATCCCTACAGATCGGGCCCTTCAAAATCTCTAAGATACATTCAAATAATGCATGCAGGTTGTAGAATTTGGAGGGTGATCAAGTTTTCGGTGGCCTTGTAAATGGGCATTTTCTCAAGAAGTTCTTTATTTGAGCCACAAGTGGATCCCATGTTTTTTGTAAATATTGTTTTTCTTTTTATTATCAGTTTTATAGGTGATTCCATATCCCAATAGTAAGGCACTGGAACTGCAGAAGAGTTATTGGCATCTCACAGGGAGCACGCCATCCCCCATGGAGCCTAATGTTATCACATTTATTTGTAAAGGGGGGGTTGTTCTTATAAGAAGTTGTTCCCTTGGTGAAGGAATGAAAGAAAATGGGCAAAAAACCCACAATTTGTCTTATATCCTAAGTCGAAGGAGTGATGCGATGTTTTGGCGCGACATGATAAGACAGGAAAATCTGGGCAGTCGATAATTGAGCACCCTAGAACAATGGTCTATGGCCATATCGGGGCCTCAACATGAGCACGGGATAAAAAGAATAGAGTGGGATGGGAAAAACAGTCGTGGTTTGTGAAGGTGCTACGTGTCAGCCAAAGACACACATTGGGCCCAAAAGTGGGGAAGTTCCAAACCACTTTTCGTAGCCCCAATATGCATATGTGCACATAATGTCCTATCTCGAGATGACAAGTGGATGCTCCTCATCACTTGCACTCCCTCCGTTTGTCTTCCACTCACTGTCCCTCTGATACCTGTCCCTTTCTCATCTCCCGCCACCTGTTCTACCTCACTCCACATCACCTCCATCCCATTACACCTCAACCCTGCTTGTGTGGCCCCCACTCTATCCTTAGTCTCCTTGTCCATCCACACCTTTACACATAGCCATCTCCTATCCAATACTCCATACCAAGTGCGCCAATAACTTCGTCAGCAACCACGTCTTTCGTCAGGCTTCCCCATAAGCATCCAACTCAAATCTAGATGACCAATGTTGAGGTTGCCACATCTTACAGGTGCAGAGTTGACTTGAACCTTCCCTGATCCCAATGAAGAAGTTATGAAGGTAGTTGGCGGTGGTTGAACTTAATTTCTTCCATAATTAGAAAGTGCAGGAAAGGATCGCCAGTTAGTCATCTCATCAGTAGGTCCATTCTAAATCCCACTTGCATCTGATCGAAGTTCACGTCTGGTCAAAGACTGTATGCACAGTCTGACAAGAAGCATGAAAACGTAATGCCTTCAATGCAGCTTCTCAATTATGCTTCTGTAATTTTTGTTTTGATTATAAATACTCAATTTTGATATTTTTGTAAGGGTCTATGGTAGAGCTATGCTTCTTCTTGTAAAATTTTAACAAGGCTTCTAGTTCTCTTGTTTTGTACATGTATTTGAGACTTCTTGTTTAATGAAAGTCAACTTACTTCCATCTCTCTATAAAAAATGTGTTAAGACACTCGGAATTGGAGGATCCAGTCGAGGGTTGTGATGTTTTTGTGATGTAGGTTTGATCCCTGTGATATTTTCACTAGTTTTAACTAGTTTCTCATGTTATATTTTCCCTTCTTATACTGAGTAGCTCAGGTATGGAGGATCTAGTAAAGGTGTTACAGTAGCATTATGATGTAGGTTTGATCATCGTGCTATTGTAACTATTTCGTTTAGACATCTCTTAGTGTCTGAAGCTTTGGGTCCAAGAGGATATCATTCTTGAAGCTTTTCCTCCTTAGCTTGCTGGAAGACTGGATGTCCATAGAGGGCCCTTACATATCCTTACCATTTCTTCCCACTACTCACCCTTTTACTACAAATTACTGACTGAAGTTAGATCAAGACCTCAGTTACCTATGCATTTCATGGTTTAGGATTCTAAGATAAAGTGATATAACCTTGAGACTGCATCCATTAGACCACACTTTCAACTATTTACTGTGACATACAAACTGATAGGCCTTGGGCTTACCTCTACTATAATCCAGAGGTGACTTCCAATGCTAACAGTATGATGATCTCATTCAAATCTATTGTGATAATACAAGCGCCATCAATATCTCAAAGAACTTGATTATGCACTCCAAGATGAAGCACATTCCAACAAAGTATCACTTTCTACGGGTACATGTTGCAGAAAATAACATCAGAGTTTGTAATATACCAGATATAAAAAGTATGAAGAACATAAATAAAATGCTAGAATTGGTAGAATAACAGTAATATAACCAGAATAATCACCACAATAACATTGAAATGATATAAGAATAACAGCAAAAATAACACTATGATTCTGAGAGCAATGTTCATGGGCCTCTTCGAGGGGGAAACCTCCAGTCGAGAAGAGCTCTATTACAATAATATCCAAGATAGGGTTCTCATACCCTTGACTCCTATTTATACTAAATATGTCTATCAAAAGAAGCATCTAGAGGAAGATCCTTCTAGAAGCAGAAGCTTCTATTAGGTCTTCTTACATTCGACTTATTCTATTTTATTTCAAGGCCTTATTAATATTGACCTTTATTAAATCTGAATATATTGTTCTACCTATGTGTGGGTTAGGACCCTAACATGTCCTCCCCCTTAAAAACAACCTTGTCCTTAAGGCTTGAGATGTGGAAACCGCTGCAGAATGGTAGTTGGTTCCCAAGTGGAATCTACTGGAGTTGTATCTTTCCATTGGACTAAAACTTCCTTGATGGTTCTCTGACGCAGGCGACGCTCACGTTGCTTGAAAACTGCTTGTGGTTGTAGCCAAATGGATCATTCTTCATCTAACTTGGGAAAGTTGGTTTGAATTTGGCACTTAGTTCCAATCACCTTCTTTAAAATGACCGAGAAAATCTAACTGATATGCCACTTGTCCCACACACTTGAGAATGGTATAAGGACCAAAAAACTTAGGTGCTAGCTTCTGAAAATGCTTGGCCTTGAGGGAATTTTGCTTGTAAGGTTGCAGTCGAAGAAACACCTGATCCCCTTCTACAAATTAACGTTCAGAGCGACCTTGATCTTCTTGTTTCTTCATGCGATTGTGTGCCATGATCAAATTCTATTTGAGGGTACAGAGAATAGCCTCTCGAACTGTAAGTGTTTGGTCAACTTCCTAGACCTTTGAGACACCCAGTAAGTATGAGAGAACTGAAGGTGGCTTTTTTCCATATACCGCTTCAAAAGGATTCATGTGTGTAGTTGTATGGTATGAAGTGCTGTACCACCATTCAGCTATGGGTAGCCATTGAGCCAACTGTTTTTTCTTTTCCGAGGAAAAACACCTCAAATATGTTTCCAAACACTTGTTGACAACTTCTATTTGACCATTAGTCTGGGGATGATAAGCTATGCTGAGATGCAATTGGGTGCCTTGTAGCTTGAACAGTTCTGGCCAGAAATTGCTGGTGAAAGTTGGGTCATGATCAGAAACAATAGAATGTGGCATGTCATGAAGCTTGAAGACCTGATCCATGAAAATTTGAGCCACCATGGATGATATAAATGGGTGTTGAAGAGCACAGAAATGAGAATACTTGGAAAGGAGATCAACAACCACCATGATGACCGATTTATTTCCAGATTTGGGTAAGCCTGTAATAAAATACATAGAGATATCCTTCCAAATAGTAGGTGGAATCGGAAGTGGTTGTAGTGTGCCTAAATATTTGACTATTTCTCCCTTGTTGCATTGACACACATCACATTCAGTGAAAAAATTACGAATGTCTTGTTTCATACCATCCCAGAAAAAAGAACGTTTGACCCTGTCATAGGTTTTGGTAAACCCAAAGTGCCTAGCTGTGGGTGTAGCATGAAGCTCAGAAAGTACCGTGGATTTAAGTTTTTATTGTTTACTTAAACACAAAAAACCTTTGTATCAAAGCTCATCATGGAGCCAAGATTACCCTGGGGAAGCTGAAGCATTAGACTGAAATTGTTGGATTAGATGCGAACTTTTGGGATCGTGTAGTCATTCCTGGCGAATGACTTGGAGCCAGTTTGGTACAATGAAGGAAAGAGAAAAAAGGGATTCATCATCCTCATATTTTCAAGAAAGTACATACGCAACCACATTGTCTTTGTCTTTATTGTAAATGATCTCATAATCATATCCAAAGAGTTTAGTCACCCATTTTTGTTGCTTGAGGGAGGAAATGAGTTGTTCCAGAAAAAATTGAGGCTTTGATGGTCTGTCTTAATTTGGAAGCATTTCCCTAATAGATAAGGGTGCCACAAATCAACGACATGCAAAATAGCCAACATTTCCTTTTCATAGATTGATTTTCCCAGATTTATTTCAGACAGTTGCTTGCTGGGAAAGGCCAACGACCGACCGTCTTGCATAAGTACAACACCAATTCCTTTCCCTGAAGCATCACATTCCAAGACAAAGGTATTTGTGAACTCAGGAAGGGTCGGGACTAGAGTGGTGCACATGGCCATCTTCAAGGTTTGAAAATCTTGAGCAGCTGTTGGAGTCCAAGTGAAAGAGTTCTTTTTTAGGAGTGCAATGAGAGGTGTTGCAATCTTTCCATAATTCTTAACAATCTTGCGATAATAACCTGTTAAGCCTAGAAATCCACGCAATCTTTTGAGAGTCTTTGGGGGAGGATAGTCTTGCATAGCTTCAATTATTTTAGGATCCACCCTGATGCCATCTTTACCAACCATATGACCCAAGTACTCGACTTCTGAGGCACCAAAATCACATTTAGACTATTTCAGGAAGATTTGGTGTTGAGAGAGTAGATGGAGAACTCGATCCACATGAGAAACATGGTCTGTCTAGGTTTTTCTATAGAAGAGGATATCATCAAATAAAAATAATACAAAATCACAGAGAAAAGGATGAAATACATGATTCATGAGGCTTTGGAAGGTGGAGGGGACATTACACAAGCCAAAGGGCATGACCAAAAACTCATAGTGGACCTCATGAGTTCTAAAGGTAGTCTTGGGAATGTCTGCCTCTTTCATACATATCTAGTGGTAGCCAAAACAAATATCAAGTTTAGTAAAGAACTAGGCACCACTTAATTCATCCAATAGGTCATCAATGATAGGAATGAGAAATTTGTCTTTAATGGTAAGTTTTTCAAGGGTATGGAAGTCAAGACACATTTGCCAAGAACCTTCTTTCTTCAGGACCATGACCACTGGAGAAGAGTAGGGGCTCGCACAAGGGTGGATAACACCTACGTTAAGGAGTTGTTGGACCATTTTCTCAATTTCATTTTTTTGGGAAAAGGGGTGACAATACAGATGGATATTGGGAGGAAGGCTTCTTGGTACAAGGGGAATGGAATGATCATGAACACCACAGGAAGGAGCGAGTCCCTGGGGAGTGGAAATGACCACTTGATGTTTAGAAAGGATGGATTGGAGGTCTTGTGGCACCGAGGGTGTCTTTGTTGCTTGTATGGAATGGATTTGGTCAATAACACTAGAATGACCTTTTTTTAACATCTTTTCCATGCAATGGGAACTAATGATCTCAGGTGAACCGACGATGATGCCTTGGAACTTATATTGTTGGCCCTCCTGGTCAAATTGCATGGTTAATTCCTTAAAATCCATGAGAATGGGACCCAAAGTCCTTAGCCAATCTACACCCAACACAATGTCACAACCGCCCATGTCAATAGTAAACATATGATATTTCAGATGGTAATCACCAATTTGGAGACGCACATTTTCAAAATTCCCTCAACATTTCATGGAGCCACCATTGGCAATCATGATTTGGAAATTATTGGTTGCATGGATGTACCAATGAGTTTCTTGGGCAATGCGGTGATGAATAAAATTATGGGTGCTTCTAATATCAACCAGAATGATGACCCTCCTATGCTTGATGTAACCGATTAGCTTGAGGGTTTGGGGAGAAGAGAAGCTAGTGAGAGCATTTAGGGAAATGACTGGTTCTACTTTGGGAGGGTCTGAGGGAGGGGTGATGTCAGTGGTTTTAGTTGACTCAGACACAAGGGGAGTTTCAACCTCCTCTTTTGAAATATCCTCTGAGATGGCCATAAAAGGATTTTGTTCCTTACACTTGTGGCCTGGGAAATATTTTTCATCACAATTATAAAAAAGGCCTTTGAGTTGGCGTTCATCCATTTCATCCCTAGTCAATTTTGGGATCTTTAGTAGAGCGAAGGGAGTAGTGGGATTTACTAGTTTAGTGCGAGGGATAAAGGAGGGTTTCATTTTTTAGAAGATACAACTTGTTGTACTTATTTGTATCTTTTATTAGCTTCCACCCATCTCTGAGGCTGAGCCATCAAGACATGGGCTTGAATCTCATCATTGAGGCCACTGATAAAACACTACCAGAAAAAGGCATCAGACATGCCCTCTGTCCAAAAATCCAGGTGCTCAAAGGTAGCTATAAACTCTTCCATTGTTCCTGATTGTTTCAACTTTGTCAAATGGCCCAAATGGTTGGTGTCAGTGTCAAAGCATTCATAAATCTCTGCCACAAAGTGTGTCCAAGAAATATACCCTTGAAGGGAAGTTTTTCTCCATTTCCACCATTGCCAACATTCTTGATCTAGATGGAGAACACCATATCGGAGTTTGGCCAAGTCATCTGTAATGTCGTATAAAAAGAAATAATGTTCCATTTGGGTTACCCAACCAGTGGGATCCGAGCAATCAAATGTGGTCACATCCACCCACGGAAGGCGTAGGTCATGTTGAAAGTGATGGTGTTGAAAGTTATGGGAATGAAAGAAATTTTTAGCTTTAGTGTGTGGAGGTGGGTCAGATAAAGGGTTATCTGTAGGGATATGTAGCTTGGAGGAGAGTGTTGAAAAGACAGATTCAAGTTGGGTGGTCAGGTCATGTTTGATTTCCTCCTGAGGACTGCATGGTTGTATTGATGGAAACAACATTGGAACTAAGTTGTTTCACTTCTTGTTGGGTCTCAGTGAGATTAGATTGCAAGGTAGTGAAGCGAGCTTCCAAGTCTTGGCTACGAGTATGGGCCATGATGACGAGGGAACTAAAATAGCATGGTGGGGTCAAATTTTTTTCCAAAAAATGATATGTATGAATGTGATAAGGGCGAAGAGATGAATCCAATGGACTAGGTCTCAAATAATGGTGAAAAAGTTTCTAAATTTTTTTATTTTAATCACATGTGGATTTATACTCCAATTTGAAGAATACTACAGTGATGAAATGCCCAAATGATTAACTAGGAAGAAATGTGTAGTGATTTGGCAACCCGAACACAGTTGCACGGCAATAGATCTTGTCTGTTTTAATTTGTTTATGTTTCTGTCCCATAGGGTTAGGTATTCAAGGGTTCTATAGACAAGGGTTTTCCATGTGCTAGACTATGCCCTTAGCCATACTACCCGACTACCCAAGTATTAGAGAGTATATTCCTAGGTGTTGTTCTTGGTGGCACTATAGCTTCAGGAAATCTAGGTCGATCTGTACACAGGTGTTGTCTAATGCGCTACCACTAGAAGGGGTACCAACATGGGTTACAAGGGTGGCCAACAGATGTGCGCTTAAGTACCACTTGTATTTCCTTCATGTATGAATCTATCAACCATGGGTTTATGCACGTAACAACATATCTCTGTGGCTTAAAGACGTCGGAATATGTCTCTACCCTAAAAAAAATTTAACCCACAATTTCTGTCGAGGAAAGTGATCTAATACCACTTGTAATATACCAGATATAAAAAGTATGCAGAACAAAAATAAAATGCTAGAAATGGCAGAATAACAACAATGTAACCAGAACAATCACCACAATAACATTGAAATGATATAAGAATAACAACATAAATAGCACTTTGATTCTGAGAGCAACATTCACGGGCCTCTTCGAGGGGGAAACCTCCAGTCGAGTAGAGCTCTATTACAATAATATCCAAGATAGGGTTCCCATACCCTAGACTCCTATTTATACTAAATATGTCTACCAAAAAAAGCATCTAGAGGAAGATCCTTCTAGAAGTGGAAGCTTCTATTAAGTCCTCTTAAATTCGACGTGTTCTATTTTATTGCAAGGACTTATTAATATTGACCTTTATTACATCTGAATATATTGTTCTACCTGTGTGCAGGTTAGGAACCTAATAGAGTTGAATATGTGGGCACAAAAGAACAAGTGGCAGACATCTTTACAAAACCGCTTCCATGGGAATCCTTTGAGTATCTTCGCCCGAGAATTGGAGTTATTTATACTCCAAAATGAATGCTTTTGAATGCTTATCATATAGGTCTTAGATGTACCTAAGGAAGCACCATAAAGAGGACATCTCAGGTTGGGAGATCAGACGAGTCAGTTAGGGGGAGCAACCCTGAATGGAAAGATACCTTTTCCATTGATGACAAAGGGGGAGATATTTATCAGATATAGAGGACATAGGCATGGTTCCAGAGGGAGCGTTGGTCACAGAGATACAGGCATGGTTCCAGAGGGGGCATGAGTGATATGATTTCAATATTGCATCAGAGTGTTTCCATCAATTCGAAAGGGGGATATTGTTGATTAAGTGGGTTGGTTGTCATTGATGTACAGGTACATAGTTATTATTATTTCAAGTTAGGGTTGTTGACTAATTCAAAACTAGTCATGTGAGACTAAAGTAATGTCTGATGAAAATGATAGTCTCATGTTGTTAAAGTTAAGGAATGTTTGTAGGTATGTGATCATATACACCAAGTATATTACATAGCTACAAATCAGATTTGGATGATGAAATTGATGAGGGCTTTTGGTTAAGGTACATGTTGGGTACATGGTTGAGACAAGTAGTTGATGAGTTGGCACATACATGAGGTGTATAGTTGATGATGTTGGCACATCTTGATGAGTCATAATTGATGAGTAGTTGATACATGATTGGTACATATTGTGTACATGGTTGGAGGCACTTATTAGTAGTATTGGTGACACATGGTTTATGGATGATGTAGCATACTTGTATTGGTATATTATTAGAAGAACATATTGATCTTGCTGATGATTATGAGTTGTTTTGTTATGCTTGGTTGTTGCACATATTTGAGAGTTGTCTTGGTGATTGATCTTGGTGAGTAGATTTGATTTGGTTGATAAGATTGATGAGACAGGTTGTTGTGATAGGTTGTTAGGATAGGTTGTTGTGACAAGTTATTTGTAAAGGTTTGGTGCATGGTTGACGCACTTGTTCATGGTATAGGTTTGGTACAGGTTTGGTGCATGGTTGATGAAATTTTTCATGGTACATTGTTTGGTATATGTTGGTGCATGGTTGATGCACTTGTTTATGGTATAGGTTGATTACAAGTTGAGGAACAGGTTTGTGCATGGCTGATGCACTTTTTTATGGTACAGATTGCTTACAGGTTGATTGGTACAGGTTTACAATAGTATATCTCACAGTGATAGTGTGACCGTGGTTCCATCATTCTACTTATATTTTAGGGTAGTTGGACGGGGCAAGGACAAGTGGTTGTAGCCACTTTCCAATTGTAGCCAGAGAACATAGGGGGTTGTAGCCTCCTTTTGGTTGTAGCCAGAGAATTAGGGAGTTGGAGCTTCCCTCAAGTTGTACACTAAGAAATTAGGGGGTTGGAGCCTCCTTCTAGTTGCAGTTGGAAAAAAAAGGAAGTTGGTGCTTCATATGAATGAAATTCTTAAAGACATATCAGAAAAAACATTATGTGGTTTTCTCCCTCTTTGAGTTTCCATGTAAAAACACAAGTGTACTGAGTATGTGTATGATTGCTCAGTTGTTCATTGTTTATTTACTGTGCAACTTTTGGATGATAATGATACATTGATATAACACTTGCATATTGTGGTTAAAAAGGATTCAATTTCTCTATTACTGATTCACCCCCCTCTTAGTAATCCAACAGATTTAACAAAAGTCATCGATCAAAAAAGAAAATATCTATGATGATAGATCTATTTGGCACTTAGGTAATGATCGAAGGATGGTATAAAAGTGCCAAAAATCCTAAAGCAACAAAGTGTAAATCCATGATCTAGGAGGGAGACATGTGGCAAAAGACAAATATGACATGTGGCCCAATCTTCTAGTGACAAGTGTCAAGTTATAGTTGGCACATTAGGTATATGAAATTCATGAATCAAGGTGATACATGGAAACCGCTCAGTTATTTCCACATCAAAAATGACATCAACAAGCCACTCCACTATGGGAATACATCCTCCGGGGATATCTAGCTTCTCCTACTAGCTTAAATATCTTAAGCACTGAAGGCCGGAGTCACGAGTTAACATTTTGTAACATTCCTAGCCATCCATGTCGGGCCATGCTATGCCAGAGAACTCTTACTATTCTCTCTACGGAACATACTGTAACATTTCCCATCATACAACTAAGCTATGCCACATAAATTTTCTAACTGCATGCAATTAAAACATATGCACACACAAAACTCTTGCGGAAGCATTGTTATCACTGAAATTTCGTCTGCACATGGCGACAAGAACTCTACATCATCAAAACAGCAATGAAGTCATTCATGGCACTAATCACAGCATTCCAGAAGGGTCAAATACTATACA
>JZKD02S0527433.1:210307-232294 GCA_000966675.3 Picea glauca | reverse complement strand
CACCGGGAACTAGTTTCATGACCGCCTGGAAATGGCTATAAAAAGCAGTGCAGGCTCATTGTTTCAGCAAGGAATTTGCAGTAGAGTTACGCTGCTCAGATGTGTCTAAGCCCAGTCTTGGATCACCGGTTCATCAAGCTGTGCAGTACAGAATTCTCTCACCATCCATTTCATTTCTGCTTTTTTCATCTTGTAAAGGAAAGCATTCAGTTGAGGATTCCTGAAGGACCTTCCGCTGGAGGGAAGAGGAACCATTGTCCCTTTCCACAGCGTGTGCTTTGGTTTTTATGTTAATAGATCAAGCCTTGAAACCACTGGGAACTCCCCTGTCTCACTTTTGAAGTTTGTTTACTGTTATGTTATTTGTTTTTCAGTTCTTAGTTAGATTTTATTTCATGTTCTTTTCCATTCTCTGTTAACCTCTTTTGATCCACAGCGAACCTGTTCTGCCCTGCTGAGCCCAACAGGGCATGCTAGTGCTCCCATTATTGCTCACCCGGCGACGATTCGAGCACGAACAAGCATTATATATAAGATGTATGCATACAAATACATCTATGAATACAAAGATTCACACTAAAATTACCGTAAACATACACATGCAGCATATACAAGAAATACCCATAAATATACAAATAGTCATAACCATGCATAAGATAAACCCATAAAACTAAACACGTAAATAATAATGCAACATGTAATTTTATCACACAAATGGCACTTATCTTGGTAATAATGTCACCAACTGTGTGAAGACCTTCCACAAACCTCCCAGCCTTAGACCACACTGTTCATCACTCTCAATAGTGAGTCACCCCCGAGCTAGGACTAAACTCCACCTAGGTAAAGGGATTCCTAACCAGGCTAAAGGCTCATGGAAAATAGGAAAGACTCAGTCACAGGTGCCAACTCAAACTAACATCCTACATTCCCTCATTCCCCACATGTTTGTCCCACCCAGGAAATGTGCCCCTTCCCTACTCAATAGTCCTTCGACTACCCCACTTCCTTTCTAGGCTTCAGCAACAGGTCAGACAGGAAGTCTCAGAGTACTGTATCTCCAGTTTAGCACCTTTAGGAAATCAATTCCCAACAATTCTCTCACTCAGAGAATTGCTCATGACCTTGACAACCCACCTCTTCAGTCCATCTCCCAAGATAACCAGATACACCAACACAAAATGGCTATGGATATGGGTTCAGGTACAGTCATGAAGATACGAAAGATAGCTCAATGGTGTGTGAATACTCATGGATGATTGACTTGATAGTCACAATGATGGAAAGAATCATGGAAGGAATGATGGAAAATATGATAGGAAATGAACTAACTCCCAACAATATGTATACATGTCCCCAACTTGACACTTGTCATGTTGGGTGCTACTTTGGCCCATTTGTACCCAACTTTAGAACTTAGGATAATTTAATTATCCATACTTTATGATTTAAGAAATATTAATATAATATTCCTTTTTGGCTTAAGCTCCCTAGCTTATCCCCTTTCCTTAACTTAACCCCTCCCTTTCCCTAACTAGTGGAGTTTAGTCCCCCTTATCTTTTATCGTGGTCGTTCTGTGTGCAATTATGTATTTTATATTAATTATGAGACATGTACAAAAGTAGGCACACTGGCCTTTAACATCTAGGCTCTCCAGACCAAACAAAACATAAGAATCCTTGCTTATAATAACTTGGCTCACCAGTGTATAAAACACGATATATACACAAAGGCTCATTGGTCTCATAATTGCACTCACTTAAGATGCTACGCGCGATATCTTGGGATGTGCAAACTTCCTCATTTTACTGCGCAGTGCATGCACGCACTATGTCATGAAATGTGCATACAAAATGATATCAAAACAACTCACCAGATTAAGTAAATTTTCATCTAGATTACAATTGGGCGTAGCCTAGGGATATTACAATCCCCTCCCCTTATTTATGCATTTCCCTTAGTGCATCATGTACCCATATACAACCAAATTTCAAAAATCCTAAAAAATATGTGGGTATTATGCCCACATTGCATCCTCATTCTCCCAAGTAGCGTCCTCAGGATCGTACCAGGTCCATTGGCCTTTACAACCTCTATGGATCGATTCCAGAGATGTTTGATTTTCTAGTCCAGAATGCACACCAGATGCACTTGGAAAGCACCTTCTTACTCCACCTGGATCACATTCCAATCAATAACATGATTATCATCAGGTATATATTTCTTGAGAAATGATACATGGAATACATTATGAACATACATAGATGCAGGAAATGCAATCATATAAGCAACTGGACCAATCCTCTCTAGGATTTCAAATGGCCCACAATAGCGAGTTGCCAACTTTGAACAATTTCCCAACCTTAGGGAACTTCTGTTGGCTTTCACTTTCAAGAATACATGATCACCCACTTTGAATTCCCTGTGATTTTTGCCCTTATCAGCATAGATTTTCTGCCTGTCTTGGGCAGCCTTTAAATTTTTCTTTATTTTTATCGTTTGCTCCTCCATTTCCCTGAGAAAATCTGGCACAACCACTACTCTCTCTGCTAGGTTATCCCAACTTACTGGAGTGTTTCACTTTCTTCCATAAAGTTCCTCAAATGGGCTCATCTTTAGAGATGTTTGGTACCCATTGTTATAAGCAAACTCTACCAAGTGTACGTAGTCTTCCCATTTTGATGGTTTATCCATCACATACATTCTCAACATATCCTCAATCACTTGATTCACCCTCTCTGTTTTTCCATTTGATTATGGATGATAGGCTGTACTAAAACTCAAATTTTTTCCAAATCCATTAAATAATCCTTTCCAAAATTTTGAGGTAAATTTTGGATCTCTGTCAGACACAATTGTCTTTGGTATGCCATGTAATCTGGCAATTTCATTCATATAAACATCACCAATGTTGGTTTCCTTTTCAGTGAGCTTAATTGGAACAAAATGGGCAGCTTTAGTAATCTTATCCACCACTACCATGATAGAATCATGTTGCTTGTTTGTTCTGGGAATTTTAGTAATGAAATCCATTGTTACAACTTCCCATTTCCACTCAGGAATGGGTAATGGTTGTAGAAAACCAGTTGGGTGTCTATGCTCAGCCTTTAGCTTTTGACATTCCAAACATCTAGCAATAAAATCAACAACCCCTTTCTTCATGCCTGGCCAATAATATTGGCTCTTGACAGCGGCAATAGTTTTCTGATATCCTGGGTGCCCAGCATAAGGCACATTATGCATTTCTCTCAGTATCAAACCTTTCAGTTCATTAGAATTTGGTACATAAATTTTTCCCCTGTACATGATAATTTTATCATTGTTTAGCTTGTAATATTCAATTTTTTGTTGCAAATTACCTTGCTGTAATTTTGCCACTAATTCTTTGTAATCCAAATCTAATTTGGCAACCTCTATAATTCTGTCTTTCAAATCTGATTGGTACATGATAATGGATGTAGTATGCCTTTCATGCACTCTTCTGCTGAGTGCATCAACCACTTTGTTCTCTTTCCCTTTGATATGCTTTATATCAAAGTCATATTCACTTAGAAATTCTAACCATCTAGTTTTCCTAGCATTTAGAGTTCGCTGATCAAATAAATATTTCAGGCCATTGTGGTTTGTTCTCAGATCAAACCTATTCCCCATGAGGTAGTGTCTCCATTTCCTCAAGGCATGCACTATGGCTGCCAACTCCAAATCATGAGTGGCATAGTGTCTTTCATGCTCCTTCAACCTCCTTGATTCATAACATATGACAAACCCATTTTGATTGAGGACTCCACCAAGTCCCTCTTTAAATGCATCTATGCATACAATGAAGTCTTCATTTGGGTCTGCAATCCTTAGTATTGGAGCACTTTTTAGTAACTGTTTCAAGTGTCGGAAACTCTCTTCACAATCCAATGTCCACTAAAACTTCACACCCTTTCTTTGCAATGAAGTGATTGGGTGTGCAATCATTGAAAATCCTTCAATAAATCTCCTGTAGTATCCTGCAAGGCCCATGAATGATCTGACCTCTGTCACATTATTTGGCACTGACCATTCTCTAATGTCTTCTATCTTCTCAGGATCCACTGCTATCCCATCCTTTGAAATAATGTGCCCCAAATAATGAATTTTCTTTTGATAAAATGAGCACTTGCTCAACTTGGCATATAACTGATGCTCCCTTAATACTTGCAACACCATTCTCAAATGATTCTCATTCTCTTCTTCTAACTTAGAGTATATAAGAATGTCATCCAAAAAGACAATGACAAACTTGTCTAGATATTCTCGGAAAACACCATTCATTAGGCACACAAAAACAACTGGTGGATTTGACAACCCAAATGGCACCACTGTGAACTCATAGTGACCCTACCTTGTCCTAAAGGCGGTATTGATGATATGTTCCTCTTTAATCCTTACCTGATGCTATCCTGACCTAAGACCTATCTTTGAAAATATATTTGTATCCTTCAATTGATCAAAGAGATCATCAATTCTTGGCAGAGGATACTTGTTCTTCACAGTCACTTTATTCAACTATCTGAAATCAATGCACAATATTAATGTTCCATATTTCTTCTTCATGAACAAGAATGGGACACACCAAGGTGACACACTTGGGCGTATATGCCCCTTCTTCAAAATATCTTCAAGCTTCATTTGCAACTCCTTTAGCTCTGGTGTACTCCTTCTGTAAGGAGTCTTTGACACTGGAGCTGCTCGAGGCATTAGATTTATAGAGAAATCAGTGTCCTTCTTTGGGGGTAATTTTGGTACTTCCCTGAACACATCTTCAAACTCTTTTAGGACTGCATAATATTCCAAATTTGACACCTTATCTTTAGGTGTCTCCTCCATATGAGCTGCAAATATTTGACACCCTTTTCTGTAACATTTCTTTAGCTACAATGTTGAAATCTCTCTAATGGTTACAGACCTGGGAACTCCCTACACTTTTCATAGTTTCCCTTCCTCATCCAAGCAAGTAAATGCTTTGTTATGACAGTCTACGAGAGCATGATGTTGGTCCAACCAATACATACCAATTAGACATTCATTTGAAACTAAAGGTAAGATGTTCAAATTTTCCTTGGTGTTCAGTCCATTCATGTCCATAAGACATGACTTAACCATCTCATTAACTTTTCTTTTGGCTCCTGTAGCCAGCTGCACCAACCAAGATTTCCCATGCTTGCTTCTTGGCAAATGAAAACTTTCCACCATCTTAGGATCTATATAAATATGACTATCTCTTGAATCAATTAAAATAGCAATGGTTTGGTTGTTTATCATACCTTCCACTTCAATCATATGTGACTTATACTCTACTTGCTTGTTGTCCAAGGATGCATAGATCCTTGGCACATTTCTACTCATGTCCTCCACTGTTTCATCTTGTTGTACATTGTGAACAGTTCTCCCTTTTTCACCTCTTTGAGGACAATATATGAACATGTGATCTCCTTTACAACCCCAAAATTGATCGAAGTGGATATCGGTGGCCACCCACCTCTTCCAACTAGCTCAAAACAGTTTTCTGACAATTTTGGCAATTTACAATTTTTAGCAGTTTTAACTTCCGGGGCCATTTTGAGTGCCTAAATGAAGGTTTTTCAAGATCGAGCCTCTCAATGATAGATGAAAAAATGTTTGATCCTCCAAAATTAATCTCCTCGACGATACCTTTTCAACGGGCTATCATATGCCTAAAACGGAGATCGTATGCAAAAGTTATGACCTCGGGAAGTTGATGTACTAACTTACCCAAACGGGGCCCACATGACTTTTGGCGCTTCATCTCCTAGGGTTAGGATTTTAGATGCCTAGGGTTTTTTGCATTCCTAATTATTGTAAAAATGCCCTCAGAGCCTCATTGTAATCATCTTCTTACGAATGAGTGCAGCCATCACATCTCTTCTCAGAGATAAGTGGCCACCATTCCAGCAAGCTTGTTTCCACTGCATTTTACAGTTCAACTTATTTCCTTATTGAATAGAAAAATAGTTTTACTGTATCTCTATTATTTTGTGTTAAGAACCTGTTAATAATCTGTAGTCATTTCTTTATGCTTATAAATCTGTATCAGTGGTATCAG
Source organism: Picea glauca (assembly GCA_000966675.3). Taxonomy (NCBI): domain Eukaryota; kingdom Viridiplantae; phylum Streptophyta; class Pinopsida; order Pinales; family Pinaceae; genus Picea; species Picea glauca. The sequence continues at coordinate 226,199 of JZKD02S0527433.1, read as the reverse complement.
AGTGGTCTGCTCCCTGTCGTCTTAATGCATGTCCCCAACGAGGTCGGAGTACAAAGAGTTGGGTCTCGAGCTTGTTTCTCTTGAGGACAAAAGCTCTTGCACATCGAAGTGACCTCTCATGGTAGGAGAAAATAAATATGATGAGATAGGCGATCCTTTAAAACTGTTGATTGAGGAAGCCCTCATGCAACAAAGGAACGAGATGATGGATAGTTTCGCACAAATCCTTCAATGGCTACCAACAGGCGATCCATATTCTTCAAGCAGAGGTGCCACCCCCTTCAAGGTACAAATAAACTTCAATATTCCTATATTTGAAGGTCAGGTAGATGCAGATGTTGTATACAAGTGGTTGAATCTAATAGAAGGGTATGTTTCTATCCATAACTTTTCGAATAGAGAAAAGATTACTTTTGCGCTCCTCAAAGTCGTTCCTCACGTCAAAGATTGGTGGGAAAATTTCTGTGAGAAAAAGGAAACAGAGGAGCCCTCACTATTTACAGTCACGATGACCTGGGATTTCTTCATAGATTCTATTAAGGAACAATACTACCCTGTCAGAATTTATGATGACTTGTATACCAAATGGACCACACTGCAGCAACAAAGAGACCAAGCAGTGCCAGATTTCATGAATATCTTTCATACCTTGCACACCAAGCTAGGTATCAAAGATTCAGAGTGACATTTGGTGCTCAATTATCATGATGATCTGCATAGATACATCTATACCAAAATGGAATTTTTGGACATCTCATCCTTGGGCGCGACGTACCGATATGCCGTCAAAATCGAGCAGAAGCTCAAAAAAAAGACGTGGCAATTTAGGCCTGGGAACCCCTCACAACAAAAGTCAGGAAAGGGCGACCCCTACCCACAGAACAAAGGACAAAGAAAATATGGATAGTATTAGGACAACCAGTCTAATCCGCAAGAAAAGAAGGACACCAAAAAGACAAAGAAATATATCAGGAAGTGGTGCGAATTCCATAAGATCACTTGGCATAACACTGCTGACTACCTCTCAAAGAAGTTGTTGGTGGCTGAAGTGAAAGCCTCTTAATCAGATGCGGGTTTAGACTTGGAGCCATAACCAAAAAGGGGAAGACATATCATTGATGTAGAACCCAGTTCCACCGTTGCTACCACCAAGCTCCATCTTGGTGAACCAGATGAGCCAGAAGAAGGAGAACGCCTCTTCCATTCACAAATGTGGGTAAAAGGCACCCCGCTACACTTCATCTTGGATAGTGGTAGCCAGAAGAACCTCATCTCAGCAAAGGTCATCAAGCGGCTAGCCCTGCCAAAAAAACCACACCCACAACCCTACACCATTGGATGGCTTCGCCAAGGAAGCAATCTCTGCGTCATCCAACAGTGTCGACTGTCGTACAACATCAATCTCTTCAAAGATGAGGTATTGTGTGATGTTTCTCCTCTCAAAGTTCGTTATGTTCTTTTGGGCCAACCTTATTTATGGAAATGTCATGTTGTATATGAGTCTAGGCCATGCAACGTTATTATTACTTTGAACAGGAAATTGTACAGGATACCCGAGGCAATACCACCTAGTGTTGTTTCCTTGATCTCTGCTAACAAATGTAGGTAGGTCATATCTCAGATGGGGAAGTTTGTATTCTTTATGATTCACTCTCAGAATAATTGAAAGATCATGGCCACATCCAGGGTCTCTGCGGCCGACATCTCCACACAGTAGAAGCAAGTATATAAGGTTGTGGAAGAATACTCAAACATATTCTCCTCACCTACCGGCCGGTACCTCTGCATTGTCATGTCAAGCACCTAATCGATCTGACCCTCGATGCACCGCTGCCCAATGGGCCAGTCTATAATTGCTCTCTGTTAGAGAGAATGAGGAGATCAAGAGACAGGTCCAAGAACTTCTCCACAAGGGGCACATCCATCCCATCTCATCACCTTGCGGGAGCCGAATCATGTTGGTACAAAAGAAATATGGAACCTGGTGACTCTGCATTGATTACCAGGATCTGAATAAAATCACAGTCAGAAACTGGTACCCAATTCCCCAAATCGACGACCTCCTTGATCAACTCACAGGGGCCAAATACTTCAATAATATTAATCTAAAGTTTGGCTACGACCATATCCCGATAAAACAAACAGATGTATGGAAAACTGCCTTCAAGTCAAAGGAAAGTCTTTTTCAATGGTTGTTCATGCCCTTTGGTTTGACAAATGCTATAGCCACTTTCATGAGGATGATGAAAGATATCTTGCGACCATTCACCAATAATTTTGTAGTGGTGTATCTAGATGAAATTCTCATTTACAACAAGACTTGAGCCGAACATTTGTAGCATATTCAATAGGTTCTACACACCCTGCGACAACACAAGCTATATTCCAACTTGGAAAAATTCTCCTTCAGCATGGGCATGGTCCATTACCTGGGATACATCATTGATCAACATGGCGTACATGTGGATCCATCCAATATCCAAGTCATCCATGACTAGCCAGCCCCAACCACACTCACAGAGCTTCGAAGCTTCTTGGGCCTTGCCAATTTCTAACACAGGTTCATGTTGGGATTCTCCCATATTGCATGGGCCCTTAGCCAAATAGCCAGGGGTGGTGGTAAGGCGAAATTTTCTTGAGGTCAGTCCCAACAAAAAGCATTCAATGATTTGAAGCAACGCTTGTGCTCAACCCCAGTACTTTCACTACCAGACCTGCAACAACCCTTTGAGATCCAGATAGATGCTTTAAACTATGCAGTGGGGGCCATTTTCACTCAGCACAACCACCCCATGGCCTATCATTATGAGACACTATCAGAAGTTGTCCATAAGTACCCTACTTATGACAAAGAAATGTAATCCATTGTGCAATCCTACCGCCATTGGAGACATTACATTCTTGGGAAGGAGACAATCATCCACATTGATCATAAGCCACTGTAGTTGATGCAAACATAAGGAAAATTGCAGAATGATTGCCATCAAAAGTGGTCCACATACTTGCAACAATTCCACCTCAACATCAAGTATAAAACAGGAATCACCAATCACGTTGTCGATTTCCTCAGTAGACCACCAACCGCAGAACTCACCACAGTGCTAGACTCCTATGGCCATGATACCTCTGGATGGCCCCAACTCTATGAGACAGACCCAGACTTCGCCACCACCTACCAAATGTTGGGTGGAAACGCAGTTGTCGATAATTTCCATCTTCAGGATGAGTTGTTGTGTCGTCTGGGCCATATCTGTGTTCCATCAAGTGAGCGAGCGAAGCTAATATGGGAATCCCACTATAGTTGGGTGGCCGAATGCTTCAGCGTAGAAAAGAAAGTGGCAATGCTACATAAACATTTCTACTAGTTGAAACTTTGACAGGAGGTCAGCAAGTATATCAGGTCATGCACTACCTACGTTATTGCCAAACCAACCACTAAGAAACAAGGCCTTTACACCCCTCTTCCTACTCCTGACAATCCATGGAAATCCATCTCAATGGACTACATGTCAGGCCTCCCATCCACCAAGCGGGGAAAGGACTATGTTTTAGTGGTTGTTGATCGTTTTTCTAAGATGGCGATTCTAGTTTCCTGCAAGAAGAGCATCACATCAGAGGCCACTACGAAGCTCTTCTTTGAACTAGTCTGGGTACATTTTGGAATCCCACAAACCATTGTCTCAGATCGGGACATTCAATTTCCCATCACATTTTGGTCGATCCTCTGGTCATTGTTGGACACCAAGATCACCAAATCCATGGCCTTCTACACCCAGACAGATGGTCAAACCAAGTTTATCAATCAAATGATTGTGCATATCCTTCGCATGTATAATTCAAAGAACCCTTGCACATGGGATGAGAGCCTTCCCTATGTCCAACATAGCTACAAACGAGCCCTGCATAGCTCAACTGGCCACAACCCCTTTCAGGTGGGGTTGGGATTCCAACCATTGGATCCCATATATGTTGCACTTCCCCTTGCATTCACCTCGAATGACTCATATCCTACTCCAATTGAAGCTAACAAAGCCACCCGATTTATTGAGTGGATCCAACACATCCACCAATAGGTTCAGGATATCCTACAGAATTCCAATGACAAGTACAAGTAGCGCCATGACCAACATTGGGTGCCACATAAGTTTCAGGTGGGCGACAAAGTTTGGTTGCACTTGCAGAAAGAATGCCTCACAGGACCCCATCGGAAGCTTCACCTACTCTGTTATGGGTCGTACACCATCACCAAGTCTGTGGGGGATAATTCTTTTGAGCTCAACATTCCTCCTTTCCTTGGACTGCACCCAGTGTTCAACATGGATCTCCTTCACCCTTATTTCCCACCATTGTTGGACACCTCAGACATAGCAGAGAAGCTGAACCTAACAGAGCTCAACCCCTACTACATACAACATGCATCCATCGATCAGATTTTGGACACACAGATCAAGGTAAATCGACAGTAAAGGATCCATCTTTATTGAGTCATCAAAGCAGGGTAGCTCTTGCACCAAGGCAAGTGGATCACCTGGGGCCAAATTCAGTAGAAATTTCCTCATTTGATGGGGTAACTCAATGCAATGGAGACCAATGATTCCTAAGAAGGGATGATTAATCTAGGTCAATATTGGTTGCCACCCACCTCTTCCAACTGGCTCAAAACAGTTTTTCTAACAATTTTGGCAATTTACAATTTTTAGCAGTTTTAACTTCCGGGGCCATTTTGAGGGCCTAAATGAAGGTTTTTAAAGATTGAGCCTCTCAATGATAGCCAAATAATTTATTGATCCCCCAAAATTAATCTCCTGAACGATACCTTTCCAACAGGCTATCATACTCTTAAAATGGACATCGTATGCAAACGTTACGACCCCAGGAAGTTGATGTACTAACTAACCCAAATGGGACCCACATGACTTTTGGCGCTTCATCTCCTAGGGTTAGGTTTTTGGATGTCTAGGGTTTTTGGCATTCCTGTTTATTGTAAAAAGTCCCTCAGAGCCTCATTGTAATCATATTCTTGCGAATGAGCGCAACCGTCGGATCTCTTCTCAGAGATAAGCCACCACCATTCCAGTAAGCCTGTTTCCGCTGCGTTTTACAATTTCAGCTTATTTCCTTATTGAATAGAAAACCTTTTTTACTGTATCTCTGTTATTTTGTATTAAGAACCTGTTAATAATCTATATTCATTTCATTATTCACATAAAATATAGATCAGTGGTATTAGATAGGTCTGCTCCTTGTCGTCTTAATGCATGTCCCCAATGAGGTTGGAGTACAAAGAGTTGGGTCTCGAGCTTGTTTCTCTTGAGGAAAAAAGATCTCGCACACCCAAGCAACCTCTCATGGTAGGAGAAAATAAATATGATGGGACATGATATCCTTTCAAACTATTGATTGAGTAATCCCTCACGCAACAAAGGAACGAGATGATGGATAGTTTCACACAAATCCTTCGATGACTACCAATAGGCGACACATCTTCTTCAAGCGGAGGCGCAAACCCCTTTCAAGGTACAAATAAACTTTGATATTACTATATTTGAAGGTCAGATAGATGAATATGTTGTATAAAAGTGGTTGAATCTACTGAAAGGGTATTTTTCTGTCCATAACTTTTGGAAAAGAGAAAATATTACTTTTGCGCTCCTCAAAGCCGTTCCTCATGTCAAAGGTTGGTGGGAAAATTTTTGTGAGAGAAAGGAAATAGAGGAACCCTCACTATTTACAATCACGACGACCTTGGATTCCTTCAAGGATGCTATTAAGGAGAAATACTACCTTGTCAAAAGTTATGATGACTTGTATACCAAATGAACCACACTGCGGCAAGAAAGAGACCAAGGAGTGCCAGATTTCATGAATATCTTTCATACCTTATGCACCAAGCTGGGTATCAAAGATTCAGAGTGACATCTGGTTCTCAAGTATCACGATGCTCTGCATAGATACATCCAGACTGAAATGGAATTTTTAGACATCTCATCCTTGGGTGCAGCGTACCGATATGCCGTCAAAATCGAGTAGAAGCTCAAACAAAAGATGCGACAATTTGGGTCTGGGAACCCCCCACAACAAAAGCTAGGAAAGGGAATCCCCTACCCATAGAACAAAGCACAGAGAAAATATTGTCAGTATCAGAACAACCAGTCCAAGATGGAAGCAAATAAGGACACTGGAAAGACAAATAAAGTTACCAGGAAGTGGTGTGACTTCCATAAGAGCCCTTGGCATAACACTGCTGATTGCCGCTCAAAGAAGTCACTGGTGGCCAAAGTGAAAGCCTATGAATCAAATGTGGGTTCAAACTCAGAGCCAAAACCAGAAAGGGGAAGAAATATCATTGATGCAGAACCCAGTGCCACCGTTGCTACCACCAAGCTCCATCCTGGTGAACCAAACGAGCCAGAAGAAAGAGAACGCCTCTTCCATTCATAGATGTGGGTAAAAGTCACCCCACTGCACTTCATCGTGGATACCGGTAGCCAAAAGAAACTCATCTCAGTAGAGGTCTTCAAGCAGCCGGCCTTGCCGACAACACTACACCCACAACCCTACACCATTGGATGGCTCTGCTAAGGAAGCGCTCTCGATGTCAGCAAACAGTGTCAACTGTCATATGATATCAAGCCCTTCAAAGATGAGGTATTGTGTGATGTTTCTCCTCTTGAAGTTTGTGATGTTCTTTTGGGCCAACCTTATTTATGGAAACGTCATGTTGTATATGAGTTTAGGCCTTGTAGTGTTATTATTACTTTGAACATGAAATTGTACAGGATACCCGAGGTAGTCCCACCTAGTGTTATTTCCTTGATCTCTGCTAAGCAATGCAGAAAGTCATCTCTCAGATGAGGAAGTTTGTCTTCTTCGTGATTCACTCTCAGAATAAGCAAAAGATCACAGCCACATCCAGGGTCTTTGCAGCCAACCTCTCCACACAACAGAAGCAAGTAGATAAGGTCATGGAAGAATACTCAGATATCTTCTCCTCACCTACCAGGGTACCTCTGCACTGTCAGGTCAAGCACCCCATCGATATGACCCCCGACGCACTGCTTCCCAATGGTCCAGTCTATCATCGCTCTCTGTTATAGAATGAGGATATCAAGTGATAGATCGAAGAACTGCTCCACAAGGGGCACATCTGTCCCAGCTCATCACCTTTTGGGAGCCCAATTGTGCTGGTACAGAAGAAAGATGGAACCTGGAAACTCTGCATTGATTACCGAGCTCTGAATAAAATCACAGTCAGAAACTGGTACCCAATTCCCTGAATCGATGACCTCCTTGATCAAATCACGAGGAGGAAATACTTTAGTAAGATTGATCTAAAGTCTGGCTACCACCAGGTCCCAATAGAATAGACAGATGTATGGAAAATTGCCTTCAAGTCAAAGGAAGGCCTTTTTTATGGTTGGTCATGCCCTTTGGTTTGACAAATTCTCCGGTCATTTTCATGAGGATGATGGACGATATCCTGCGACCATTCACCAATACATTTGTAGTGGTGTATTTGGATGACATTCTCATTTATATAAAGACTTGGGTCAAACATTTGCAGCATACTCAGTAGGTTTTGCACACCCTGCGGCAGCACAAGCTATATGCCAACCTGGAAAAATGATCCTTCGACATGGACAGGGTCCATTACCTGGGCTACATCATTGATCAGCATGGCATACATGTAGATCCATCCAATATCCAAGTCATCCATGACAGACAACCCAAACCACACTCACTGAGCTTCGGAGCTTCTTGGGCCTTTCCAATTTCTATCACAGGTTTATGTTGGGATTCTCCCATATTGCATGGGCCCTTAGCCAAATAAACAGAGGTGGTGGTAAGGAAAAATTCATGTGGGGATGGCCCCAACAACAAGCATTCGATGATTTGAACCAGTGCTTGGGCTCAGCCCCAGTACTTTCGCTACCAGACCTGCAACAACCCTTTGAGATCAAGATGGATACTTCAGACTATGGGGTGGCCGTCATTCTCACTCAGCATGGCCACCCCGTGGCCTATCATAGTGAGAAACTATTAGATGTTGTCCATAAGTACCCTACTTACGACAAAGAATTGTAATCCATTGTTCAATCCTACCGCCAGTGGATACATTACATTCTCGGGAAGGAGACAATCATCCACATTGATCATAAGCCACTGCAGTTGATGCAAACATAAGGAAAATTGTAGAATGATTTCCATCAAAAGTGGTCCACATACTTGTAGCAATTCCACCTCAACATCAAGTATAAAACAAGAAGCACCAATCCCATCGTTGATTTCCTCAGGAGACCGCTAATCACAGAACTCACCATGGTGCTAGAATCCTGCAGCCATGAGACCTCTAGATGGCCCCAACTCTATGAGACATACCCAAACTTCACCACCACCTACCAAAAGTTGGGTGCAAATGTAGTTGTCGATAATTTCCATCTTCAGGATGGGTTGTTGTGTTGTCTGGGCCATATATGTGTTCCATCAAGCGAGCGAGCAAAGCTGATCTGGGAATCCCACTACAGTTGGGTGGTAGGATGCTTCGGCGTCGAAAAGACAGTGGTGATGCTACACAAACATTTCTACTGGCCAAAACTTCGACAGGAGGTCAGCATGTATATCAGGTCCTACACTGCCTATGCTATTGCCAAACTGACCACTAAGAAACAAGGCCTCTACACCCCTCTTCCTACTCCTAAAAGGCCATGGGAATCCATCTCAATGGACTACATGTCGGGCCTCTCATCCACCAAGTGGGGAAATGACTGTGTTTTTGTGGTTGTTGATCGCTTTTCTAAGATGGCGATTCTAGTTTCCTGCAAGAAGAGCATCACAGCAGAGGCCACTGCCAAGCTCTGCTTTGAACCAGTCTGGGTACATTTTGGAATACTACAAACCATTTTCTCATATTGGAACAGTCAATTTCTCAACACATTCTGGTCGATCCTCTGGTCACTACTGGACACCAATCTCACCAAACCATGGCCTTCTACACCTAGACAGATGGCCAAAATGAGGTCATCAATCGAATGATTGTGCATATCCTTTCCATGTATAATTCAAAGAACCCTTGCACATGGTATGAGAGCCTTCCCTATGTCCAACATAGCTACAACCGAGCCCTGTATAGCTCAACCGGCCACAACCCCTTTCATGTGAGGTTGGGATTCCAACCATTGGGTCCCATAGATGTTGCACTTCCCCTTGTATTCACCTCGACCGACTCATATCCTACTCCAACTAAAGCTAAAAAATCCACTCGGTTTATTGAGTTGATCCAACACATCCACCAACAGGTTTAGGATATCCTACATAAGTCCAATGACAAGTACAAGTAGCGCCATGACCAACATCGGGTTCCACATAAGTTTCAGGTGCATGGAAAAGTTTGGTTGCACTTGCAGAAAGAACGCCTCATAGGACCCCATCGGAAGATTCACCCACTCCGTTATGGGTTGTACACCATCACCAAGGCCATGGGGGATAATGGTTTTGACCTTAACACGCATCCTTTCCTTGGCTACACCCAGTGTTCAACGTGGATCTCCTTCTCCCTTATTTCCCACCATTGTTGGACACCTCAGACGTAGTAGAGAAACTGAAACCAATGGAGCTCAACCCCGACTACATACAACAGGAATCCATATATCATATTTTGGAAACACATATCAAGGGCACTCGACAACAAAGGATCCAACTTTATCGAGTTGTCAAAGCAGGGAAGCTCCTGCACCAAGGCAAGTGGCTCACCCGACGCCAAATTCAGCAGAAATTTCCTCATCTGATGGGGGAACTCAATGCAATGGAGACCATTGCTTCCTAAGAAGGGAGTATTTATCTAGGTGGATATCAGTGGCCACCCACCTTTTCCAACTGGCTCAAAACAATTTTCTGACAATTTTGGCAATTTACAATTTTTAGCAGTTTTAACTTTCAGGGCCATTTTGAGGGCCTAAATGAAGGTTTTTCAGGATTGAGCCTCTCAATTATACTTGAAATCATGGTTGAGCCCTGAAAATGAATCTCCTTGATGATACCTTTCTAATGGGATATCATACACCTAAAACGAAGATCGTATGAAAAAGTTACGACTCCGGGAAGTTGATGTACTAACTTACCCAAACGGGGTCCACATGAATTTTGGCGCCTCATCTCGTAGGGTTAGGTTTTTAGATGTCTAGGGTTTTTGGAATTCCTATTTATTGTAAAAATTCCCTCAAATCCTCATTGTAATCATCTTCTTACGAATGAGTGTAGTCGTCACATCTCTTCTCGGAGATAAGCCACCACCATTCCAACAAGCTTGTTTCCACTGCATTTTACAGTTTCAGCTTATTTCCATATTGAATAGAAAACCAGTTTTACTGTATCTTTGTTATTTTGTGTTAATCATGTGTTAGTAATATGTAGTCATTTCGTTCTACTCATAAAATATGTACCAAACATTGAATAGGTGGTTTCCTTATCCTTTGACCTCCTACTTCAATCGTTCTGGGCTCTCTAGGAGTCTGTTGTCCTTGTGTATTATTACTGAAGAATGGTGGCTTAGATCCCTTCTTCCTCTGATCCACCTTGAATTTATTTGTCTTCCCAAGCTTGAGTTCAAATAATTCTTTCATTTTCTTGTCATAGTATCTCTTAGTCAAGTATTTCTTCTCAAAATACTTCTTGAATTCCCTCCAAGTAACACTTTTCTCTTTGATGTGTTGCACCTGCACAAGCTAATCCCACCACATGGATGCTTTTCCTTTGAGTTGATAGATGGAAATTATACCTTCTGCATGAGAAGAATAATTATTCAATTGGAAATACTTTCCCATGCCCAACAACCATGTTTCTGCATCTTCATCCTTCTTATGCTCACCATCAAGTGTAGGAGGTTTGATTTTGTTCATTTCTCCTCGTAGATCATCCACCCCGGACCTCTTATTCTTTATGACAAGGGATGGACTCACACGGCTATGTGCTCTCTTATTGGAATGCCTTGGGGAGTGATGGTGATGTCTGCTAACACTTCTTTCTTTTCTTTTCTCATCAGAAGGCTTGTGACTTCCTGATTTGCTTGAGCCACTCTCCTTGTCCAATTTCTTTTCTATTCTATTCAAGCTCTCCAATAAATTAATGTTGAATTCATCTTGCTACTCCTTGGCTTTCATAAGCCTTTCATTATTAGCTTTATGTCTTTGGAAATCCTTCTGCAAATTTTTAATGGTCTCTTCCATATTCATGTTTTCATTCCTTTCATCTCTATGTCCATTGGAGTGTGTTCCTTCAATGCCCAAATGGACATCCATCCCTTTAATTTCATCTTCCTAGTTGTAAGTCCATTGTGCCTCTTCCATTCCTATGGAATATATGTTGATATTGATCTGATCTAGTTGTTTTTAACTCTACAAAATGTAAAGCCAACAAACTTTGTCAGGCTAACTGTTTCAATAATTTTTATGAAAAATATGAACCATTTTGGTTCAATAATATATCATAAATATTTATTTTGATTTCCTGGACAATTTAATATCCATATCAATTTTCTAGGTGGATATTTATATTCCATTTTCTGATACCTTTATAACGCCTACTCACATGCTCAATTCCGAGTCTGGAGCAGAAAGTTATGGTCATTCGAAATTTTCCCATTAACTTTTATGTTCATACTTCCACTTGGCACAACTCTGCGTTGTAATTATGCATTTATGCGCCTACTCCATTGGAATTTTCATATGATCTCAATTGGGTTTCTGCATAATCATATTATGGACATTCTATCCAAGTTTCACCTCATTCTGGGTTCTGCGCTGCTAGTTACAGCCTACTGAAGTTCTAGGCCAATTTGTGTTTTTGGTCTGGAATGTTACAGGTACCTTATTTTCCATATTAAACACTTTTAACATGCCCATAAATTTAATTGAACTTTTTGATTGTCTTCTATGGCTCAATATATTTCCATTGACTTCTCCTGCACCTCAATCTCATTCTGATGCAGAAAGTTATGGCTCTTTGAAGTTAGTGGAGTCTTAAAATTTACCCTTCACTGTTTGTGTTGTAACTTTCTCAAAAATGCTCTGTTTGACGAACAATTTATACCATTAGAAAGATGTATGCTACAAAGACAGAGTGTACCTTTGGTACACCTCTATCTTGTGGTTTTTGAGTTGTTAAAAATGCTCTTAAGGCCCTCAAAAATGTGCTGCAAAAAGATGACGTTCAAATGATATAAAACATTGCAAAAAATCAGTGTCTTTCTGTTGTTGTTCACCCTCAAAACAACTTCACGCGCACAATTTTCAATCCGTGCACCTGTATTCAACATGCACAACAAAAAAACAAGGTAAATTTTGTTTCACACACTTTAAAACCACTGTGTATCACTTCTCTATTGCACCAATAACTTGCGCGCACTATTTTTATGTTGCGTGTCAATATCCATCACGCGCAGTTTTGGTTCTTTCTCTATTACATGTTGCGCGCAGTTTTTGTATCGCACACCATTATTTCACGTGCATTGTACTCTATGCGCTACATCCTTCCATATTTTAGTACATCTCCACCACGCACCACTGAATAAACTGTTGTGCGACAACATATACCCACATTGTGCGCGCACCAACAAAACTCCTCTGGGATTTGCCAACACTACGCATACCACGCTCGTCATTATTATGTGTGCACACCGTGCAATGCTAAATTTATCACGTGGTCCTGTACACCAACATTTTTCCGCACGGCACCCAAAACTTAGTGCGCACACCCAAAAACCACTATTTTTCGACACGGTACCAAAAGTTAGTGTGCTGGTTTTAGCACGCACACCCGCACACTAAATTTTTTTCCCCGCACGACACTTAAATTTAGCGCGCGCACCAGCATGACAAAATCTTGCCACGCAGTGCCAAATTTTACCTATCACTAGATTTTCACTATGCATCATGCATTTTTAGTGCGCCCACCAGTGCACATTCTCTCTCTCTCTCTCTCTCTTTTTTATGCGCATCAATTCCTCGTGAATTCTGCTGTAGAAATTGGGGCTTTTGCTTAACTTTTTCTCCAATTTACCATAGACATTCTACAACCATGAAATTCCTTCAATTTGACACCTATAACACCAATTCAACCTCTGCAATAACAAATCATCATGGGTTGACATTTCTGGAATGAATTCACCCAAATCAATTCACGAATTGGGAATTTTAATTACGAAATTCGCTAAATCTGTCATGGATTTACTGTAACTTCAAATTTGACCAATTCTGTGTCTAAAATTGCTAGAACAAATATTAAATCAATAATATCTTACCACATGGCCAAGTTTCTCAATTTCCCCATGAATTTACCAACCGAAATTGGGGCTTTTCCCAATTCCACGTCGTTGCTTATAAATATTACCATGGACGCTCTGCAACTCGAAATTTGGCCACTTTGAAATAAATCCTCCGTGTAATTTTTCTTCAACTCAACTTTCTCGGCCCATCCAGGCTTAGTGTTGAAAACTGAAGCTCTGATACCAATTTGTAATGTCTCGGGAAATCCATCCCAGGCCACGCTACGCTAGAGAACTCTTATTGTTCTCTCTACGGAACATACTGTAACATTTCCCAGCATAGAACTGAGCTATGCCACATAAATTTTCTAACTGCATGCAATTAAAACATATGCACACACATAACTCTTATGGAAGTATTATATATAACATGTATGCATATAAATACATCTATAAATACACAGATTCACACTGAAATTACTGTAAACATACACATGCAACATATACAAGAAATAACCATAAATATACAAACAGTCATAACCATGCATAAGATAAACCCATAAAACTGAACACGTAAATAATAATGCAGCATGTAATTTTATCACACAAATGGCACTTATCTTGGTAATAATGTCACCAACTGCGTGCAGACCTTCCATGAACCTTCAGCCTTAGACCACACTGTTCATCATTCTCAATAGTGAGTCACCCCCGAGCTGGGACTAAACTCCACCCGGGTAAAGGGATTCCTAACCAGGCTAAAGGCTCATGGACAATAGGAAAGACTCCATCACAGGTGCCAACTCAAACTAACAACCTATAGTCCCTCATTGCCCACATGCCTGTCCCACCCAGGAAGTGTGCCCCTTCTCTGCTCAATAGTCCTTCGACTGCCCCACTTCCTTTCCGGGCTTCAGCAACATGCTAGACAAGAGGTCTCAGAGTACTGTAGTTGCAGTTTAGCACCTTCAGGAAATCAATTCTCAGCAATTCTATCACTCAGAGAATTTCTCACAAGCCTGACAACCTGCCTCTTCAGTCCAGCTCCCAAGCTAACCAAATACACCAACACAAAATGGCTATGGATACGGGTTCAGGTACAGTCATGAAGATACGAAATATAGCTCAATGGTGTGTGAATACTCATGGATGATTGACTAGATAGTCACAATGATGGAAAGAATCATGGGAAGAATGATGGAAAAGATGATAGGAAATGAACTAAGTCCCAACAATTGTTAGCCTATGGCTTACCTTTACCAATCACTAAGTTTAAATTGTCACCTATATTTGTATTATTCATTTAGGATATTAGTAATATCTCCTCAAGTGATGACTAATGAGTTAGTTAAGATTGCCTAGCCTAGTCATCATGCATGATTTTAGGATCTAGAGCAAATCTCTCTATGAGGTGGCATCACCCATTGTACTATAAATATGTAACATTGGAGTGAATAAAGTGTTGGCTATTATGCCTTTTCTGCCATGTTATTGTTCTTGTTTCTATTTTATCAATTGTTGTTATTCTTGTTTATGATTTATCAATTGGTATCAGAGCTGGTCTGGGAGTGACTCCCTCATGGGAGTTCCCAGGAACATGTAGAGAGTAGAGGAGTGTATTGTTTGTGAAAGTTATGATTTTGAGTGCCCAAATTTGTTGACTAGTGTGAGATGTTTGTTCATCCATTTTCTGTAATCGATGTAGTTGTTGCAACGAAAAATAGGAAATTGTTGGGTGTGGAGAAGCCAACACTAAGAAGAGCAGACGGTGAATAATCTGTTGTGTGGAAGAAACTATGTGTACTAGCAATGAAAATCAATATTGATGCCTGTTCACACCCAATTCGTCACCTGGTGAGCAAATCGAGGGTGCTTGCATGCCCTGTTGGGTCTTGCAAGGCACGACAGCTGTGGAGGAAAAGGTTAGAGGAAACAAAACAAACTACAAGCTAATATCAACTGAAAACAAATTAAAACTGTGAAAAGAAACAACAAACACCAAAAAACAAAAAGACATATGTCACCAATGGTTTTGAGCTGGTCAATTGATGAAATCGGAGCACGATGAAGGAAGAGAACTGTGGTTCCTTCTTCCCCCAACAGAAGGCTCTTTGAGGCCCTCACAAAGTTTGCTTTCCTTACAATGAGAAGAACTGAGCATGGCAGTGAAAGAACTCCCAGTGATGCTGCCGATATGTTATCGTTAAAGAATGAGTCCTTAACAATCTGAGCAGCATAACAATGCCTGGTATTCCTTGCAAAAACAATGTATCTTCACGGCTTTTTATAGCAGATCCTCGGGCGATTATGTAACCTCTTCAAAGTGTGAAAGGGGCCCTTTTAGGGCTTCCTTAGGTCATTAACCCGCCTATCCTGTGGATTCGGCTCAGATTTGGGAGTAAAATCAGATTGGGAGCCGGTCCATAAGTGGTTGAGAGGCCGGCTAATTCATAAATGCGCCGTTTTAGCAGGTGCGCGGGTTTTGTCGTTGATAGCCACACATCGTGTGTGCATGCGCGCAGAGTACGTTCTTTTCCTACGCATGTGCGCACGCACCAAACTGCTGTGAAGTGCCCTTCAATTTTTGGTCACTTTGTATAGTTTTTGACCCTTCTGGACTGCTGTGAAATTAAT
>JZKD02S0527433.1:110383-176301 GCA_000966675.3 Picea glauca | reverse complement strand
GGATTTCACTAATCAGATCAGCCTATCTATTGGTGAACTTGTTCCATTGTCACTTGTTTTTAGTTTTTGTTTTTATGCTCATGTTGTTATTTAGTTCTTGTTTAATTCTTGTTAACACCTTTACTGTTTTCTTTCTAACCTTTTGCATTACAGCTGTCATGACTAGGAGAGCCCAACTAGGCATGTAAGTGCTCACTTTTTGCTCACACATTGACGAAAAGAGCACGAACACTACCTTTCGTACCCCATGGGGCACTTACGCCTATAGGAAAATTCCTTTTGGACTGATAAATGCCGGCACCACTTTCCAAAGAGTAATGGATATTGATTTTTGTGGCCTCATTAACCAGTCAGTTGTGGTCTATCTTGATGACGTCACTGTCTTTTCTAAAAACAATAAAGATCACTTGTCTCACCTTAGGTTTGTCTTGGAATGATGTCGCAAGGTCGACATATCACTCAATCCTAAGAAATTGGTCTTTGTAGTAGAGTAAGGCAAACTGCTTGGGTTCATAGTATCTAAGGATGGAATCATTATTAATCCCAAAATAACCTAATCCATTGCTAAACTTCCCCCTCCTTCTTCCAAAAAGGCCATGCAATCCTTTTTGGGAAATATTAATGTTGTCATAAGATTTGTCCCAAGCTTCTTGGAAATGGTTCGACCTCTATAAAATCTTATTAAAAAGGATGCTTTGTACCGATGGGGACCACAAGAAAGTCAGTATTTTGATTCAATTAGAAAATCAATAATATAATCCCCTTCCCCGATGAGTCCTGATTTTTCTCAGGATTTCATTCTTTACCCTTTCGCATCTGACAGATCCTATATTGTTGTGCCTACACAGAAAAATGTTGAAAGAAATGAGATACCCATTGCCTTCACGATCTATGATTTTAAAGGAGGATAAATTAATTACCCAACAGTAGATCAGCAAGCATATGTTGTTTTTAAAGCAGTGAAACACTTTCAATCTTACCTGTTGAAATCCAGAACCAAAGTGATTGTTCCCTACCCCGCTATAAGAAACATGTTAGTACAAAAAGAGTTGGGTGAGAAAAGGGAAAACTGGATGACATCACTACAGGAATATGACCTTGAAATAAATCCTGCCCAAATTGTTAAAGGTCAAGGCCTATGTAAACTAGTGGTTGATTCAGTTGAGGAACAAGAAATTCAAATAAACACATCAACTGTAAATTAGCATGATGAAAAAAAGATCAGTTGTGTACAAGTTACACCCAATTCTTGGTAAGAGAACATTAGATTCTATTTAACACATGGATCTTCTCCCTACAATCTTGATACCAAAAACAGAAGATCACTTAGGCTTAAATATTCATCTTTCCAGTTAATCAATGATATATTATTTCGAAAGAACTTTGATGGTGTTTTTCTGCGTTGTTTAGAAAAGGAGGAGTCCAAAAAAGTGTTGATTGAAATTCATGCCGGTGATGTCGACGGTCATTTTGGTGGAGATACCACTTCCCACAAAGTGATAAGGGTTGGATACTATTGGCCTACCCTGTTTGAATATTCCCATACGTTATCCCACAAATTTGTAATCTGCTAAAAGGCTGTAGGATGGGTGAAAAAGGTGGCTTTCCCTTTGCAACCTGTTACTGTAGACGCACCTTTTCAGAAATGGGGCCTAGACATAATTGGACCAATCAATCCCCCTTCTTTGCAACAGCAAAAGTACATCCTCATAGAAACAGACTATTTTACAATATGGTCTGAAGTTTTACCTTTAAAAGTGGTCAACACCAATCAGGTAGTGTCTTTTCTGAACTCCTGTATCATCACTCGATTGAGAATTTCTGAATGTCTGGTTTTTGACAACGCCTCTTATTTTTCGTCCCTTGATATGACTATTTTTGCTCTGGAAAAAGGCATTAAACTGAAGTATTTTTCCAGCTACTACCCTCAAGGGAATGGTCTAGCAGAATCGACAAATAAGAATTTAATCAAGATTATAAAAAGGACAATTTCAGAAAACCATAAGAATTGGCACAATGCATTATACAATGCACTTTGGGTTGATAGGTTAACTCCAAAATCTTCCATTGGTAATTCTCCCTTCTTCCTCATTTACAGAAGAGAAGCCATTCTCCCCCCACATGTCTTACTTCCTTCTCTGCAATTATCGCAAAAATTTCAAGAAGAAGAGTGTATGCCTCTAGAAACCCAGATAAATGCTTTATTAAAACTAGAAGAGGTGAAAACACTGCTTTATTAAAACTAAAAGAGTGTCTGCCTCTAGAGATAACTGCTTCGCCCAGCGTGTCGCCATTGTTGGCAGCTACCAATTATGTCAATTTTATCATGATTAAAGGTCATCACAAAGAGATAAAATCCTTTTTGTAGCTGCCTCCTCCCTATATTTATAAATGATTATGTCTTTTGGCATCAAAGTGATTTATTGGGATAACTTATTTTATGATTTTTTTTCATTTTAGATTTAGTTTGTTTTGTTTAAATTTCATGACTGCAAGCATGAAATTCAAACAAAAACTTTGCTTGGGTAATCATTCTGTAGTATTTGTTTTTCTTCTATTCTTTTACCTAAGAGATTACATTTTGAGGGAAACTATATGTGTTACTAAGTTTAAATTTCATAAGCTCATTGATTAATTGGCTGCCACATATGGAGAATGAGATTTTATTAGTTCTATGGTTGATTGTATGGTATGATTATTCGATATCCATAATCGTGCTACAACTTTGGTTTAACAATTGATATATGAACTTTTCTCTATCATTCATATCGTTGTCATGTCACTTGGTACAGGTCTGATGAACCCATGAATACACCTCATCCATATCTCATGTACATTTAATGAACCACATTCATTGTTTGAATTGACATTTGATAGTGGTTGAGGGTTTAATCTTCATTATGTGTAATGGATCATAGGTCTACATTCCCTCTGGTTTTTTGTCTCTCCAAACTTAAGTTATCAAGCATGATAGTCTCCAAACTTCATAGGTATCGGGTCATTTTAGTTTTCACAGACCTCTCCTTGCTACTTGTTTATTGGAAGTCGAAGCCTCCCTCCCATGATATATACTATGTCTATTTGACAGTGACCATGGCCCCTGTGGTTCGAATCGAACCTAATGGATGTCAGGCTCTTATTTCCCACGACGATGCCATAAATGATTTACAGGCTCACGGTTGGGATGTCTTCATCCGTAAATTCGAAGGTTACAACCTGGCGGTCGCACAGGCCTTTGCTCAAACATTTGATGGGTTTAGAGACAATGTTGGGGATATGCAATTGCAATTCATAGAGGACCCTATAGCCCGGGTGACAGGACTCCCACAGGAAGGAAAAAAGTGGTTCAAAAATGTTAAACTGGAAGATGTTCCATGGAGCATGTTCATGGTGTCTCGCAAATCTACTTTCTTCCCTAAAGGTATTCCTATTACCCTCCTGAAACCTCGATGGCACGACCTTTTTTTTATTCTGAAACAATTTATAACATGCGAAGGAAGGTATGGTTTGGTATTTATATACCACATCCAACTATTGATGTTGTTCCTAGGGTTTAAACAAAACATTCCCTTCGAATTATTGATGAGCCTATATAAAATATCAAAACATTATAATAAACAGAGGTTGAACCCTCTGTGAAGCCTCTTTCATCATGGGCTTATAAGAATTCTGTTGGTATCACAACTGTCTCAAATTGGGGACACTTGGGAAATCTTCCTGAGTCAAAATGATTTTTACCAACCCAACAACACAGTGAACTCACCTTTTAATGTGAACCCCAATTCTGATAATCTCGTGACCCAGAGTCAAGATTTTGATTCACATAATGACTGTGAAATTAATGAATCATTTTCTGTCGCTTTGAAAACCCCCCTTGGTAAAAAACCACGATGTATTTTTACACCCAGAAAATCATTAGAAGAGGTAGTGGATGTTTTAAAAGAAAAGTTTTATTTTGATCGTGTTAACGAACCAAATCAGGGTTTTAATGACAAATCTGTTGTTGATAAAATTCGTAAGAGCAAGAAATAGGATAACTCATATTTGAGTTTTATGAACAAGAGAGTTGTCCGATCGATATCTAGGAGTCTACAAAATTGAAAGCAGGATCATTTGAGCTCAATCTCAATGATCGAGGTCAATGCTCACTACTCAAATGACGATATCAACTATTTTCTTGCATTAGAATATCCGGATAATCAGTGTCTCGGGAACGAAACTACTGATCAAGCCAATAAATATGACTTTGTCTCTAGACTACCTCCATTTTTGAAAGGCCAAGAGGGATTTGTTGGAATTATCCATGACTTGAAACAAGCCACAGGAAGAGTTGAAGCATCCATTACTGAGTACGATCAACCTCGGCCTGCTATAGCACCGGTACATTGTGACAATTTCTTAGACTGGGTAGAACGCTATTACAGGGACATACCATATCTACAGGCACAATTAAAACATATGGCTACTCACAATTCTCTACTTGAACGAGAAAACAAGAGTTGAAGGCATGCGCAGATCAGGAAAGTAAAAGGCCCAAGGGATCTAGTAATATAATCATCAAACATGCAACCAACTTCAATGCCATCATTAATTCACAACTATCCGACCCTTCACTATCTAATTTATAAAATGGTAAAAGTTGTTTTTGATTTTATTTCATTTTATTCTATTATGGAAATCAAATAGGAAGATTTAATTTTGATTTTTTTTGTTAATAAAAGACTAGCTACAGAATCTCACGATTCTATAGCCAGTCTATTTCTGAATGTTATTTGGCATTATTTTATGAATATCAATTTTGTTTTTTTATCTACAAGAAAACGATGATTATGGTGCTATTTACATGGAGAAACTATCTTGGATCATGCATTGTATCATTCTGTAGTTTCTTTCTTTTTCATAAAACTTTGTTATTATGTAATAAACTTTGACAAACCAACTCCTACATGAATGGTTTCCTGTTGCACTATTTTTGTAAAATAATCTATTTTTGGGGGATTGCACTCTATCTTGCATGATAAGAGTTTGTTAATCCAAAACTAGTTTAAATAGTGATCATTGTTAGTAGTGAACGGAAATTTTGTTGGGATACTTTATGGACATGTGATTTTGAGAACTGATATGGAGAAGCTACTCACCATTGGATTTAGACCTGTGTGATGCTTACCCCATTATATTCTTTCATTGCCTCAATCTTGTGAAATATTATTATGTTTGATGCAGCTTTAGTCTGATTATCATATGGTGTTTCATTTTATTAAGTATTTTGATGTTGTCTATAATTTGTTATTCCATTTTTGTATTTGTGATTAATCTATCTTTTGACTACTCTTCATTTATTCTGGATATTAAATGATAGATAATATTAATGCTTTGAATTGAGTTTCCTTTCATTATAGGTGTTGATTATCATAAGATCACCAGATCTTTACATTTATCATTCTGTTGCTATATTCTCACTTCAACAAACCTTTGAATTTATTCTTAGATTATTAACACTGTTATGTCATAGGTTTCCTTCACATGCAAGACAATTAAGAGCTCGAATTACACAGGAAGATAAACTTAGTTGATCGATTAGTTACAGGTTAGTTAGTTTGTTATTTAGATAAATTATTTATTAATGGAATAAGATAGCATGAATTATCTTTGACTATTTATGTATTCTTATTCCGTTCATATTTTCTTAGTATTCATTAGTTTTAGATCTTTAAATATTCAAAAAGAAAACAAAAAATGTATGTGCTTTCTTTATCTCTTTATAAACACTTTTAAGAACATCCATTTCACAAGATGACAAGTAAATCTTGCAAGATGTATATAGACTATATATAATCATATGCACATATTCATGTTTTTATCTGACCACTTTTAATTAGTAAATTTATACTCTTAGCATCATACCTTTTAGATTAGTTTCTTTTCTTTTATTATTTTTAGGACTTTAGTTGGCCAACGAAGACATTAATCCCGTCGGGTCATTTCAACCCAAATGGTTTGGGTTATTTAGACAAACCCGGTCCAGATTTGACCTTCCATTTGACGTTGTGTCAAATATGCCCATCAACACATCCTTAATTATCTCTCTTGAATTATCCTGAAGATCACCAGACACTGTAACAATTTCCTTATATTTTCTATTGTGCAAGTTTTTGTGGGGTCCATGTTATTTTTCATCCTATAACTTTTGTGATAAATTCGAAGACCCAGGAAAACTTATCTGGTGGTTAACTTGAAGTAGATATAACTGGTTCTCCTATGTGAGTCGCCATTTGTTGTGGGAACACAACAACCTCACTAAAACTATTAGTTTTAGTGGAGGCCCATATTAATAAATTTTCTACAAGGAACTAATCTCTATTCACATGATTATTTGTTCACTTACAGGATTAATCTCTTGCGTCTGGCCACCTGAAACAAGATGATACAATCTTCACTATCCTTCAAGATCATCAATCTGGACCCTCTTTGCATATTTACTCGAGATTTTATCCCCTCCCTATTCTAGTCACATAACCTTAGTCTTGGTCTTATCATCATCACTCCTTTTCCCACTCTATAATGCCTCCAACTTCAAAATCCCAATGATGATGCCTTATAATGTCTTCATCGGGAGAAAATTGATCAAAATGATCTTTCTTATGTTTTATTTCCCATCGTCGATGATGACACACACCTTTTATAAGTCTATTTCATAGTCTAGGAGGAACGATAGGATCAGACCATGAATGCACGTGAACACGATTACTTAGGTAGGTCCCATTTCCTGGTCATGTCACGAGACCACCCTCATATCCACACGTGGCGAGATTCTACTCACTAGTCCTTTTCGATGAAACCTTCTCATCATCGGTTAAAACATTCAATCCCACATATGCTCTTTCCCTCATGCATTGTTGACCATGACGTTGTTCATACATATCATCGACGACCGAGATTTAGTTCATCCTACGACTGATATCTTCCTAGAAATCACTTATTTCTTCATGACCATTGAACCCATGTGGTCCCTTAACTTGTCCCACACGATTATGTTAACATCATATCACAATGATGAACAAGAATATGTGTTTTGAGTGATCGGATTATCGAGTATTATAAGCCTATTACAGACCTTTAAACATCCTCATCGATATTAATGATATGTTTAAAACTTTCATCGTTGGAGGATCATAACATGATCTTAGTCAATGGATTTCTCTATTACAAACTTCCGATGACAGTGACTTTTCAATGATCTCTTCCTCCTATATATCTCACTCCTCTGATGATACAGTTAATGGTCATAACCTTTGGACTTCCTGCAATAACATTTATGCCATCATATATGACTCCGACTTAGTCGAAGTTGTAACGCATTTCTTCATTAATTGCACCAGGGATTGGAGGGAATTTGGGGAGGGTTAAAAAATTATCTGGACTTAATTTTTCCCACTTGTCTATTTTTTCACTAAGAAATATAGGTGTTGATGATTTCAAAGGTCTAATATGTTTCTCTATCAATTATTTTCCCTGGTTTACGAGTAAGTATTTTGGAGATCATTTAGTAGTTGTTATTTGTATCACTATGGTAATGCTTTGATTTTATCATTTATATGTTTTACACATGTGGCAAAATATCTCGGATGCTGACCAGAAAAGGAAAAATAAAAACATATGCCACACTTGTTCTTGCCACAATCCTAAAATATTTCAATGTTTCTGATACTAATATCCACGATGAGATGGAAGACTATCTCAAATATTATGAAAATTTTGACATGTTCAAGAACAAAACATTCCTAACTGATGATACAAACATTAAAGGGTACAGAAACATTCTCTAGAGCAGTATCCACACAGTAGTTTCTCACCCAAATCTCTTCCCTTACAACAACATCGCAAGGTGGTGCTTTGCACATTTGTAGAAGGATACAATATTGAGAATCAATTATTCAGGCCTCCCAATTACATCACTTAAGGAAGAAGACGTACAAACCAAATATAAGAGCTCGGAACCTATTGTTTCTCTGAATGTGTCATTCCTGGACAAGTTTTAGGTCAAGCACAAGGATTTCGAAACATTGATGGAATATTGGTTCTTCGATGAAGAATGGTCAGTGAAAAGGGAGAACGGAATGTCCAAGCATGGTATTTGGAAATCTTGTACAAAATTTAGAATACAACAACATCGCAAGGTGGTGCTTTGCACATTTGCAGAAGGATACAATATTGATAATCAATTATTCAGGCCTCCCAATTGCATCACTTAAGGAAGAAGACGTACAAACCAAATATAAGAGCTCAGAACCTATTGCTTCTCTGAACGTGTTGTTCCTGGACAAGTTTGAGGTCAAGCACAAGGATTTCGAAACATTGATGGAAGATTGGTTCTTCGATGAAGAATGGTCATTGAAAAGGGAGAATGGAATTTCCAAGAATGGTATTTGAAAATCTTGTGCAAAATTCGGAATACAACGATCTGGAGACTCTATGGAAAGGAAGCCAGCACCCATTTCAGAATGGAATAATTTCCTATGGATTACACGGTGGTTAAAACTGGCCAATATTTCAACTAGGAAAGCATCCTATCATTCAACATTGAAAATTTTGTCCTAGACCCAAAACGTATGAAAAATCATGGTTTCTACATGTCGTCCTATATTGTCGATGCTATATGTTCAACGAATTCCTTACCTACATTCAATTGGGATTGGAACCAAAATCAAATTCCTATCCATATATATTGTCCCCAATTATGGGAAGCCAAATGTAAGGAGCATTTTGATAAGATATGTGACTATTTCCTTTCCCCCTTACACAAGGCCATCTTTGGATTTTTCCAACATATGATTTCTCCATGTGCTATCATAGCCCTAAGGGAAATTGGGGACTGGTATATGAAGAAATAATATACCTATGTCAAGATATTTGGGGCCATGGGACCACCACACTTGCTACCCAAATATGTGCATGATAAGATAATAGCCAGAGAAATATCATATCAGATTGTGGACAAGGGAGAAATGAATTATTTATCATAAAATAACAAAAGGTATTGGCCCAATTTTACCCTTCATATAGGCACATTTTCCCTGCAGAACAAGAAGAAAGCTAAAAAAGAAGCGAAAAATCATAAAGGAGTTGTATCTTTTTTTCAAGGAACCTAAATCTCATGGCCCCTAGAATGTGGTATATGAACACATGAAGGTCATTAAACTAGCACCAAAAATTATGCATGAATCCAGGTTTGTAGAAGTTATCTTTTAGGGAGATTTAAGTTTTGAAGAGGCGGTGGAAAGACTCACCACCGAAGCATCTTGAGAGAATCTAAGGAAAGAGGAAGAAAAATATAGATCCCTGAGGATAGAAAAGTTTATAATCCTACTCCTTAAATATAAATAAATCATAAAGTTAGAATAACAAAAAAAGAGGGAAAAGGAAGCATAACTAGCAAGGAAAGTTGAAGAGGATGAAAAAATATACCAGCAGAGGAAGAAGAAGGAGGCCGAGGATAAACAAGTCGAGTTGGAGAAGGAAAAAGACAAAGAATTTTCCCTTGCATGAAGTAATGTGAATAAATAAATGAGTACAAATAATGAGAAAGAAAAGGCCACAATCAAAAAACAAGCAACATCGAATGCACAGGAAGAGGCAAGAAGAAAATAAGAAGAGGAAAGGATCAAAGTTGCCAAATCCCAAAAGAATAGTTCATTATTCAACAATATTATTGTGACATCAGGTCCTAACACTGACTTGATCAACACCCCCATAGAGGAATTTACCCCATTGGATTCCATCCTAGGGAGATTATTAGTCACTTCTGCAGGACTGGGTTTTGAAGGTGCAGTAGTCGTTGTTGATGACTATTAATATAGACACAAGAAAAGAAAAATCGAGAAAATAACACCGAAGAGGAAAAGAGTAAAGGCCGATGTAAGTCATGAAACTACTGAAAGGAACATCAAGTGGAAAGTTGGGCTAGACCTCAAAGACAAAAAAATACAAGAAGCCTCAATGATTAGTGATTTTGTTGGTGTGAATATTTTGTTAGTTCATGAAGTGGCAGGGGTGCTAGATACAATGAAAGCTAGAATTACTGAGTTGGAGACAATGCTGGAAGCCATAAAAGGTGCCATGGTTAGTGAGTACAGAAAATAAGCCCTGAAAATAGAGTGTATCCACATAGAGGATATGGAGAGGCATATTAAGGTCCAATAAAATGAATTAAAGGAAAAATTCAACGAAACTATCTCCCTCAACCAGAAGACGCATCAAGACGAGGTAGAAAATTTCAGAATCGTACATGCTCAAGAGGTCACCAAACTCAAGGGAGAATATTTAGAGATCAACAAATAAAATGAAATAATTGAAGATTAAGTCAAGAGACTACAACAAGATAATCAACTACTAAAGCAGAATGTGGAAGAAAGTAAGACAAAAATGACAGTTGTAGAAATATTCAAAGAAGAGGCCATCAAAATGAATGAAGAACTTTGGAACTTGCAGAATAAATTATGCTATGCTCTCAATAAAATATTGAAGTCCAAGTCTGATCAAGAGAATTTAAATATGCAGGTGACAAATATGTAGGAAAAGTATCAAAGAGCCCAAGAATCCTATAGTAGGATCATAGAATGGAAGGATACTCATCAAAACTCTCTAGAGACCTTGCATGCATATTCGAACAAGAAGAGAATTAGAGATCTCGGACTGTTGAATGCAGGCATGGAAACGATCACATATATCAAGAATACCTAGGAGTAGGTCAGAACAACAAACAGGGAATTGTGGAAGTCTTCCAACACATTACTCGCCTAGTTCAGGATGGATCCCCTGAGGGATTTAGAAAAGGCATCGTCAAATCAAACTATGGTCGAAGATGTGGAGATAAAAAGGAATCTCAGTATGAAATCCATTGAATCGATCAACAGAATTAGTGTGGAATTTATAGAGACAATATTAATACAACGTGCAAGATTAATTTCACTAGCTGAAGATTTTGTGCAACACGTTGAGCATAATTTGAAACCGAAAATTATTACTCCCATTTGCAACGATGAAAAAGACCAAGAAAGAACACAATTATGTCAAGTAGATACCATACTCAAAGACTTAAAAACATGGAAGAGCTTCATATATACAAAATTGCAACCACCAAGACCCACTTGATTATCTCATTGTAACCGAATTTTTCAGAAAAAATCATAGTCTTGTAATTATTGTAATATCTTAATCATGTGTTAGATTAATTATCTACTTTGAGATTTCTACCTTTCTCTTGGGCTGACCCAATTTCAGATCTACTATGGTTTCCAACAAATCCCTCTAAAACTATCGACCCTTTTGGTAAACCAGAAGGCAACACAACACACAGAATGCATTGTGCAGTCTCACCCGAGATAGTTCTATGGGTGACTGCAACGCTCATGTGCTTGCAGTCTGGGAGTGAGTGGGGATTTGGGATTGTTGTTAGGGTCCTAACCCACACATAGGTAGAAAAATATATTTGGATGTAATAAAGGTCAATGTTAATAAGGCCTTGCAATAAAATAGAATAAGTTGAATGTAAGAAGACCTAATAGAAGCTTCTGCTTCTAGAAGGATCTTCCTCTAGATGCTTATTTTGATAGACATATTTAGTATAAATAGGATTCGAGGGTATGAGAACCCTAGCTTGGATATTATTGTAAGAGAGCTTTGCTCGACTGGAGGTTGCCCCCTCAAAGAGGCCCGTGAACATTTCTCTCAAAATCAAAGTGTTATTTATGTTGTTATTCTTATATCATTTCAGTGTTATTGTGGTGGTTGTTCTGGTTATATTTTTTTATTCTTCCATTTCTATCATTTTATTTTTGTTCTTCATACTTTTTATATCTGGTATATTACAAGTGGTATCAGAGCACTTTCCTCAGCATAAATTGTGGGTAATTTTTTTTCAGGGTAGATACATATTCTTATGTCTTTAAGCCATAGAGATTTGTCGTTATGTGCATAAACCCATGGTTGAGGGATTCATACATGCAGGAAATACAAGTGGTACTAAAGCGCACATCTGTTGGCCACCCTTGTAACCCCTGTTGGTACCCCTTCGAGTGGTAGCGCATCAGACAACACCTATGTATGAATCGACCTAGATTACCTGAATCCCTCTTTAGATAAACCAATTGGATGCCTGACTGCTATAGTGACACCAAGAACACTCAGGAAGATACTCTCTAGTACCTGGGTAGTCGGGTAGTACATCTAAGGGTACGGTCTAGCCTCCCTAGCTAGTTCCCTGAGATATTGGGTTGAGTACTACCATTGACCCTGCACGTATATTAGAGAGCTATAGCACAGGGAAAACCCTTGTCTATATAACCCTTGAATACCTAACCCTTGGGGATAGAAACATAAACAAATTAAAATAGACAAGATCTATTTCCCCGTAACTGTGTTCAATTTGTCAAATCACTACACATTTCTTCCTGTTTAAGAATTTGGGCATTTCATCACTGCATTATTTGAGACCTATTCCATTGGATTCATATCTTCACCCTTATCACATTCATACATATCATTTTTCAGAAAAAATTTTGACCTCACCTGCCCCTTTTCGGTTCCCTTTTCCTCATGGCCCATACCCATAGCCAAGACTTGGAAGCTCACTTCAATACCTTACAATATAATCTCACTGAGACCCAACAAGAAGTGAAACAAGCAAAGACCTGACCACCTAGCTTGAATCTGTCTTTTCAATGCTCTGCACCAAGCTGCATATCCCTATAGATAACCCTTCCTCTAACTCACCTCCACATACTGAAGATGAAAATTCCTCTCATTCCCATAAATTTCAGCACCATCACTTTCAATGTGACCTATGCCTTTCATGGGTGGATGTGACCAAATTTGATGGCTTGGACCCCACTAGTTGGGTAACCCAAATGAAACATTATTTCTCTTTATACGGCATTATAGATGACTTGGACAAACTTCGGTATGGTGTTCTCCATCTAGATCAAGAACGTTGGCAATGGTGGCAATGGAGAAAAACTTCCCGTCAAGGGTATATTGCTTGGACACACTTTGTGGCAGAGCTTTATGAACGCTTTGACACTGACACCAACCATTTGATCCATTTGACAAAGTTGAAACAATCAGGAATAGTGGAAGACTTTATAGCTTCCTTTGAGCGCCTGGCGTTTCAGACATAGGGCATGTCTGATGCCTTTTTCCAAGAGTGTTTTATCAGTGGCCTCAAGGATGAGATTCAGGCCCATGTCCTCATGTCTCGTCCTTAGAGTTGGGTGGAGGCTACTAAAAGAGCTATAGAATCACAACAGGTTGTATCTTCTCAAAACCAGAAACCCTCCTTTATCCCTCTCACTAAACCAGTAAATCCCACTACTCCCTCTACTCCACTACAGATCCAAAAATTGACCAGGGCTGAAATGGATGAATGCCAACTCAAAGGCCTTTGTTATAATTGTGATGAAAAATATTTCCCAGGCCACAAGTGTAAGGAACAAAATATTTTTATGGCCATCTCAGAAGATATTTCAAAGGAGGATGTTGAAACTCCCCTTGTGTCTGAGTTACCTGAAACCACTGACATAACCCCTCCCTCAGACCCTCCCAAAGTAGAACTGGTCATTTCCCTCAATGCTCTCACTGGATTCTCCGCTCCCCAAACCCTCAAGCTAATCGGTTACATAAATCATAGGAAGTTCATCATTCTAGTTGATAGTGGAATCACCCATAATTTTATTCATCACCGCATTGCCCAAGAAACTCATTGCTACATCCATGCCATCAATAATTTCCAAATCATGATTGCCAATGGTGGTTCCATGAAATGTGGAGGGCGTTGTGAAAATTTGTGTCTCCAAATTGGTGACTACCACCTAAAATCTCATATGTTTGCTATTGACATGGGCGGTTGTGAAATTGTGTTGGGTGTAGACTGGCTAAGGACTTTGGGTCCCATTGTCATGGATTTTAAGGAATTAACCATGAAATTCGACCAGGAGGGCCAGCAATATAAGTTCCAAGGCATCAATGCTAGTTCACCTAAGATCATTAATTCCCATCGCATGGAAAAGTTTCTCAAAAGAGGTCATTCTGGTGTTATTTCCCAACTCCATGCCATAAAAGCAGTAGAGACACCCTCGGTGCCGCAAGACCTCAAAGCCATCCTTTCTAAACATAAAGTGGTATTTTCCACTCCCTAGGGCCTCCCTCCTTCCCATGGTGTTCATGATCATTCCATTCCCCTTGTACCCGAAATCCTTTCTCCCAATATCCATTTGTATCGTCACCCCTTTTCCCAAAAAAATGAGATTGAGAAAATGGTCCATGAACTCCTTAATGTAGGCATTATCCACCCTAGTACAAGCCCCTACTCTTCTCCTATGGTCATGGTCCTGAATAAAGAAGGTTCTTGGCGAATGTGTCCTGACTTTTGTGCCCTCAACAAACTTACCATTAAAGAAAAATTTCCCATCCTCTCATTGATGACCTATTGGATGAATTGAGTGGCGCCCAATTATTTACTAAACTTGATCTTTGTTCGGGCTACCACCAAATATGTATGACTAAGGAATACATTCCCAAGACTACCTTTAGAACTCATGAGGGCCACTATGAGTTTTTGGTCATGCCCTTTGGCTTGTGTAATTCCCTCTCCCCCTTCCAAAGCCTCATGAATGATGTCTTCCATCCTTTTCTCTATCATTTTGTCTTAGTTTTATTTGATGATATCCTGATCTATAGAAAAACCTAGACATACCATCTTTCTCATGTGGATCGAGTTCTCCATCTACTCTCTCAGCAACAATTTTTCCTAAAACAATCTAAATGTGCTTTTGGCGCCTCAGAAGTTGAGTACTTGGGTCATCTGGTTGGCAAGGACGACATTAGGATGGATCCTAAAAAGATTGAAGCTATGCAAGACCGGCCTCACCCAAAGACTCTCAAAATATTATGTGGATTTCTGGGCTTAACAGGTTATTATCTCAAGTTTGTTAAGAATTATGGAAAGATTGCAACACCTCTCACTGCACTCCTAAAAAAGAACTCTTTCACTTGGACCCCAGTCATTTCTCAATATTTTCAAACCTTGAAGATGGCCATGTGCACCACTCCAGTCCTGGCCCTTCCCGATTTCACAAAGACCTTTGTCTTGGAATGTGATTCTTTAGGGAAAGGAATTGGTGCTTTCCTTATGCAAGAGTGTTGGCCTTTGGCCTTTACCAGCAAGCAATTGTCTGAAAGAAATCTGGGCAAATCAATCTATGAAAAGGAAATTTTGGCTATTCTGCATGCCATTGATCTGCAGTTCCCTTATCTATTGGGGCAACACTTCCAAATTAAGACAGACCATCAAAGCCTCAAGTATTTTCTGGAACAATGCATTTCCTCCCCAGAGAAACAAAAATGGGTGACTAAGCTCTTTGGGTATGATTATGAGATCATTTATAAGAAAGGCAAATACAATGTGGTTGCGGATGCACTTTCCCAAAAATATGAAGATGGAGGATCCATTTTTTCTCTTTCCTTCATTGTACCAGATTTTCTCCAAGTCGTTCGCCAGGAATGGCTACAAGATCCCAAAAGTTTTCATCTAATCCAGCAATTGCAGTCCAATGCTCCAGCTTCCCCAGGGTACTCTTGGCTCCATGATGAGCTTCTATACAAAGGCCGTTTGTATTTAAGTAAACAATCAGAACTTAAATCCATGGTACTTTCTGAGCTTCATTTTGCACCCACAACGGGGCACTCTGGGTTCACCAAAACCTATGAAAGGGTCAAATGTTCTTTTTTTCTGGGATGGTATGAAACAAGACATTCGTAATTTTGTTGCTGAATGTGATGTGTGTCAACACAACAAGGGAGAAATAGTCAAATATCCAGGCAAACTAAAACCACTTCCGATTCCACCTACTATTTGAAGGGATATCTCTATGGATTTTATTACAGACTTACCCAAATCGAGAAATAAATAAGTCATCATGGTGGTTGTTCATCACCTTTCCAAGTATTCTAATTTCTCCACTCTTCAACACCCATTTACAGCATCCACAACAGCTCAAATTTTCTCGGATCAGGTCTTCAAGCTTCATGGCATGTCGCACTCTATTGTTTCTAATCGCGACCCAACTTTCACTAGCAATTTTTGGCAAGAACTGTTCAAGCTACAAGGCACCCAATTGCATATCAGCACAGCTTATCATCCCTAGACTGATGGTTAAATGGAAGTTGTCAACAAGTGTTTGGAAAAATATTTGATTTGTTTTTCCTCGGAAAAGAAAAATCAGTGAGCTCAATGGCTACCCCTAGTTGAATGGTGGTACAACACTTCATACCATACAGCTACATGCATGACTCCTTTTGAAGCAGTATATGGACAGAAGCCACCTTCAGTTCTCTCATACTTACCTGGTGTCTCGAAGGTCTAGGCAGTTGACCAAACACTTACAGTTAGAGAGGCTATTCTTCGTTCCCTCAAAGAGAATTTGGTCATGGCACAGAATCGCATGAAGAAACAAGAAGATCAAGGTCGCTCGGAACGTCAATTTGCAGAAGGGGATCGGGTGTTTCTTCGACTGCAACCTTACAAGAAAAATTCCCTCAAGGTTGAGCAGTGTCAGAATATGGCACCCAAATTTAATGGTCCTTATACCATTCTCAAGCGTGTGGGACAGGTGGACTATCAGTTAGCTTTGTTCGGTCATTCGAAGCTACATCCTGTTTTTCATGTTTCATGCTTAAAGAAGGTGATTGGAACTAAGTGCCAAATTCAAACCAACTTTCCTAGTTATTCGAAGAAGGATCCATTTGGCTACAACCACAAGCAGTTTTTGACTAGCGTGAGTGTCGCCTGCGTCAAAGAACCATCAAGGAAGTGTTAGTCTAGTGGAAAGATACAACTCTAGTAGATGCCACTTGGCAACCATCTACCATTCTGCAACAATTTCCACATCTCAAGCCTTGAGGAAAAGGTTGTTTTTAAGGGGGAGGACATGTTAGGGTCCTAACCCATACATAGGTAGAAAAATATATTCGGATGTAATAAAGGTCAATATTAATAAGGCCTTGCAATAAAATAGAATAAGTCGAATGTAAGAAGACCTAATAGAAGATTCTGCTTCTAGAAGGATCTTCCTCTATATGCTTCTTTTGATAGACATATTTAGTATAAATAGGAGTCGAGGGTATGATAACCCTAGATTGGATATTATTGTAATAGAGCTCTACTCGACTGGAGGTTGCCCCCTCAAAGAAGCTCGTGAACATTGCTCTCGGAATCAAAGTGTTATTTCTGTTGTTATTCTTATATCATTTCAGTGTTATTGTGGTGATTGTTCTAGTTATATTGTTGTTATTTTTCCATTTCTATCATTTTATTTATGTTATGCATACTTTTTATATCTGGTATATTACAATTGTACTTTGTGATTTTAATTCATTTACTATATCATCCATATATATTAAATACTATGTCATTCTTTATCCATTCATGTAAATCAATAGATCTAAATACTTCATCAAGAAATTCATCTAAGATTTAACTATTGACAACAAATACATAAACAATAAGCATTTCACATAACACATGATCTACCGTGGTTCACCCCCTCCTGGGCTACATCCACAAAGATTTGACTACTTAGGCTCTTTTATTATAGTTCTATGAAATATGTCTCTACGTGCACTATATTCCTCTCTCAGTTGGATTGGGATCTTTTATGAGGTAGACTATATCACACCAAGCACCCCAGCCTATGATCTAACCCTCAATATCCATCCTACTTCCATTTCTATAGCTCAACAGCTTATCAAAATCAGGTCATTCATATAATACTCTCTAGTGCCTGTTCTCTAACATGTTCTTAGAACCAACTCAACCTACTCAAACCCCAACCTAGACCTCCTAGGCCTATATTTATACTACATTATCAACTTGAAAATTGTTACACTTGCTTACCAAAACCCTAACCTTATCCTGGTTAGGTTTTCCTGCATGTGTGCCTTGAATGCTTTCCTCCTTTGCATGCAGCTTTACCTTGCACATGATGCCTTTCCTACCACTTGCGCATTTCCAAAATTAGGTATTTCCCCACCAAAACTGGGTTTCTCCTCAAAATAGGCATGTTCCCAATAGGCCCCCAACACTGACATTATGACTCATCTCGAGTCACTTCCTAACTCCATCATCTATCACTGCTTCTGCCAGCATGACATACATATCATTTATTCTCTGGCACTGCTCTTGAGCCCGACCACTCTTTTCGGCCATGTCTTCCATCAGTTGTGCAATGACTTGGGGTTTTAGTAGTTCTCCCCCTTCCAAGCCTATCCTCTCTACATTCAGCTTCACTGCATCGATCTCCACGACCAACTGCTCTGCCTTTTCCTGCAGGGGCTCCAATTGAGCTTGTCGTGCAATCTTCTCTAACTGTACCATTTTATCCTCTGACTGTAGTGTCTTTATTTTACCGACGGTCTTGATTATCTCAGGAAATGATAGCGTCTTTTGTCGTTTTTTTACCTCTTCCATTGCTTCATGCACTCTATCTTGCTTCCCTTGCAGCTCTTGAAAGCTCACAACTTCTAACAGTTATGTCCACAACTGTGCACTATTTTCCAATAGTTTTGTGATGTATTGTGTTGTGCGTGCGATGTTTTCTGCATAGGTTGTTGCATGTTTTTCATGTTGTGCAATGATCTTAGAAGGAGTGGTAGGTACTGCATGCTTCTCTAATTTCTTGATTTGGTCCTTGTACTTCTCTAAGGTCTGGGCAATTTTTCTCATCTTCTCCTGGGATGATGTTTCCTCTAACTCTATGTTGGCCAAGATGGTGTGAAATATAGTGCTAATGCATTACTACATCTCCTCAACCTTTGGTTGCGTTGCCTGTATTTATTTCCCTTCTTGGTTGATTTCCTCCTGAAGTATGATGTTTTCTTCCTCCATTGTTTGTAATTTTTTCACGTCAGTCCTAGACTGAGACTAAATTTCCTGCACGACATTAATCTAGAGTTTGTAAAGTGCCTTTGTTGGGATCTTGGGAAACACCAAGTCCAATTTCTGCATTTCCTTGAGGTGACTCTACACTGCCTCCTCGTCTATATACAACATCTCTAGTGTTATTATGAAGTTTGCGCTCCCCTAGGATGTAAGCTAGAATATTTCTTCGGCAGGCCTTCCTTCCATGGTTTGGGATGCTTGATCTTTCTATTGTTTCTCTGCCCTGATCCTTAACTACTCCAACATATTTTTTACCTCCTATACTTGCTCAAAAATTGAAGCTCGGTGCTTCTCTATGTTCTCCCACACCTCTAACAGTCTATCCTCGACTATTGTCTCTACTAACTCCACATCATATATGGTTAGTGATGTATGAGAAGGTGGTTTGCGGGCCTTTGTCTTCTTTCTAGAGCCACTGGTTTGATCCCCTATCCTCTTTCCTTGGGCCTCGGCTGGCTCAAATGTTGTTGGCATATGAGTATCTCTATCAGTTTCCTGCCCCATTTCTTCTTCTACAGGAATCTCTTGTGTCCATGTTCCTACTTCTTTAGTGCGCACTTCTTCCGTCATGTTTGTTGGTTCCTAACTCGTGTGCAGTGGATGCTCCATGGAACCACCATGTGGTCTTGTTTGTGTCCTTGGTTTTTTCTTGGGTGGGTTTCTTTCCCCCACTTGGCCTTGTGCGACATTCTTCTTCTTTTTCACCCTGTTTGTGTCTTTCTGTTGCGTGGGGACTGTTCTAGCCGACGTCTGAGTTTTTTTCTTGGTGCTTCTTTTGGGATCACAAGCACTTTCCATTCCTTATGCCACTCCTGAACCTCCATCTGTATGTCCTACATCGTGACGCAGTAACTCAATTGTAGCTACTCCTTGGCTTTGCCCCTCTTTTTTTCCAACCATAGACTATGACGCATTTCCCTAAAGTTGGCAATTTTTCCAAACTCCTGGACAGTCTCTGGTGAAATTCACCATGTATTCACTATCAGTTCTTGTATTTATGTTAGGTAGCACACAAACATATTCGTGTTTTTCTTCTTCCTCTTCAGGTCTGCGATATTGCTTAGTGAAATGTAGCATGTTGTGCCACATTGTCCCATTCTCTCATAGTATTTTCTATGGGCAGGATCCTTCCATCCTATGAGGGAAATGAGGATGAGTAACCATGAGTAGTGGAACTCAGAGCCCCTGTCCTTTGTATCCTTACAATCCTAAAAAAATGAATTTAATAATTATGGGGCCCAACTCATCGAACTCCCCTTTGCACACTGTGTGGTAGATGCTACTACTCTAGTTGGAAATTCTTCTTTGAGGCACTTCTGCAATAGATTACATCCTAAGAGTCAGGTTGTGAATCTTGTCATAGGATTGTTGATTTCATTGATATTGATTCCCCTGTTGCCTCTCTCCATGCCATACTTGGCCTTGATTTCATCAGAGATGGCCTTGGCCTTTGTTTTTTCCTCCAAGTATTGTTCTGGCTTCTCCCCATCCGTGGGTAGCTCGGTAATTGTTGTGATTAGATCGACATTAATAGGCATGGGCCTATCCATCCACATAATCTCTCCATGTACTCACACTGGGAGTTTCTTTACACATCCGTTGATATGTTTACCACACCTAAAATGCGGTATATAAAGAAAGTTCATTATTTCTATGTTATAGAGCCCGAGGATCCACAACGTAGGCTCTACCAGTGGTGCACCTCATGGACCCTCTCCCCGACTCTCCATTTAGTTTTGTTAAGATAGGTATGAGAAATTAATGGTGTATGCCACATCATGGTCGGAATAATTCATCGTATTAACCCCTTCGACCATATCATCATGTATTTTCACCCCTTCTATAATTTTGGGCATGACAAGTATGACTTCTGCCTGTGGCCGTGATACTCCTTGTGTGCTACTCTCAATGTGATATTTCTTCCTTTGCTGTGGGGATGAGGTCCCCACCTATGGTACACCCTCGTGTGTTGTTCCATGCTCTTCATCTAGTTCTTGACCCTATAGCGTTGAGCCCGTGGATTTTTCTTCCTATTGTGGCCCTTTCCCTCTCGACGTGTCAGATTCTATCCTTTCTACATTGTCCTCTGGTTTCCCAACCTCCTGCTCTGGGTTGTGTTCCTCCTACACCCACATGGTGTTTGGTTCATATTTGGGTGTGTGGATTTCATCCACATCCACTATGGTTGGCACTTCTTCTATGCCCTCTTGCATTGGTCGAGCATCGTTTATTGTGTTTCTATCGGTCGTTCCCGATGCTCCAACTCTTGGTGGCGACATGCTGATGAAATCTGGACTGCAAACTTCTAAATATTCACCTACTATCACAAATGCGCACTCTCTTTCTCTTCAACTCGGCTCTGCATTCTTATCCATATAAAACAACACAAAGGCTACATTTCCCCTGCTTTTCAAAATTTATAGCGAGATGACTAAGTGACAACTGTTCCTCACTGATAGTTGCAACTTTTTCACTTTTTATTGTGTTTCCTGTGCACTGTGCCTTTCTACCCGTTAACTTCTCTCCAACACACAGTGTTTTCAATCACTAAATTTTTTGCAGCACACTATTAATATTAACAGTTCTATTATATCAAAACCTTCCATATTCGTTGATCTGTTTGTATTTTTTATCCCATTTCTACTTTTTATGGATTTTCTTCTTTTTTCTCCTTTTTGTTTCTTTTTCTCATTTTCTCTATCTTAACTTCTACTATAATAAACTATGTACAAATTTTCTTACTGTGTTATAACCTTTTAATTTTTAGGAGGTCGATTGTCCCTGTACATTTTTAGTCGTCTCCCATTGATCATTCTTTTTAGTTCTGTGCCTCCCAAGTATTTTAACTGTACTGATCCCCCATCGGTGACAGTCTTCACTTCATATAGCCCTAGCCAATGCATTATGAATTTTCCTGGATACTCAAAAAAATTACTTTCATAAAGAAAGACTAGGTGTGCTTCCTTAAAAGTCTTTCTTTTGATATGTCTGTCATGTCAGGATTTATCTCTTGCTTTCTATACTTCCTAGTGAAATCTTGCCAGGATCTTGTACTCTTCCATTTACATGAGCTGACTTAGCATTTATTTTACTGTTCCTCATTCTCTCATGTTGATAATTGCTACAACACACAGGATAGGTAGAATAAATTCTAATAACACCATTTCTTCCTATCCATACACCAACCTGAATGGTGTTTGTCCTGTCAAATTTAAGTATGTAGTCTTGTATGCCCACAGTACTATCGTTATCTTCAAATCCCAATAATCCCTATTGACATTGAAAATCTTAGTTAAGGCATTCTTTAGGATCGTATTGAAGTATTCCACTATTCCATTTTCCTAAGGATGGTATGGTGTACTCTTCTGGTGGTAGACTTCAAATTCCTCAGTCATAGCCCTGATAGTATTGTTGATAAAGTGAGTTCCTTGGTCACTCATCAAAATCCTTGGGTACCCAGATCTAGTGAGCACTTTCTCAAACATGAAGTGTTATGTTGTCTCTGCACTATAGTCTTTGACTAGTGTGGCCTTTTCCCATCATGTCAATCATTCTATCATAGTGATCATGTATCTAGCTCCTGATCTTCCTACTGGTTGATGAATTGGTCCAAAAACTTCTATAGCCCATTTTTCGAATACCTATTGTCGTAACCTAGGTCTGCATCCCCTTCCTCTCCTATCTTTTCCATATGCCTTCATCAAATTTTCCTATTCTGGTTGGTTAAGTCATTTTCCCACTACTAAGTGTCTTGGCCCTTATTCGTATTTTGAGTATTTGCATGTTTATTTTCTGTTTTTTCTTGAACAGATGAAACATATGTCGTGTTTGGTTTGAATTTATTGTCATCGCGTTTTCTATGGATTGAGCTCACCATAGGTTTCCCAATCATTTTTGTATGTACAGGGAATGCCCGTGCACACGACGCAGTGATCCAGTGCAGCAAATTTCGGTCTCATACTGTGGGAACAGATGGGTAAATTTTCAACGGTAAAGATCCACCAAGAAAATCATATGAAAATTTGTCATCCATTTGAGTATGCATAATTGCACAGAGTTTAACACCCAGAGTTTCAGAAGGCCCGAACTGAATCCGAGTCATTCATCTATCATGATACGTGGCGACATATCATCTACTTTGGCAATTTTCACTTCGGGAGTTTTCCAAGAACAAACATTCAAAACTCCTGAAGAGCCAAATATATGAAGTCCCAAAGTGAATTAGTACCATACATCAATGGAGACACGTGAAAGAAGATCATCCACTTTGAGAGTTTTCCTCCGGGAAATCTTCACACTTAACATTTGAAACTCCCGAAGCCTAGATCTCTGAAGAGAATCTGGACCGTTCGTCGGTCATGACACGCGACAGCAGATCATTCACTTTGGATATTTTCCTCCAGCAGATTTTCAGGTTTCACATTCGAAAGTCCTGAACAGCCAAGGACTCGAAATCCTGAAGTAAATATAGACCATCCATCAGACGGGGCACGTGGCGACAGATCAGTTACTTCGATGATTCTCCTCTGGGAAATTTGAATCACTAACAGTTGAAAATCCTGAAGCCTGAAGTG
Source organism: Picea glauca (assembly GCA_000966675.3). Classification (NCBI taxonomy): domain Eukaryota; kingdom Viridiplantae; phylum Streptophyta; class Pinopsida; order Pinales; family Pinaceae; genus Picea; species Picea glauca. The sequence continues at coordinate 152,736 of JZKD02S0527433.1, read as the reverse complement.
TCGAAGCACGTGGAAACCAACAATTGAGACACATGGCACCCTCATTAGGCAAGACACGTGGCATTCATCTCAGGTCATTTGGTTGTGTCATTCACCCATTTCCTTGTGACACGTGTCACCATTCTTTCCAAGACACCTTAGCAGCTATGACATCATATGACATCAGACTGCCACGTCACTTCGGTGATTTTCTTTCGAGAGATGTTTCATGTTTCACATTCGAAACTCCTGAAGATGGAATTTTGAAGTAAATCTTGACCGTTGATCCCAGGTCAACGAGAACCGTTGATCCTTGCAACAGGTAAATGTCACCTAGATCTCGGATCGTAATCAAATTGATGGCTATAGTTCATTGCCGGGATGCAAACTGGCTGGACGTTAATTTTCCAGAGCAGTCCTGCAATTTAAACCATGGTTTTGTTGGAAAGGTATGTGGAAGCTTCTGGTGAATTACAGGCCCAAAGGTGGTCTAGATCCAAACCACCCTCAACAGTCCCCCAAATCATGTGCATGAATGATCTCAGATCACCACATCACCTCACATGTCATCTCCCCTCATCCTACTCACTACCCTCACTCCTCTCACCACCCAACACTTGTCCTCTGTTAAACTCCACGTTGATCTCCATCAGCAGTGGCCCACCTCTCTAGATCAATGGTCCTCAAGAACTCGGACCCCCCCTCTCTAATCCTCTTATCGCCTACACCCCCCTCCAAGTTTCTCTCGGGTTTCTTTTCAATACTACCCCCTCTCTCCTTTCACCACCTATTTTCCACTCACTTCCCACCCTATATACTCCTCCTCTCCCTACGTGTCACCTGTATCCCTCTCTACCCTTGCATCTATTCATCCCATCTCCTGATTGGATGCTCGCCTCCACGTCTTTCCTCATGCGTGATAGGCCGACAACCATTCCATAAAAGCTATTTCACAGGTACATATGGCAGCTAACAAGGTTAGTACAGAGTGCACTTGACTTCCGAAAGCTCAGGCATAGACAGGGAGCTAAGTCTCAGTCACAGGTCAATGCAGATTAGCTCCAGAAACACTTCAGCAAGCTCTTCTCATGCAACTAGTCATCTCCAGTGGCCTCCAACAACTCGTAGGCATGCCATCATTCAACATAGAGCTCTGCTCTGTCACTCCAAGGCCTTTTTTCAGCCACTCAATTCCTCCAACACATGCATTAGTTCTGTCACAGATACAATAATAGATTCATTAGATTCCTAGATTAGATTCAAGAGTGGTATTCTGCATGTGATAAGAACCACTCTTGTTGTTTAATTCTGGTATCTTAATGAAGTTAATATTTTTTTTTACGAACCGTTCCCTAGATCGAGGTTTCAGTCCCCTAAGGATGAGAGCCTCTTTAACTCTTTTAAATAGTTATTTTTTTTATATTTGAAAGGTTGGATTTTTGAGGAAGGAACAACAATACAACAGACTGGTTGGACCACATTATGCATTGAGTAGTTTGTTGTTTCACTAGTCTGTCATTAGTGTGCCATCATCCAAGGAAGGCCCTCATCCATATCGTTCTACGAACCCAAACTTTATTTTTTCTTGATAGAATAACCCTCTTACCAACCAACAAAAAGTTAAATAAAAAATCATTCTAAACTGATAAGTGGCCTAGATTTTCCCTTTAGCAGTCAGGTGCAGACCTTAGGACCAACATCTTCTAACATCGTTGTCGGGGAACGGATTAACGAAAAATATTTCCCTGGGAGAACAACAATTTATCAGCTCTGATCTTTGATGGTGAACAAAGATCAGACACAAACAGACTACCATCTTTCACCTGGCAACTTCACTGAGTAAAAGTTAAAGAAGAAATAATGGCGCCCAGAAAGGGATTCAACAGATCCAAATCTGAAAATAGCAAAGCCAGGGATGTTGATTCTAACCCTAAGCATAACACATTAGGCTCTGAGCTTGAAAGGAAACTAAGTAAATCTATTGTATCTTAGAGATACACTTCCCCCCTCAAGGGAAAAACTGCACACCAAGAAAATACTTCAAACCATCATCACAAGCAACTTGAATTTGCTAGCACTGAGAATCATAATGCCAATGGGGCTTAGACATATGCTACTCTCAATTCCACTTTAGAATCAAGTCATGCATACACTCCTTTATCTCCCATAAATTTTCAGATTCTTATTGTTCAAGCCATGGCCATTAATAGGATGGATGCCATAATTTCTGCCAAATATGCACCCTTAGTGTTACTTGCATGTTTACATGCACTCCAAACTGCAGATTACATGAAATATCTACCAAGATATAATAGGGAAGGTGAAATAACTATTGAAGAACATCTGGCAGCCTTTTACAGTTTTGCAGACAACTTTAACATTGATTATTCAGATGTGTGGATGAGGTTGTTTGTACAGAGTCTGGATGGGGAGGTCATAAAATGGTTTAGAGGTCTTCCTCCAGCCTCCATTGTAGATATTGAGGTGTTAGGTGAATATTTTATAAAGAAATGGGGAGACAGGAGAGAATATCTCTATTACATCACTGAATTTGGGGCTCTAAAGAGAAAGAATGGTGAATCTATTTCAGACTTCACCAAGAGATTCAATAAAATGTATGGTAGAATACCAGATGAAATCAAACCAACTAAATCCTCTACCAAGATCACTTATGCCAATGCATTTGATGCAGAACTATCCCTCCTCCTGAGAGAGAGAAGATCAACCACATTGTTATCCATGCAGGAAGTAGCCATTGATGTTGAATCTAATATTTCGGCATCAGACAAATTAAAGACAAGATCTGATAAAGAGAAGAAAAAACAGAAAGATGAAGCCCCTACCTCCTCTAACCTGGCTACATCTGATCCCCAACTTGAAGAGATGACTAGGACTTTGAAGGATCTGACTTCTGAGATAGCTAAGCTAAAATGGGAATCCAAACGGCCAAACAGAACTTTTCAAGGGGCTGGTAATAGAAATCAAAACCAATTCAGAAGGCCTAATGATGCTTCTCAAGTAATGCAGAGAGAAAGGAGAAATGATAATGATCAAAGGGTGGTACCCCCTTTCCAAAACAATCATATTGAGGAGATAGATGCAGACAATGATGTTGTGGACGATATTGATGTACTTTTCAATGAGACAGATTTTTATACCAGTCACTTAACACAGTAGGAATATGAGGTAGCACAATTTTCAAACCAATTTGATGATCAGATATTAGAAGAGGGAGTTATTCAAGGTCAACCCAAGAAGAAATACGATTTGAGGATGAGAAATGGCGCTTCCAAGGAAACCACCTCTAATCAAGGAAAACAAGAAGAAGCCCCTCCCAATCCAAATCTGAATAAAGGCATGCCATCTAAAACTCAGTCATCTCCACTATCAAAACCTCTTGCCTCTGAAACAAAGGAAGATGATAAGCCACCAACCTTTTTCAGCATGGAACATGAGCTGAGAAAAATCAAGATTCTTGTCCCTTTGACAGAATTGTTAAAAAATGAACCTTTCAAGGAATCCATCATGAAAGTTATGTAGCCCACTCCTTCTAGTGTATCTTCTGATGTCATTAGTCTACAAGATTAAAACCCATCCATTACTGTGGGTCCACACATTGAGGATGGATTTGATGCTTCTCCTCCTTTCTATATATCTCTGAATGTCCATGATGAGATTTTGCACAACTATCTTATGGACTCAGGAGCCTCTCACAATGTCATGCCCAAGGTTGTTATGGAATAAATAGGTCTAATAATTGCCCAGCCTTACTAAGACCTGTACTCCTTTGATTCTAAGAAAGTAAAATGCCTGGGATTGATAAAGTATATGGTGGTTTCTCTAGCACAATTACCCATGAAGAGTGTAGTGATGGACATTGTGGTGGTTGACATTCCCCCAAAGTTTGGCATGCTATTATCCAGAACTTGGGCTAAGAAGGTTGGAGGATCATTGCAAATGGACCTCACATATGCCACCATTCCTATGTTTGGTGGTGAGCACAAGAGGCTATACAGAGAGTTAAGGTTAGACTACATAGTCAGTTATCATAAAAACCGAAGCAATCACCCCATTTATGTTTTTGAGGATGAGATGGGTTCATCTGCTTTTCATTTAAATGATGATGAACCTGAAATATCAGTTAGCCAACGTAGAGAGAAGCTGATGACGGGTCAACAAAACAAGGTATGGAATATGTATTTCTATGGCTCTTCATCAAAAGAAGGATCTGACGCAGGTATTCTCCTCATTTCCCTGTCAGAAGAAGTAATAACCCTCTCTTTTAAGCTGGAATTTGAGACTACTAATAATATAGCTGAATATGAAGCTTTGGTATTGGGATTGAGGGCTTCCAAAGACATGGCCATTGATTGTTTACCATTTTTTGGTGATTCTGAGTTGGTCATCAATAAAGTAAGGAATATCTATCAAACTAAGAAACAAAGACTCAAGAAGTACAGAAATGAGGTATGGGACCTAATCGATAATTTCTTTCTGGCATTTAACCTATCTTTCAGTCCCAGAGAACAGAATCAAACAGTTGATTCTCTAGCCTTAGCTGCCAACATGTTCAGGCCTCCCATTGGTCCAAATATTAAATATCAGGTGGAAATCAAACACAGAACAACCTTACCAGACAACATAAAGTACTGGCAAGTCTTTAGTGATGATTCAGAGTTGCAGAGATTTCTTCACACCATTGATTAATTATCCAATATCTCAATTGATCAAGAAATTCAAGAAGATGAAAATGAGAAATTATAATATCAACAATATTCTCATCTGTTGAATACAGTGGTTGGTCATGATATTGTAGAACTGAAAACCAACCATATTCCAAAAGGACTAGTGCCTTGGAAATATTTTTCGACATTAATGATGTTTACAAAGGAACTTGCATGAAGGATCAAGAAGAAGAGGTGACATAGTGCAATATTGGGATCACTGAGAATCCCAATATCATCAAGTTGTCCAAAGCATTGGATGCAGAACAAAAAGACAGGTATGTCAGTCTCATTAAAAAAATTGTTGATAATTTTGCATGGTCCTATGAAGTTCTGAAGACATTTTATATTGACATCGTCCAGTACAAGATCCCCCTAAAAACTGGATCTAAGCCATTCAGACAGAAGATTAGACAATTTAATCCTATGCTAATGTCCATAATTAAGAAGGAGCTAAAACGAATGTTGGATGTCAAGATTGTTGTACCATTGAGGTATTCAAACTGGGTGGCCAACTTAGTACCCGTGAGGAAGGAGAGTGGGGAGATACGCTTATGTGTTGATTTCAGAAATCTAAACAAGTGTTCTTTGAAGGAAAATTACCCCCTCCCCAAGATGGATCATATTTTACAGAGGGTGGTAGGTGCACACAGAATTTCCTTATTGGATGGATACTCTGGTTATAACCAGATAGCAGTTTGTGAGGAAGATAAGGAAAAGACAACGTTCACCACCCCGTGGGGAACATTCAAGTATGAAAAGATTCCCCTTGGGCTCATGAACGTAGGGGTCACTTTTCAGAGGGCCATGGACATAGATTTTGTGGGGGAGAAAGACAAATTTATGGTCATATACCTAGATGAAATTACCATTTTCTCCAAGTCTAATGAGGAACGTTTGCATCATTTGGAGCAGGTCTTCAAGAAATGCAGAAGGTATGGGATATCTCTCAATCCGAAGAAGTCTCACTTTTCCATGCTAGAATGGAAGCTCTTGGGCCACATAATATCAGTGGGGGGCATAAAAATAGATCCAAGGAGGGTTTCTTCCATTCAACAAATTGAGATTCCCAAGAATAAAAAGGTTGTCTAGACATTTATTGGTAAGATAAACTTCCTCAGATGCTTTGTGCTAAATTTTGTTGAAATCCTTAAGCCTATTACTAACATGTTGAAGAAATATGTTGTGATAAAATGGTCCTTGGAGGAGAAATCATCTTTCCAACAATCAAGCAAGATTTATTTGAAGCACCTGTATTGGCCATCCCCGACTATGCCAAATATTTCTTCATATTTTCCTTTGCCTCAGAGGAAACAATTGTTGTTGTACTGCTGCAAAGAAATGAGGAAGGGCATGAGAAGCCAATAGCCTTTTTTAGCAGATCCCTTCGAGATGTTGAGCTAAAGTATGATATATTATAAAAACAAGCTTATGCATTGTTCAAAGCACTCAAGGCCTTCCGGGTTTACGTGCTACAATCTAGCATAACGGCCTTTGTTCCTAGCAGCAGTGTCAAAGAGATTTTGGTCCAACCAGACAATGAGGGGAAAACAAGAAAATGGATTGTCAAGTTGTTGGAGCATGATTTGCACATAAATCCCACCAAGATGATCAAGGGGCAAGGACTGTCCAATTTTCTATTAGAATCGAACTACAAGGTGCTAGAGTTGCATCAAATCTTCACCCAATCAAATGCACCCATCATACAGCCTGGACGAGACAACTTATAGGTATTTGAAAAATATTTCTCTTCACCTTGGTATAAAAACATCATCGATTTTCTACAACATTTTGAATGTCCTCCAGAAGTGAAGAAGACAAAGGCCAAGTCTCCCAAATTGAAAGCCATCAAATTCTGCATTTTAAACCAGAACCTGTATTGGAGAGATCCTGCTGGCATCCTGTTAAGATGACTTGATGAAAATGAAGCTAAACAAGTCACAACAGAAATGCATAGAGGAGTTTGTGGATGGCACCAGCATTGGAAGTCCACAATGCTCAAGATATTGAGGGAAGGATACTACTAGCCCACCCTTTTCTCTGATGTGTTTGCCATTGTTAGAGCCTGCAATGAATGTCACATTTTCGCAGGGAAACAAAAGTTACTATCACTGCCCCTGAAACCTATCCAAGCCTGCAGTTTGTTTCAGCAATGGGGATTAGAATTCATAGGAGAAATAAATCCACCCTCTAGTGGACAACACAAGTAGCTCATCACTACCACCGACTACTTTACCAAATGGATTGAGGCTGTGCCCACCAGGAATGCCACTGAAAAGGTAATTATGAATTTCCTGGAAACTAATATTTTTTCCATATTTGGTTGCCCCGGCAAGCTCGTAATAGAAAATGCCCAAGAATTCAATTCCAAATCCATGATTGACTTTTGTGGAAGTCACAACATTTCCTTGACACATTCCACACCCTATTACCCTCAGGAAAATTGCCTAAAAGAATCATCAAACAAGACACTCATCGGAATCATCAAAACGTTGTTGACTGAAAGCAAGAAATCCTGGGACTCTAAACTCAAGTATGCCATATGGGATGACAGGATAAGCACTAAGAAGTCTCTGGAAACCTCACCATTCTAGTTTGTTTATGGCATAGACGTTGTTTTTCCTACTCAGCTCGATAAACCAATCCTGAAATTCTTGCAGGAGGATATTGAGGATTCCAATGACATCCAATGGAGGATCTTCCATATTATAGAAAGTTCGGTAGAGAAGAGAAGCATTTGATCATAGGACAGAGGCATACTAGAGAAAGATCAAATCAACATTTGATAAGAAAACCAAGAAGCATATTTTTCAGGAAGATGACCTGGTTTTGAGATGGGATGCCAGAAGGGATGACAAGTCCAAGCATGGTAAATTAGACAACATCTGGTTTGGCCCTTTAAAGGTGATTGAAGTTATAGACAACAACACGTTCATCCTGCACAATCTATATGATACAAAGATCTTTGGAGGCCCAGTAAATGGGCACTTCCTGAAACACTACTTTGTTTGAGGATGAGGGAAGGTCCCTCTTGTACCATAAAAACATTCTTTTATTGTTTCTTTTGATTATTTAGTTGTGTGTGAATAAATACTCCATATCCCAACAAGGCACTAGGGCGTAGTTTCAATTTTTAATTCAATAAAATGCATGGATGAGGGACAGTAACAAATACGCAGGGCTGACAGACAAGAAACGAAGGTAAGTGATGAAAGGTAAGAGCAGTTATCTAATCTCAAGGCACCGATCTACAGTTCTTATCACCTCACAGGGATGAGTTATCCCCAGTTGGAGCCAATGTTGTAACCTAGGTATGCATCCTCTTCCTCTCCTCTCTTTTCCATATGCCTTCATCAAATTTTCCTCTTCTAGTTGGTTAAGTCATTTTCCCACTACTGAGTGTCTTGTCCCTTATTCATCTTTTGAGTCTTTGCGTGTTTCTTTTCTATTTTTACTTGAAGAGATGAAACATAAGTCTTGTTTGGTTCGAAATGCTTGTCATCTCGTTTTTCATGGATTGAGATCACCATAGGTTTCCCAAGCATTTTTGTATGTACAGGGAATGCTCGTGCACATGACACAATGATCTAGTGCAAGAAATTTTGGTCTTAGACTATGGGAACAGATGGGTAAATTTTCAATGGTACAGATCCACCAAGCAAATCATATCAATGATTTTCATCCAGTCGAGAATGCATAATTGCAAAGAGTTTAACACTCAGAGTCATTAGAAGCCCCAAAGCTCGAGTTGTCGAAGACATGAAGTGAATATAGGTCATTCATATATCATGACATGCAGCGACATCTCATCTACTTTGGCGATTTTCACTTCGGGAGTTTTCCAAGAACAAACATTCTAAACTCCCAAAGAGCCAAAGACCCAAAGTCCTGAAGTGAATCAGGACCATACATCAATGGAGACACATGAAAGAAGATCGTCCACTTCGGGAGTTTTCCTCTGGGAGATATTCACGCTTAACATTTGAAACTCCCAAAGTTTGGATCTCTGAAGAGAATCTGGACCATTCATCGGTCACAACACATGATAGCAGATCATTCACTTTGGATATTTTACTCCAGGAGATTTTCAAGTTTCACATTCGAAAGTCCTGAAGAGCCAAGGACCCGAAGTCCCAAAGTAAATATATACCATCCATCAGACGGGGCACGTGGTGACAGATCAGTTACTTCGATGATTCTCCTCCAGGAAATTCGAAGCACTAACTGTTGAAACTCCTGAAGCCTGAAGTGTCGAAGCACGTGGAAACCAACAATTGAGACACATGGCACACTCATGAGGCAGGACACGTGGCATTCATCTCAGGTCATTTGGTTGTGTCATTCACCCGTTTCCTCATGACATGTGTCTCTGTTCTTTCCAAGACACCTCAACAATCGTGATATCATATGACATCAGACTGCCACATCACCTCGGTCGATTTTCCTCCGGGAGATGTTTCATGTTTCACATTCAAAACTCCCTAAGTAAATCTAGACCGTTGATCCCAATTCAATGAGAACCGTCAATCCTTGCAACAGGTAAATTTCACCCAGATCTTGGATCGTAATCAAATCGATGACTATAGTTCATTACGGGGACGCAAACTTCCCAGAAGTTAATGTTTGAGAGCGGTCCCACAATTTAAACCATGGTTTTTTTGGAAGGGTACATGGTACTTCTAGTGAATTGCGGGCCCAAAGGCGGTCTAAATCCAAACCACCCTCAATAGCCCCCGCAATCACGTGCTTTAATGATGTCATATCACCGCGTCGCCTCACATGTCATCTCCCCTCATCCTACTTATTAGCACTGGGAATCACCTTCAGATTGCATGGAAGGTAACCCAGTACCCATCAGGTTATGTGTAAATGAAAATGAGTTTTTTAGGGGTCAAATGGATAAGACTAAAAAATGATAATGTTCTAACTCATAAATATGGGCTAGCATGCACGAGCAATCAAGGTCTTGACTAACTTCAATCAGTAAGTGGGAGTAAATGTGAACAGAGGGAATATGTTAGTGAGAAGAATGTAAAGGTTGTTGTAAACATTAGGTCTGCAAACAACCTAAAGAAGAAAAACTCTAACACAAGATCTTCTTGAGTTCAAAGTTTAAGGACACTAAAGAAACATAATAATATTATAATCAAACATACATCATAATATCACCACAACCATTCATGTGAATCATTCAAGCATGAACACTGCAGCATCAAAGGCAAATATGTTGGAATAAGAAAACAGATTTCTATTAACCAAGAAGTCTTGAATCAAGTACATAATCAGTACACAGTAACTTTATCAAAATATTACAGTATAAGGGAGCCTATCTCAACCATTCGAACCTGCTAAAGAATTTAGACTACCTATTTATAAAAAAAGGGGAGGTCACAGTTGGAGGCACGATCTGGCCTTCCTCCCATGAAAATCTCTAATAATTTATTCCATCTAACAACTTAACTAACAACTGTGCTATAAAAGGGGGAAATGTTGGTCACTAATCCAACCAATATTTGAACAGACTTGATCTCCCTTTGATGGGAAACGCCTTGTCTGCCAAGTGTCCTTCAAGGGAATGTAATTGTCATCATGTTGCCAGTTGTTGTCTCTGCAATTCTCCACATCATCAGTTATTCATAAATATGCTAACTCGACTCTCCTTGATCCTTGGTATATGTTGGTAGCATCATTTGGTAGAACTATGAGTAGTGCACTTTGTAGCGCCTTTACCAAATTTCTTGTGATTTTGTAGCACAATCTCCAAAATAGGCAACTTGAAAAGATAGCACCAAGTCTGTGTGTCTTCTATACAAAATTCAGCTTCTGTCAAAATTTTGGTAGCGCTCACCTGTGTATCCTGTGAAACTTTTGATAGCGCCTACCTATGTATCCTGTGAAACTTTCGGTAGCACCCGCCTGTATAATCCCCTCTTCTATTAAAAATTTGGCAGTTCCATCATAATTCGCAGCACCTTCACTTGAACATTGATAGAATTGGTAGCGACCTCGGGTATTAGTAGTGCCATTAGTCTTAGGGAATTTGCCAGCATTATAGGTAGAAAACTAGTCAAACATCAAAAATAGATTATTCTGTAGTGCCATAGTGCTACAGAATGTCTGTGCTACTACTGTTGAAGGGATTAATTCTTTGTGAAAACCAAAAACTCTGAACAGTAAGTACCAGAAGCCTATATAGGTGGAATATATAGTATTTCATCAATGGATTATCTTTGCAAAAAGGGGCCATCTTCAAAAAAGGAGCTCACCTTTCACCAGTTACTTCATTAACCTGACACTCCTTCTTGTAGGAGGACTTCCCTTTGGCACAATAGGCTTCTTCCCTTTAGTAGTGGTTGCCTTCTTCATTGGAGCTATGCTCTCCTTAGCTGTTGGTTTCTCCTTTTCAATAGCAGCTTCAACCAATACATTCAAGTTCCTTTGATCCATTTCATCTTGGAATAATTGTAGTTCGGCTTTGATCTTTCTGTTCTGAGATTGAAAATATTTTTTTTTCCTATAGAGGTTCTTGAGCTTCCTATGAAGAGGTTGGGCTCTCCTGGCTGCAAATCTTGCTAGATCAACAGTGTGGTTGTATCCATCCATGAGTTCTTTCATATAAACCCTGTCAGACATGGCTTCTGCTTTCAAATGAGCCACCTCCTTCCTAGCATCGTTGAGTTGCCTGATTAATCTTTTGAATGTCTGGTTGCTAGGTGGAGTAGTGATGTGAGCAGTCTTAATGGGATTTTTAATGGCTTCCTTTTCCTGCTGCACGGGAATTTCTTCTTCTACCTCAACAGGCTTCTTAATGAATTTTTCTTTCTACTGCACAGGGATTACTTATTTTATCTTAACAGGCTTTTTAATGCCTTTTTCTTTCTGCTGCATAAGGATTACTTCTTCTATCTCAACGGGATTCTTAATGCCTTTTTCTTTCTGTTGCTTCTTCTTTAGCATGGAGACCTTTGGTAGGACCTGTCCTTCAACCACCTCTTTAAGAGATGATGACCTTCTGAAAGGCCTTCTGACTTTGGTGATGACTATTGAAGGAGATGAGGAGAAGTGTAGCTTCTTCCCTTTCTTTGTTGTAGTCTTAGTAGAATAAGGGAACTCTTCTAACTCTGGTGCAAGAGGGGGGGGAAGGTTTCTCTATGGAGAATGGTAGGCCTCCTCCTCAGTTATTGCAACCTCCTTGATGGCCTCTTGATCTTGAAAAGGAACTCTAATCTTTCTTTTCTTTCTAGTGCATGTTTGAGCAGCACTGGTGGATGGTAAAGGGCTTGCTATCTGCGAATGAGGAGTAGTTTCTATGTCCAATTTCGTGTGGGAAACAATAATGAAATGTTCCCATGAGATATCCTTCTTATTTATTTCTTCAGAAACCAACATTCTAATCAACCCAAAATGAAATATGTTTGTATCCACAGCCTTTGACTTAGATTGAACCCTATCTAACATCTTGCCTATGCTCCTTACCAAGTAGAAGGGAATGTTAATTTCAATTTTACCAATAAAATGCAGCAGAAGCCTTAAATGATACTGGTATAGTGTATTGAACCTCCCTTCACATGTAAAGTACCTATGAATGATCCTCAATATTTTATCGAATTCCCCAACCAGATGATTTATTGGCACCCCTTTGGAAAGATTGTTAGTTTGATATTCAGGATTAAGGAAATATCTGGCATAGGCTTCATCTAAGGCCATGGATTTAAACCAACTCTCACCAGTGATAGGGATCCATGTAGTAGCTTAAATGGATGTCTCAGGAACCTCAAATTCTAGGTCTGCTACCTTGGTCTTCAGGCCATCAAAATGTAAGGCAAACTGCCTTGTCACCTCAGGATGACCTCTTTGCATATTTTGGCAGAACAAATTCTCTATCCATGGGCTCTGCCTCAAATAGATGCATATCTACAGGCTCTGTTCTAACCACATTACCTCCCTTGTGTGACTTATTCTTCTGAGGAGTCTCCATAGTTTACGATCAACAACTTTAGGGATATAGAGTGATGATAACTAGGAGGGTAAAAGAGTCAGACCTCAAATAAAGAATGGTTTCTCCCTTTTCAAGATTTTCCTTAATTCAGACTAGTTGCTAGCTTAGGAAAGACTGACTGTGAAAATATCTCCCTTGAATGTGTATAGATATGAATACTGAGGAAAAGAATATAATGTAATGATACCCTGTGATTGTCTTTGAAACCTGATCGAAACAACCCAACTCAACTAACAAAGGAGGTAAGGGAAAACAAACAGTGTCGTTTCAGTAGCGTCTCTGGGTAGCACACTACGCATGCAGAAGATAAGACTTTCTTGGACACTGAGAGATCAAGAGCAATGGTGAGCAGGTGTATCAAAACCAATAAATAGGTGGTGGGATCTACAAGTTTCATTGGAGGGAAAATTGATAGGATGGAATGAAGAAAAGATCACCTCTAGCTATGCAGGCATAATGGCTACCAAGATCTTGAGCGCTAATTTCTCCTTGAAATTAATATGCAGAGGGGGGAAGAAAGTAAAATACCTGGAGAATAAAAACAACTCGAAGCTTCAAAAATATCTTAGGAAAGTATCATGAGCAACTTGGCCTCCGAATCCACCTCAGCATCAGATCTGGTAGCACTGCTACAAACTGGTCGAAACTGGTAGTTTTTGCAGCACAACAGTTTGAGTTTTCAAAATTCGAAAACCGTTAGCAGAGCTCATAAATATGAAACATTGAAAGCATATTTTAACCACCCATGGTACTAAAAACAAGGAACAGATGACATCAATGCCATAACCACAAATCATGGTAAGATATGATGGACAGTGAACGTGCTACGAAAACTCCTGATGAGTTGGCAGCGCTCTCTTTCAAAAAATTATTTGACCAGTGAGAAAAGTACAAAGGGGACAACAAGGCAAGGTTACGAGGGTATGAGTGAGGAAAGTGGTAAGTCAAGTCAAGCTGATCATGTAGTGAGTCGATCCTAGTGTCAATTCATGAAGGGGATCAAAAGATAGGTGGTAAAAACGGTCCTGAGTCAAATATTTGTGAGAGGATCAAAACATAAGTCATGACTTAAACCTTTATTTATCAAGCGAACCTAAAAAAACACACTTTTAAGGGGATAAATCAAAAACTAAAATCTAAGGGCTTAGGGAAAATAAAACTAAAGGATAATGACCCAAGGCAACTTAGTGTGATAACACTACTCACTACCCTTTCTCCTCTCACCACCCAACAATTGTCCTCCGTTAAACCCCACACTGATCTCCATCGGTGGTGGCCCACCTCTCCAAATCAATGATCTTCAAGAACTCGTACCCCCCCTCTCTAATTCGCTTACCGCCTACAACCCCCTCCAATTTCCTCTTGGTTTTTTTTCAATACCACCTCCTTTCGCCTTTCGCCACTTGTTTTTGACTCACTTCCCATCCTATCTACTCCTCCTCTCCCTACGCACCATTTGTATCCCTCACTACTCATCATCTACCCTCACATTCATTCATCCTGTATCTCGATTGGATGCTCACCTTCACGTCTCTCACCGTGCTCGATAGGCCAACAAACATTCTAGCGAAGCTATTTCATAGGTACAAATGGTATCTAACGAGGTCAGTACAGAGTGTTCTTCGCTTTTGAAAGCTCAGGCATAGACAGGGAGCTAAGTCTCAATCACAGGTCGACGCAGATTAATTCTAGAAACACTTTAGCAAGCTCTGCTCATGCAGCTGGTCATCTCCAATGGCCTCCAATAGCTTGCAGACATGTTTTCGTTCAACACAGATCTCTTCTTTGTCACTTCGAGGCCTTTTTTCGTCCACTTAATTCCACTATCACATGCATCAGTTCTGTCGCAGAGACAATAGTAGATTCATTTTATTAAGTCCAACATTTTCCTAGATTAGATGCAAGAGTGGTATTATGTGTGTGATAAGAACCACTCCCGTTGTTTAATTATGGTATCTTAGTGAAGTTAATATTTTGTTTTATGAACATTTCCCTAGATCCAGATCTCGGTCCCCTAAGGATGAGAGCCTCCTCAACTCTTTTAAATAGTTATTTTTTGGATATTTTAAAGGTCGGATTTTTGAGAAAGGAACAACAATACAACATAATGGTTGGACCCATTTTATGCATGGATTAAAGCTCTCTACCCGGTGAACATACTTTTGATGACAGTGTTTCGTATAACTCTTCATGTGTTTTCATTCTTATATTGAATACAGTTTTTTATTTGTGCAACATACATTTCATTTCCTTTCAGCTATTGTATGACTTATTTTTACTGATATGCAACCTATCAAATAGCTAATGCTTTGGTAAATATTTGTTTTTTGCAACGTGTGGGAGTTATTGTGTTTGGATACATGTTTGATGTCTTGAAATGATATTTTAAGTATTGAACTTCTTGCAGCAGATTATTCATTGAGTAGTTTGTTGTTTCTCTCTATTTTTTGTTATTTCATTGGTCTGTCATTAGTGTGCCATAAGCCAAGGAGGGCCCTCATCCATATCGTTTTTCCAACCCAACCTTGCCTTTGTCTTGATATAATAACCCTCTGACCAACCAACAAAAATTTAAAGAAACAATCATTCTAAACTAATAGGTCGCCTAGCTTTTCCATTTTGCAGTCAGGTATAGACCTTATGATACAAAATATTAGTAGAAAGAAATGAATACAGATTATTAACAAGTTCTTAACAGAAAATAACAAAGATACAGTAAAACTAGTTTTCTATTCAATAACGAAATAAGCTGAAAAATGTAAAATGCAGCGGAAACAAGCTTGTTGGAATGGTGGCGGCTTATCTCTGAGAAGAGATGTGATGGTTGTGCTCATTTGCAAGAAGATCCTTACAATGAGGATCTGAAGGCATTTTTACAATAAGAAGGAATTTCAAAAACCCTAGACATCCAAAAACCTAACCCTAGGAGATGAAGCACCAAAAGTCATGTGGGCCCCGTTTGGGTAAGTTAGTACATCAACTTCTCGGGGTTGTAACTTTTGCATACGATATCCATTTTAGGCGTATGATAGCCCATTGGAAAGATATCATCGAGGAGATTCATTTTAGGTGAAATAGTGAAGGAACCTTCATATTGAAAAACTTTTTCCCAAAAAAACATCGTTTAGGGCCTCAAAACGGCTCCGAAAGTGAAAACTGCTAAAAATAGTAAATTATCAAAATTGACATAAAAAATGTTTTTAGCTAGTTGGAAAAGGTGGGTGGCCACCGATACCCATCTAGATCAATGCTCCATCCTTAGGAGGAAATGGTATCCATTGCGTTGAGTTCCCCCATCCGATGAGGAAATTTCTGCTGAATTTGGCCCCGTGTGAGCCACTTGCCTTGGTGCAGGAACTGCCCTACTTTGACAACTCGATAAAGCTAGATCCTTTGTTATCAAGTGCCCTTGATATGTGTGTCCACAATATGATCATTGGATGCATGTTGTATGCAGTCAGGTTTGATATCTATTGGTTTCAGTTGTTCTGCTACTTCTAAGGTGTCCAATAATGGTGGGAAATAAGGGCGAAGGAGATCCACGTTGAACACTGGGTGCAAGCCAAGGAAAGGAGGAATGTTGAGCTCAAATGAATTATCCCCCATGGCCTTGGTGATAGTGTACAACCCATAACAGATTGGGTGAAGCTTCTGATGGGGTCTTATAAGGTGTTCTTTCTACAAGTGCAACCAAACTTTGTCACACACCTGAAACTTATGTGGCACCCAATGTTGATCGTGGCATTGTTTGTACTTGTCATTGGACTTCTATAGGATATCCTAAACCTATTGGCGGATTTGTTGGATCCGCTCAATGAACTAGGTGGATTTGTCAGCATTAGTTGGAGCAGGAGATGATTCAATTGAGGTGGCCGCAAGGGGAAGTACAACATCTATGGGACCCAATGGTTGGAATCCCAACCCCACCTGAAAGGGGCTGTGATGCAGGGCTTGGTTGTAACTATGTTGGACAGAGGGAAGGCTCTCATCCCATGTGCGAGGATTATTTGAATCATACATGCGAAGGATATGCACAATCATTTGATTTAAAACTTCGGTTTGGCCATCTGTCTGTGGGTGGAAGGTCATGGATTTGGTGAGCTTGGTGTCCAGCAGTGACCAGAGGCTCGACCAGAATGTGCTGAGAAATCGATTGTCCTAATCTAATATGATGGTTTGTGGGATTCCAAAATGTACCTAGACTCGTTCAAAGAAGATCTTGGCATTGGTCTCTATTGTGATGCTTCTTGCAGGCAACCAAAATCGCCATCTTAGCAAAGCGATCAACAACCACAAAAACACATTCATTTCCCCGCTTGCTAGATGGGAGGCCTGACATGTAGTCCATTGAGATGGATTCCCATGGCCTATCAGGAGTAGGAAGAGGGGTGTACAAGCCCTATTTCTTAGTGGTCGTTTTGGAAATAACATAGGTAGTGTAGGACCTGATATACTTGTTGACCTCATGTCGAAGTTTCGGCCAATAGAAATGTTTCTGTAGAATTGCCACTGTATTTTTGACGTCGAAGTCTCCTGCCACCCGACTGTAGTGGGATTCTCAGATCAAATTCTCTTGCTCTCTTGATGGAACACATATATGGCCCAAATGACACAACAACCCATCCTGAATATGGAAATTATAGGCAACTGCATTTGCACCCAACATTTGGTAGGTGTTGGCGAAGTCTGGGTTTGTTTCATAGAGTTGGGGCCATCCATAGGTCTCATGGCCACAAGAGTCTAGCACCATGGTGAGTGTCACAACTGGCAGTCTACTGAGGAAATAAATGACACGATCGGTGCTTCATGTTTTATACTTGATGTTGAGGTGGAATTGTTGCAAGTATGTGGACAAATTTTGATGGTGGTCATTCTACAATTTTCCCTATGTCACCATGAAATGTAATGGCTTATTATTAGTGTGGATGACTATCTCCTTCCCAAGAATGTAATGTCTCCATTGGTGGCAAGCTTGCATAATGGAGTACATTTATTTGTCATAAGTAGGGTACTTACGGACAACATCTGATAGTGTCTCGGTATGATAGGCCATGGGGTGGACATGTTGAGTGAGAACAATGCCCACAGCATAGTCTGAAGCATTTGTCTCAATCGCAAAGGGTTGTTGGAGGTCTGGTAATGAAATTACTAGGGTTGAGCATAAGATTTGCTTCAAATAATTGAACACTTATTGTTGGGACCGTCCCCACACAAATTTTGACTTACCACCACCCTTGTTTATTTGGTTGAGGGCCCATGCAATATGGGAGAATCCCAACATGAACCTGTAGTAGAAATTGGCAAGGCCCAAGAAGACTTGAAGCTCAGTCAGTGTGGTTAGGGCTGGCCAGTCACAGATTACTTGGATCTTGGTTGGATCTACATGTACACCATGCTGATCAATGATGTAGCCCAGGTAATGGATCCTGTCCATGCCGAAGGATCATTTTTCCAAGTTGGCGTATAGCTTGTGCTATCGCAGGGTGTGCAAAACCTGTTGAATATGTTGCAAGTGTTCAACCCAAGTCTTGTTGTAAATGAGAATATCATCCAGATACACCACTACAAAAGTATTGGTGAATGGTCATAGGATATTGTCCATTATCATCATGAAAGTGACTGGAGAATCTTTCAAACCAAATGGCATGACCAACCATTAAAAAAGGCCTTCCTTTGACTTGAAGGTGGTCTTCCATGCATCTGTTTGTTCTATCAGGACCTAGTGGTAGCCAGACTTCAGATCAATCTTACTAAATTATTTGGCCCCCGTGAGTTGATCAAGGAGGTCGTCGAGTCAGGGAATCAAGTACTGATTTTTTACTGTGATTTTATTGAGAGCCTGGTAATCAATGCAGAGTCACCAAGTTCCATCTTTCTTTTGTACCAAAATGATTGGGCTCCCACAAGGTGATGAGTTGAGATGGATGTTCCCCTTGTGGAGAATTTCTTGGATCTATTTCTTGATCTCCTCATTATCTAACAGAGAGAAGCGATATACTAGCCCATTGGGCAGTGGTGTGTCAAGGGTTATATCGATGGGGTTCTTGACCTGGAAGTGCAGAGGTACCCCTGTAGGTGAGGAGAAGATATTCAAGTATTCTTCCACGAACTTATCTACTTGCTTCTACTATGTGGAGAGGTCGGTCACAAAGACCTTGGATGTGGCTGTGATATTTCTCTTATTCTAAGAGAAAATCATAAAGAAGACAAACTTCCCCCTCTCAGAGATGATCTTCCTACATTACTTAGCAGAGATCAAGGAAACAACACTAGATGGGACTGCCTCGGGTATCCTATACAATTTCCTATTCAAATTAATAATAACACTATGAGGCCTAGACTCATATAAAACATGACGTTTCCATAAATAAGGTTGGCCCAAAACAAAATCACAAACATCGAGAGGAGAAAAATCACACAATACCTCGTCTTTGAAGGGCTTGATGTCGTACGACACTCGGTACTGTTGGCTGACACGAAGATCACTTCCTTGGCGGAGCCATCCAATGGTGTAGGGTTGTGGGTGCGGCGTTGTTGGCAAGGCCAGCCACTTGAAGACCTCTGCTGAGATGAGGTTCTTCTAGATACCGCTATCCATGATGAAGTGCAGCAGGGTGACTTTTACCCACATCTTTGAATGGAAGAGGCGCTCTCCTTCTACTGGCTCGTCTGGTTCATCGGGCTAGAGCTTGGTGGTAGCAATGGTGGCACTAGGTTCCATGTCAATTATCCTTCTTCCCCTTTCTAGTTCTAGCTCAGAGACATAATATGCATCTGATTAAGAGGCTTTCACTTTAGCCACTAACGACGTCTTTGAACGAAATTCAGCAGTGTTATGCCAAGGGATATTATGGAAGTCGCACCACTTCCTGGTATCTTTCTTTGCATTTTCGGTGTCCTTATTTGCTTGCGACTTGGACTAGTTGTCTTGATACTGTCCATATTTTATCATTCCTTTGTTCTGTGGGTTTGGGCCACCCTTTCCTATATTTTGTTGTGAGGGGTTCCCAGGCCCAAATTTCCACATCTTTTGTTTGAGCTTCTGCTCGATTTTGACGACATATCGGTAGGCTGTGCCCAAGGATGAGATGTCCAAAAAATTTATTTTGGTCTGGATTGATCTATGCAGAGCATTGTGATAATTGAGGACCATAAGTCACTCTGAATCTTTGATACCCAACGTGGTACACAAGGTATGGAAGATATTTGTGAAATCTGGCACTGCCTAGTCTCTTTCTTGTCGCAATGTGGTCCATTTGGTATACAGGCCGTCATAACTTCCGACAGGGTAGTATTTTTCCTTAATAGAATCCATGAAGGATTCCTAGGTGGTTGTGACTATAAATAATGAGGGTTCCTCTATTTCCTTTTGCTCACAAAAATTTTCCCACCAATCTTTGACATGGGGAACGACTTTGAGGAGAGAAAAAGTAATATTTTCTCTATTCGAAAAATTATGGACAGAAAAATACCCTCTAGTAGATTCAACCATTTTTCTATGGCATCTGCATCTATATAACCTTAAAATATAGGAATATCAAAGTTTATTTGTACCTTGAAGGAGGCGGGGCCTCCGTTCGAATAAGATGTGTCTCTTGTTGGTAGTTGTCGAAGGATTTGCGCGAAACTATCCATCATCTCATTCCTCTGTTGCATGAGGGCTTCCTCAATCAACAGTTTGAAAGGATCTCCTATCTCGTCATATTTATTTTCTCCTTCCATGAGAGGTCTCTTGGGTGTGCGAGATATTTTTTCCTCAAGAGAAACAAGCTCGAGACCCAACTCTTTGTACTCTGACCTCGTTGCGGGCATGCACTAAGACGACAAGGAGAAGACCGCTCTGATACCAATGATACAGATTCTATGAGCAGAACAAAATGAATATAGATTATTAATAGGTGCTTAACACAAAATAACAAATATACAGTAAAACTGCTTTTCTATTCAATAACGAAATAAGCTGAAAACTGTAAAATGCAGTGGAAACAAGCTTGTTGGAATGGTGGTGGCTTATCTCTAAGAAGAGATGTGGCGGTTGTGCTCATTCACAAGAATATCCTTACAATGAGGCTCTGAAGGCCTTTTTACAATAATAATAAATGTCAAAAACCCTATACATCGAAAAACCTAACCCTAGGAGAAGAAGCGCCAAAAGTCATGTGGGCCCCATTTGGGTAAGTTAGTACATCAACTTCCTAGGGTCGTAACTTTTGCATACGATCTTCGTTTTAGGTGTATGATAGCCCGTTGGAAAGGTATAGTCAAGGAGATTCCTTGTAGGCACAATATAAAAGGAACTTACTTATTTCAAACATGTTTTTCCAAAAAAACATCATTTAGGGCCTCAAAACGGCTCTCGAAGTGAAAACTGCTAAAAATAGTAAATTATCAAAATTGCCAGAAAACTGTTTCAAGCTAGTTGGAAAATGTGGGTGGGCACTAATATCCATTTGGATCAATCCTCCCTCAGGAAGCAATGTTCTCCATTGCGTTGAGGTCCCCCATCAGATGAGGAAATTTCTGCTGAATTTGGCCCCGGGTGAGCCACTTGCCTTGGTGCAGGAGTTGCCCTGCTTTGACGACTCGATAAAGTTGGATCCTTTGTTGTTGAGTGCCCTTGATCTGTGTGTCCACAATCTAATCATTGGATTCTTATTGTATGCAGTCGGGGTTGAGCGATGTTGGTGTCATTTGTTCTGCTACTTCTGAGGTGTCCAATAATGGTTGGAAATAAGGGTGAAGGAGATCCACGTTGAACACTGGGTGCAGGCCAAGAAAAGGAGGAATATTAAACTCAAATGCATTATCACCCATGGCCTTGGTGATAGTGTACATCCCATAAAAGAGTGGGCGAAGCTTCCAATGGGGTGCTATAAGGTGTTCTTTCTACAAGTGCAACCCAACTTTGTCGCCCACCTGAAACTTATGTGCCACCTGATGTTGATCATGGCATTGTTTGTACTTGTCATTGGACTTCTGTAGGATATCCTATACTTGTTGGCAGATTTGATGGATCATCTCAATGAACTAGGTGGCTTTGTCAACTTCAGTTGCAGCAGGAAATGATTCGGTCGAGGTGACCGCAAGGGGAAATGCAACATCTATGGGACCCAATGGTTGGAATCCCAACCCCACCTAAAAGGGGTTGTGGTTGGTTGAGCTATGCAGGGCTCGATTGTAACTATGTTGGACATAAGGAAGGCTCTCATCCCATGTGTGAGGGTTCTTTGAATTATACGTGTGAAGGATATGCACAATCATTCTATTTACAACCTCGGTTTGGCCATCTGTCTAGGGGTGGAAGGTCGTGGATTTGGTGAGATGGTTGTCCAGCACTAACCAGAGGCTCGACCAAAATGTGTTGAGAAATCGACTGTCCCAATCTGAGACAATGTTTTGTGGGATTTGAAAATGTAACTAAACTCATTCAAAGAAAAGCCTGTCAGTGGCCTCTGTTGTGATGCTCTTCTTGTAGGCAACGAGAATCGCCATCTTAAAAAAGCGATCAAAAACAAAAAAACACGGTCATTTCCCCTCTTGGTGGAAAGAAGGCCTGACATGTAGTCCATTGAGATGGAATCCCATGTCCTGTTAGGAGTAGGAAGAGGTGTGTACAGGCCCTGTTTCTTAGTGGTCAGTTTGGCAATAGCGCAGGCAATGCAGGACCTGATATACTTTATGACCTCTTGTCAAAGTTTTGGCCAATAGAAATGTTATGTAACATCGCCACTATATTTTTTACGCCGAAGTGTCCTGCCACCCGACTATAGTGCGATTCCCATATCATATTCACTCACTCGATTGATGGAACACAGATATGGCCTAGATGACACAACAACCCATCCTGAAGATGGAAATTATCGACAACTGCATTTGCACCAAACATTTGGTAGGTGGTGGAGAAGTTTGGATCTCTCTCATAGAGTTGGGGCCATCCATAGGTCTCATGGCCGCAAGAGTCTAGCACCGTGGTGAGTGCCATGATTGGCGGTCTGTTGAGGCAATCAGCGACGCGATTGGTGCTTCTTGTTTTATACTTGATGTTGAGGTGGAATTGTTGCAAGTATGTGGACCACTTTTGATGGCAGTCATTCTACAACTTTCCCTATGTCTGCATGAAATGCAGTGGCTTATGATCAGTGTGGATGGTTGTCTCCTTCCTAAGAATCTAATGTCTCCATTGGCGGCAGGCTTGCACAATGGAGTACATTTATTTGTTGTAAGTAGGGTACTTACAGACAGCATCTAATAATGTCTCACTATGATAGGCCAGGGGGTGTTCATGCTGAGTGAGACTGGCACCCACACCATAGTCTGAAGCATTTGTCTCAATCTCAAATGGTTGTTGCAGTTCTGGTAGTGAAAGTACTAGGGATGAGCACAAGCGATGCTTCAAATCATCGAATGCTTGATGTTGGGACTGACCCTATGCAAATTTCTCCTTACCACTACCCCTATTTATTTGGATGAGGGCCCATGCAATATGGGAGAATCCCAACATGAACCTGTGGTAGAAATTGGCAAGGCCCAAGAAGCTTTGAAGCTAAGTGAGTGTGGTTGGGGCTGGCTAGTCACAGATGACTTGGATCTTGGTTGGATCCACATGTAAGCCATGCTAATCAATGATGTAGCCCAGGTAATGAACCCTATCCATGTTGAAGGAGCATTTTTCCAAGTTGGCATATAGCTTGTGCTACCACATAGTGTGCAGAACATGATGAATATGCTGCAAGTGTTCGACCCAATTCTTGTTGTAAATGAGAATGTCATCTAGATACACCACTACAAAAGTATTGGTGAATAGTCACAGGATATCGTCCATCATCCTCATGAAAGTGGGTGGATCATTTGTCAAACCAAATGGCATGACCAACAATTAAAATAGGCCTTCCATTGACTTAAAGGCGGTCTTCCTTTGAATTGAAGACATTCTTCCATACATCTGTTTGTTCTATCGGGACCTAGTGGTAGCTAGACTTTAGATCAATCTTACTAAAGTATTTGGCCCCTATGAGTTTATTAAGGATGTCATCAATTCAGGGAATCGGGTACCAGTTTTTTACTATGATTTTATTCAGAGCCCGGTAATCAATGCAGAGTTGTGAGGTTCCATATTTCTCCTATACTAGCACGACTGGGCTCCCTCAAGGTGATGAGCTGGGAAGGATGTGCCCCTTATGGAGAATTTCTTAGATATGTCACTTGATCTCCTCATTCTCTAACAGAGAGAGGCGATAGATTGGCCCATTGGGCAGCGGAGCGTCGGGGGTTAGATTGATGGGGTTCTTGATATGGTAGTGCAGAGGTACCCCTATAGGTGAGGAGAAGATATCGAAGTATTATTCCATGACCTTATCTACTTGCTTCTGCTTTGTGGAAAGGTCGACCACAGAGACTCTGGATGTGGCTATGATCTTTCGCTTATTCTGAGAGTGAATCACAAAGAAGACAAACTTAGCCATCTAAGATATGACCTTCCTACATTCCTTAGCAAAGATCAAGGAAACAAAACTAGGTGGGATTGCCTCAAGTATCCTGTACAATTTCCTGTTCAAAGTAATAATAACACTACGAGGCCTAGACTCATATACAACATGAATTTTCCATAAATAATGTTGGCCCAAAATAAAATCACAAAATTCGAGAGGAGAAACATTACACAATACGTCGTCTTTGAAGGGCTTGATGTCGTATGATAGTCAACACTGTTGGCTGACACAAAGATCGCTTCCTTGGTAGAGCCATCCAATGGTGTACGGTTGTGGGTGTGGCATTAGTGGCAGGGCAAACCGCTTGATGACCTCTACTGAGATGAGTTTCTTCTAGCTACCGCTATCCACGATGAAGTGCAACAAGGTGCCTTTTACCCACATCTATGAATGGAAGAGGCACTCTCCTTCTTTTGGCTCATCTGGTTCACCAGGCTAGATCTTGGTGGTAGCAATGGTGGCACTAGGTTTCGCGTCAATGATCTATCTTCCTCTTTTTGTTTCTATCTTAGAGTCAGAATATGCATCTGATTCAGATGATTTCACTTCAGCCACTAGCGACTGCTTTGAGCGGTAGTCAGTAGTTTTATGCCAAGGGCTCTTATGGAAGTCGCACCACTTCTCGGTATCTTTCTTTGTCTTTTAAGTGTCCTTCTTTGCTGGTGGCTTAGACTATTTATCTCGATATTGTCCATATTTTCTTTGTCCTTTGTTTTGTGGGTTGGGGCCACCCTTTCCTGGATTTTCTTGTGAGGGGTTCCCAGGCCCAAATTGCCGCGTCTTTTTTTTTAGCTTCTGCTCGATTTTGACGACATATCGGTAGGCCGTGCCCAAGGATAAGATGTCCATAAATTCCATTTCAGTTTGGATGTATCTATGCAAAGCACCACGATACTTGAGCAACATATGTCACTCTGAATATTTGATACCCATCTTGGTGCACAAGGTATGGAAGATTTTTGTGAAATCTGGCATTGCTTGGTCTCTTTCTTGCTGCAGTGTGGTCCATTTGGTATACAGGTCATCATAACTTTCGACAGGGTAGTATTGTTCCTTAATATCATCCTTGAAGGATTCCCAAGTTGTTGTGACTGTAAATAATGAGGGTTCCTCTGTTTCCTTTTTCTCACAAAAAGTTTCCCACCAATCTTTGACATGGGGAATGACTTTGAGGAGCGCAAAAGTAATATTTTATCTATTCAAAAAGTTATGGACAAAAAAATACCCTTCTAGTAGATTCAAACACTTGTCTATGAAATTTTTGTCTATCTGACCTTCAAATATAGGAATATCAAAGTTTATTTGTACCTTGAAGGGGGCAGTGCCTCTGTTCGAAGAATATGCATCACTTGTTGGTAGCTGCCGAAGGATTTGCGCGGAACTATCCATCATCTCCTTCCTCTGTTGTGTGAGGGCTTCCTCAATCAACAGTTTGAAAGGATATCCTATCCTGTCATCTTTATTTTCTCCTACCATGATAGGTCGCTTGGGCGTGCGAGAGCTTTTGTCCTCAAGAGAAACAAGCTCGAGACCCAACTCTTTGTACTCTGATCTCGTTGGGGACATTGATTAAGACGACAAGGAGCAGACCTCTCTTATACCACTCATCGGGATTTTATGAGAAGAATGAAATGAATACAGATTATTAACAGATTCTTAACACAAAATAACACAAAATAACAAAGATACAGTAAAACTGGTTTTCTATTCAATAACGAAATAAGCTGAAAACTGTAAAATGCAGTGGAAACAAGCTTCCTGGAATGGTGGCGGCTTATCTCTGAGAAGAGATGTGACGGATGCGCTCATTCACAAGATGATTCTTAAAATGAGGCTCTAAAGGAATTTTTACAATAAGGAGGAATGTCAAAAACCCTAGACATCCAAAAATCTAACCCTAGGAGATGAAGCGCCAAAAGTCATGTGGGCCCCGTTTGGGTAAGTTAGTACATCAACTTCCTGGGATCATAACTTTTGCATACGACCTCCATTTTAGGCATATGATAGCCCGTTGGAAAGGTATCATCAAGGAGATTCATTTTAGGCTCAACATTGAAGGAATTGGATTTTGAAGACTTGTTTTCCCAAAAAACAACGTTTAGGGCCTCAAAATGGCTCCGGAAGTGAAAATTGCTAAAAATAGTAAATTATCAAAATTGCCAGAAAACTATTTTGAACCAATTGGAAAAGGTGGGTGGCCACCGATATCCATATGGATAACCTTAAGACCAACACCTACAACGTCACTTGTGTTTTTAACGGAATCTCATCCCTTCTGTTTTTTTTTCCAATCCTATGACATACATCGCATGTCTAGTAGTATTTCTTAGCATCTCTGTGAATTACTGGCCGCCATAGTCCTTCGCGCAATGCTTTCTGTGCGATAGATTTTCCTGCATAATTTCCTCCAGTTATTCCTTCATGGGCTTCTGCCAAGATTCTCAGCCTTTCATGTTATAAGGCGCACCTTCTTAATATGTTGTCTACTCCCATATTATATGAGTGTCCTGCAATCCACTGATAGTATGCAGCTCTGACTACCAGATTTTTCCTCTGTGCGGTGTTAAACTCTAGTGGTGCAGTCCCTGTACTCAAATATTCAATAATGTCAACAAAATATTCATCAACGACCTGGACTGAAAATAAATGTGCATCACGTAAGTTATCCTCTAAATTTGTAGGTTCCTCTCCATTGGTGACCCTTGACAGGTGATCAGGTCTTGTATTCATCTTCCTTGGTTTGACTATCACTTCAAAATCAAATTATTGAAACAACAGTAGCCATCTACAAATCCCCCCCCCCAACACTGGCTTCTTGACTAGGTATTTGAGGGATGAATCATATGTGAACATCTTAAAGTGTTTTCCGAGTAAATAATTTTTGAACTTCTAGAGTGCATAGACCATAAATAGGCCTTCTCTTTCTGTAGTATTTTAGTTCTTCTCTGATTATGACAATTTTTCGCTTGCAAATGCTACAGGATGCTCCAAATCCCCTGCTCCTAGTTGCACCATAATTTCTCCAAGTGCTACAACTAAGGAATCTACATGCACATGAAAAGTCTTTTCCCAATCTGGGAATACTAATATAGGTGTTTTGATCATCTTTTCTTTTAGGGTTTCCAAACATTGTTGGCAGTCCTCATTCCACTGAAATTTGATAGAGGTCATCATAACTTCTGAAAAGGTAGTATTCTTCCTTAATATAATCCCTGAAGGATTCCCAGGTGGTCGTGACTATAAATAATGAGGGTTCCTCTGTTTCCTTTTGCTCACAGAAAGTTTCCCACCAATATTTGACATGGGGAACAACTTTGAGGAGCACAAAAGTAATATTTTCTCTATTCGAAAAGTTATGGACAAAAAAATACCCTTCTAGTAGATTCAACCACTTTTCTATGGCATCTTCATCTATCTGACCTTCAAACATAGGAATATAAAAATTTATTTGTACCTTGAAGGGGGTGGTGCCTCTGTTCGAAGAAGATGCATCTCATGTTGGTAGCCACTGAAGGATTTGCGCGAAACTATCCATCATCTCATTCCTTTGTTGCATGAGGGATTCCTCAATCAACAATTTGAAAGGATCTCCTTTCCCATCATATTTATTTTACCCTACCATGAGAGGTTGCTTGGGCGTGCGAGAGATTTTTTCCTCAAGAGAAACAAGCTCGAGACCCAACTCTTTGTACTCCGATCTCGTTGGGGACATGCATTAAGATGACAAGGAGAAGACCGCTCTGATACCACTAATCCAAATTTTATGAGCAGAATGAAATGAATATAGATTATTAACAGGTGCTTAACACAAAATAACAGAGATACAGTAAAACTGGTTTTCTATTCAATAACGAAATAAGCTGAAAACTGTAAAATGTAGCGGAAACAAGCTTGTTGGAATGGTGGTGGCTTATCTCTGAGAAGAGATGTGATGGTTGCGCACATTCAAAAAAAGATACTTACAATGAGGCTCTAAAGGAATTTTGACAATAATAAGGAATGTCAAAAACCCTAGACATCGAAAAACCTAACCCTAGGAGATGAAGCACCAAAATTCATGTGGGCCCCGTTTGGGTAAGTTAGTACATAAAATTCTCGGGGTCATAACTTTTGCATATGATCTTCGTTTTAGTTATATGATAGCCCGTTGGAAAGGTATAGTCAAGGAGATTCATTGTAAGCACAATATCAAATGAAATTATATATATCAAACCTGTTTTCCCTAAAAAATCGTTTAGGGCCTCAAAACGGCTCTAGAAATGAAAACTGCTAAAAATAGTAAATTATCAAAATTGCCAGAACACTATTTCAAGCCAGTTGGAAAATGTGGGTGGCCACCGATATCCATTTGGATCAATCCTCTATCTTTATTAATCAATGGTGTCCATTGCATTGAGGTCCCCCATCATATGAGGAAATTTCTGCTGAATTTGGGCCCGGGTGAACTACTTTCCTTGGTGCAGGAACTGCCCTGCTTTGATGACTCGATAAAGCCAGATCCTTTGTTGTTGAGTGCCCTTGATATATGTGTCCAAAATATAAAAACTGGATGCCTATTGTATGCATTCAGGGTTGAGCTATGTTGGTGTCAATTGTTCTACTACTTCTGAGGTGTCCAATAATGGTGGGAAATAAGGGCGAAGGAGATCCACATTGAACACTGGGTGTAGGCCAAGGAAAGGAGGAATGTTGAGATCAAATGAATTATCCCCCACGACCTTGATGATAGTGTACATCCCATAACAGAGTGGGTGAAGCTTCCAATGGGGTCCTGTAAGGCATTATTTCTACAAGTGCAACCAAACTTTGTCGCCCACCTGAAACTTATGTGGCACCTGATGTTGATCATGGCATTGTTTGTACTTCTCATTGGACTTATGTAGGATATCCTGAACATGTTGACAGATGTGATGGATCCTCTCAATGAACTGGGTGGCTTTGTCAACTTTAGTTGGAGCAGGATATGAGTTGGTTGAGGTGACCGTAAGGAGAAGTGCAACATCTATGGGACCCGATGGTTGGAATCCCAACCCCACCTGAAAGGGTTTGTGGCCGGTTGAGCTATGCAGGGCTCAATTGTAACTATGTTGGACATAGGGAAGGCTCTCATCCCATGTGCGAGGGTGATTTGAATTATACATGTGAAGGATATGCACAATCATTTGATTTACAACCTCAGTTTGGCCATCTGTCTAGGGGTGGAAGGTCGTGGATTTGGTGATCTTGGTGTCCATCACTGACCAGAGGCTCGACTAGAATGCGCTGAGAAATTAATTGTCCCGATCTGAGACAATGGTTTTTGGGATTCGAAAATGTACCTAAACTTGTTCAAAGAAGAGGTTGGCAATGGCCTCTGTTGTTATGCTCTTCTTGCAGGCAACGAGAATCGCCATCTTAGAAAAGTGATCAAAAACCACAAAAATGCAGTCATTTCCCCTCTTGGTGGATAGGAGCCCCAACATGTAGTCCATTGAGATGGATTCCCATGGCCTATTAGGAGTAGGAAGAGGTGTGTACAGGCCCTATTTCTTAGTTGTCGATTTGGCAATAACGCAGGCAATGCAGGACCTGATATACTTTCTAACCTCCTGTTGAAGTTTCAGCCAGTAGAAATGTTTCTATAGAATCGCCACTGTCTTTTCGATGGTGAAGTGTCCTACCACCCAACTGTAGTGGGCTTCTCAGATCATCTTCGCTTGCTCGATTGATGGAACATAGATATGGCCCAGATGACACAACAACCCATCCTGAAGATGGAAATTATCGACAACTGCGTTTGCACCAAACATTTGGTAGGTGGTGGAGAAGTCCGGGTATATCTCATAGAGTTGGGGCCATCCAGAGGTCTCATGGCCACAAGATTCCAGCACCATCGTGAGTGCCATGACTGGTGGTCTACTGAGGCGATCAGTGACGTGATTAGTGCTTCTTGTTTTATACTTGATGTTGAGGTGGAATTGTTGCAAGTATGTGGGCCACTTTTGATGGAAGTCAATCTACAATTTTCCTTGTGTCTACATGAAAAGAAGTGGCTTATGATCAGTGTCGATGACTGTCTACTTCCCAAGAATGTAATGTCTCCACTGGCGGCAAGCTTTCACAATGGAGTACATTTATTTTTCGTAAGTAGGTTACTTACAGACAACATATGATAGTGTCTCACTATTATAGGCCATGGGGTGGCTATGCCGAGTGAGAACAGCACCCGCAGCATAGTCTAAAGCATCTGTCTTGATCTTAAAGGGTTGTTGCAGGTATGGTAGTGAAAGTACTAGGGATGAGCACAAGTGCTACCTCAAATCATCTAATTCTTGTTGTTGGGACTGACCCCACGCAAATTTCTCCTTACCACCACCCCTATTTATTTGGCTGAGGGCCCATGCAATATGGGAGAATCCCAACATGAACCTATAGTAGAAATTGGCAAGCCCAAGAATATCTAAAGCTCAGTGGGTGTGGTTGGGGCCGACCAGTCATGGATGACTTGGATCTTGGCTGGATCCACATGTATGCCATGATGATCAATAATGTAGCCCAGGTAATGGACCCTATCCATGCCGAAGGATAATTTTTCCAAGTTAGCGTATAGCTTGTGTTTCTGCAGGGTGTGAAGAACATGTTGAATATGCTACAAGTGTTTAGCCCAAGTCTTTCTGTAAATGAGAATTTCATCCAGATACATCACTACAAAATTATTGGTGATTGGTCGCAGGATATCATCGATCATCCTCATGAAAGTGGGTGGAGCATTTCCCAAACCAAAGGGCATGAACGACCATTCAAAAAGGCCTTCCATTGACTTGAAGGCAGTCTTCCTTTGACTTGAAGGCGTTCTTCCATACATTTGTTTGTTCTATCGGGACCTGATGGTAGCCATAATTCATATCAATCTTACTGAAGTATTTGGCCCCCATGAGTTGATTAAGGATGCCATCGATTCGAGGAATCGGGTACCGGTTTCTGACTGTGATTTTATTTAGAGCCCGGTAATCAATGCAGAGTCACGAGGTTCCATCTTTCTTCTGTACTAGCATGACTGGGCTCCCTCAAGGTGATGATCTGGGATGAATGTGCCCCTTGTGGAGAAGTTCTTGGATATGTCACTTGATCTCCTCATTCTTTAACAAAGAGTGGCGATAGACTAGCCCATTGGGTAACAACGCATCGAGGATTAGATTGATGGGGTGCTTGACATGGCAGTGCATAGGTACCCCTATAGGTGAGGAGAAGATATCAAAGTATTCTTCCACGACCTTATCTACTTGCTTCTGCTGTGTGGAGAGGTTGGCCACAGAGACCCTAGATGTGGCTATGATCTTTCACTTATTCTGAGAGTGAATCATGAAGAATACAAACTTCCCCATCTAAGAGATGACCTTAATACATTTCTTAGCAGAGATCAAGGAAACAACACTAGGTGGGATTTCCTCATCTATCCTGTACAATTGCCTGTTCAAAGTAATAATAACACTATGAGGCCTAGACTCATATATAGCATGAAGTTTACATAAATAATGTTGGCCCAAAATAAAATCACAAACTTTGAGAGGAGCAACATCACACAATGCATCCTCTTTAAAAGGCTTGATGTCGTACAACAATCAACACTATTGGCTGACGCGAAGATCGCTTCCTTGGCGGAGCCATCCAATGGTGTAGGGTTGTGGGTGTGGCATTGTCATCAGGGCCAACCACTTGATGACCTCTGCTGAGATGAGGTTCTTCTAGCTACCATTATCCACGATGAAGTGCAGTGAGGTGCCTTTTACCTACATCTGTGAATGGAAGAGGTGCTCTCCTTCTTCTGGCTCATCTGGTTTACCAGGTTGGAGCTTTGTGGTAGAAATGATGGCACTGGGTTCTGCATCAATGATATGTCTTCCCCTTTCTAGTTCTGTCTTAGAATTAGAATCTGCATCTGATTCAGATGCTCTCACTTTGGCCACTAGCGACTTCTTTGAGAGGCAATTAGCAGTGTTATGCCAAGGGATCTTATGGAAGTCGCACCACTTACCAGTATCTTTATTTTTCTTTCCAGCTTCCTTCTTTACTTATGGCATGGATTGGTTATCCTGATACTATCCAACTTTTCTATGTCTTTTTTTTGTGGGTTGGGGCGGTCGTTTCCTGGATTTTGTTGTGAGGGGTTCCCAGGCCCAAATTGTCGCTTCTTTTTTTTTAGCTTCTACTTGATTTTGACGACATATTGGTAGGTCGCGCCCAAGAATGAGATGTCCAGAAATTCCATTTCATTATGGATGTATCTATGCAAAGCACCATGATACTTGAGTAGGAGATGTCTCTCTAAATCTTTGATACCCATCTTGGTGCGCAAGGTATGGAAGATGTTTATGAAATCTGGCACTGCTTGGTGTCTTTCTTGCCGCAGTGTGGTCCATTTCGTATACAGGTCATCATAACTTCCAAAAGGGTAATATTTTTCCTTAATATCATCCCTAAATGATTCCCAAGTGGCCATGACTGCAAATAATGAGGGTTCCTTTATTTCCTTTTTCTCACAGAAAGTTTCCCACCAATCTTTGACATGGGGAACGGCTTTGAGGAGCGCAAAAGTAATATTTTCTCTATTCAAAAAGTTATGGATAGAAAAATACTCTTCTAGTAGATTCAACCACTTTTCTATGGCATTTGTGTCTATATGACCTTCAAATATAGGAATATTGAAGTTTTTTTGTACCTTGAAGGGGGTGGCGCCTCCATTCGAATAAGATGCATCGCTTGTTGGTAGTTGCCGAAGGATTTGCGTGAAACTATCCGTCATATTGTTCCTATGTTGCATGAGGGATTCCTCAATCAACAGTTTGAAAGGATCTCCTATCTCGTCATCTTTATTTTCTCCTTCCATGAGAGGTCGTTGGGGCATGCGAGATCTTTTGTCCTCAAGAGAAACAAGCTCAAGACCCAACTCTTTATACTCCGATCTCATTGGGGACATACATTAAGACAACAAGGAGAAGACCTCTCTGATACCATTGATTGGGATTTTATGAGCAGAATGAAATGAATACAAATTATTAACAGATTCGTAACACAAAATAACAAAGATACAGTAAAACTAGTTTTCTATTCAATAACGAAGTAAGCTGAAAACTATAAAATGCAGCGAAAACAAGCTTGTTGGAATGGTGGCGGCTTATCTCTGAGAAGAGATGTGATGGTTGCGCTCATTCGCAATAATATCCTTACAATGAGGATCTGAAGGCATTTTTACAATAAGAAGGAATGTCAAAAACCCTATACATCCAAAAATCTAACCCTAGGAGATGAAGTGCCAAAAGTCATGTGGGCCCCGTTTGGGTAAGTTAGTACATCAACTTCCTGGGGTCGTAACTTTTGCATGCGACCTTCGTTTTAGGCGTATGATAGCCCTTGTAAAGGTATCATCGAGAAGAATCATTTTAGGCTCAAAATAGAAGGAATTTGATATTGAAAACCTGGTTTCCCAAAGAACATCGTTTAGGGACTCAAAATGGCTTCGGAAGTGAAAACTGTTAAAAATAGTAAATTATCAAAATTGCCAGAAAACTGTTTTGAGCCAGTTGGAAAAGGTGGGTGGCCACCGATATCAATATGGATCACCTTAGAACAAAAACCTACAATGTCACTTGTGTTTTTAAGGGCATCTCGTCCCTTTTGTTTGGTTTTCCAATCGTATGATAGACATCTCATGTCTGGTAGTATTCCTTAGCATCTCTGTGAATTACTGGCCACCATAGTCCTTCGTGCAATACTTTATGTGTGATATATTTTCCTTAATATTTTCCTCCAGTTATTCCTTCATGGGATTCTACCAAGATTCTCGGTCTTTCATGTTATAAGGCACACCTTCTTAATATGTTGTCTGCTCCCATATTATATAAGTGTCCTGCAATCAGCTGACAGTCTGCAGCTCTGACTACCATATTTTTCCTCTGTACGGTGTTAAATTCTAGTGGTGCAGTACCTGTACTAAAATATTCAATAATGTCAGCAAAATATTCATCAGCTACCTAGACTGAAAATAAATGCGCATCACGGAAGTTATCATCTAAATTTTTAGGTTCCTCTCCATTGGTGACCCTTGACAGGTGATCAGATATTGCATTCACCTTCCTTGGTTTGAATATCACTTCAAAATCAAATTATTGAAACAAAAGTATCCATCTACAAATAATCCCCCCCCCAACACTGGCTTGTTGACTGGGTATTTGAGGGATGAATGATCTGTGAATATCTTAAAGTGTTTTCTGAGTTAATAATTTTTTAACTTCTGGAGTGCATAGACCATCACTAGGCCTCCTCTTTCTGTAGTATTGTAGCTCTTCTCTGATTCTGACAGTTTTTCGCTTGCAAATGCTATAGGATGCTCCAAATCCCCTGCTCCTAGTTGCACCATAATTTCTCCAAGTGCTACAGCTGAGGAATCTACATGCACATGAAAAGTCTTTTCCCAATCTGGGAATACTAGTATAGGTGTTTTGACCATATTTTCTTTTAAGGTGTCCAAACCTTGTTGGCAGTCCTCATTCCACTAAAATTTTATATCCTTCTTTAACAGTTTTTCCATTGGTGCAGTAATATGTGCATACCCTTTTATAAAAAATTTGTAGTAGCATGTGTTTACCAATGTTGCTCTCAACTAGCACACTGATTTTGGTGGTGGTAAGTTGACAATGACTACAATGTTGGTCAGATCAGATAGAAAGCCTCATTTACATACTATATGGCCCAATAATATTCCAAATGGTGTCCCCAAGATGCACTTCTTGATATTCAATGATATTTGACACTGCCTGCATATTTCCAAAATCAGTATTACCATTTCCACATGACATTTTAATAGACTATATACGGTCCAATCATCTAGATACACTTCTAAAAACTGATGTATGAACTCCTTAAAAGAAGTTATTACTACCCTTGAAAATATGGTTGGTGCATTATTCATCCCAAAAGGCATAACTGTGTACTGATAGGATCCCCATTCTATGGAAAAAGTGGTCTTGTACTTGTCTTCTGGAGCTATCTTGATCTGATGGTAACCTGAGAATCCATATGTAAATGAGTATGCCTCCTGGCCTCCCACATTCTCTAATACCTCATCTGTGAAAGGGGTGGGAAAAGAGTCATGTAGGCAAGCATCATTTAGTTTCCTCAAGTCGACACAAATCCTTATCTCCCCTTGTTTCTTCTCTTGAACTACCATAGGGATTATCCATTCAGATTCCTCCACTGGTTCTATGATACCAACTTCCAACATTTTTTCAATTTCCTCTCTCACTTTTTGCTTATATATTGGGTTTAGTCTATACATTCTCTATCTGATAGATCTAGCATCAGGTTTGATAGGTATATTCATTTATTTTAGCTCTCTGGCTATGCATTTCATCTCTGTAAAGTTTGTTGGGAATAGGTCACTGTATTCGTGCAGTAACTCTGTTATTCTTTTTGTTGTTTGCTCATCCTAGTAGTCCCCAATGCTGGACATTTTGGGATTCTCAATTGTCCCAATGTTAACTTTATTTACCTTTATCAGCACAGTAAATACTTCTGATTCCAGGGATGGACCTTCCACCTCTCTTTCACCTTCAACTTATGTAATACGAATGTTGTGCGGGTCATCTTCATCTGGTGCTTCTTCCTGCACATGATAGCATGACAGTAGTTCCTTCACTGCCTGTCTGTTCTGTTGTTGATACTCTGTCATGAGTTCAACCTATGGTTCATCAAAAAATATCACCCCTCTTATTTGTTTGAGTGCTAAATCCATGTTGGGGTTCTCATTTTCAAATGAGAAAGTGACTATAAAATTTTGTCGTAATCTTATCCATTCCGTTGTGCCTCTGCGCAGTTCCTAGTCTACATACCAGTTTTTTGGAATTCCATCTAGTGTATGGATGAAGTGATGAGACCATTCCTCTAGTGGTGCATCCTCCATAGTGTTCTAAACATCTCCAAGTGCTCTGTTGGTGTCCCCTTTCCATCATATCTCTACATCTTATTGCTCCCCCGCTCTACACCGAATCTAATGCGCAGTAGTCACTTACATTGGTACTAGTCCTGAATTGTTCCTTTATGCGCACCCCACCAAATTGTGGGTGTGGACTTAAGTGATATGTCCAAAGATAATATCCTATTATTTTCTAGTAACTCATATTCATATCTTGTTAAGAATTCCTCTAAATCATTTATTCCATGAAAACTAGGAGGTTCTCTGATTTTTGTACCCACCCATCTTACTGCGTCTTCTATTCTTGCACACCTTCTTGTGGAAACTTCATGTAATCTTTGTTGTCAATTCTCCAACCTTTTATCTAAGTACGAATCACTTGACATGATACTTCTCCATCTCAGTACCCCATTTGCAGTTGGATTAATGTAATATTCTATGTGCGTGGTGGTTCTGTACAACTAGTTGATTTCCTCCAAATCTATATAGGTTGGTTCCAAAAATCTTTTGTCTTCGGATGGATCTAAGGGTGCAATGACCCAGTATTCCCCTGACTCAAAGGTCATTTTTCTTGTCTTTTGATTAATTATGGACTGATTATCAAACTCCCAATCCAGTCCAAGCAATGTTGGATATGGTGTTGTGCCATCTACTATTTCAATGACTTCAAAGTCTTCCATGGTGTGCACTATTACACATCAAAATTACTCACTTCAATGATGACCTATTGTCTTCATTACAAGTGTCTCAAGTGTCACTTTTTATCCATAAGTGTCACAAGTGTCACAGACATCATACAATCATATTTCCCATGTCGTGTCTCGAACGACATCACAAGGACACTTGAGACACCCTCAAAGATTGGGTTAAGAAGGAGAAATCATCTGATGAGGAGTACAAAGCATTTTCCATAAAGAAAAGCACTTAAAAAAAAAATTGAAGGGTAATGCTCACCTACCCACTATTAGAGAGTGCCAACACTCCATACCCCTCTTTGGGGGAGTGTTGCAACACTCAGGACACTATTCTGGGGGAGCATTGGGCTTTTTTGAAGGAATTTTGGGTAGCACTCCCCTACCCATTGTCAGGGAGTGCCAATGCTCTATACCCTCCTTTGGGGGAGCATTGCAACGCTCTGTGCACCCTTTTGGGGGAGCGTTGGCATGTTTGAGAAAATTTTGGGTTGTTGAGGAGAATCAGGGAAAAATCCCCCTAATCTTGGAAATCATTTGGATTCGAATCTGAGGTCAAGGCTACATCTTAGGGAGGATCCACAACTGATGGAGAAAGATCCTCAACCTATCCCAAGAATATCTAAGGTGGTTGGGTCTCTCCAAGCTTATATAAGGAGGCCTTCTCATGGTAAAAGCATATGGAGTTTAGAGGCATCACAATTATGATCTCATAAGGGATATTTATCAGTGAAAGTTACAGACATTCTGATCATGGAACTTTTGAGAAAGGGTCTAGACAAAGAGAGCTTGGTGAAGCTATTACATCTGCATCATGGTTGTAAGAACTTTTCTTTGTTTTCATTAATATATATATGTTCTTGGCCTGCTTCCTTCAAATGCGTATATGTTTCATGAATTTGTTCTTTTTGATAGATCTATTTCGAAGCTAATCATGGTAGGAACAGGAAGTATGTTTCGCCTTTGTTGTTCACTACATTGCAAGGTTCGTTGAAGAGGTTGGAGATCAAGATCAACCTGGATCGAGCGATGAAAAAATTCAGTGAAAAGGTATTTATGCTCTTTTCTTCTTCTTCCTTAACTAGTTTAGCCTCATTAGAAGGAATGTCAGTGACCAACGTTAGCACCTTTCTGTCTTGGTCTTAGGGTCTAGTATCCAAGAGGAAATCCACTTGTCCGCAGGGGGATTTTCCTGTAACAAAAATTGGTGACTCTGCTGGGGAAGAAATCCTATTATATTTCCTTGGTTTTTCCCTTCCCTTTTACCACCTTTCAGATCAATCTTTCTATTTTTTTATGATCCATTATCCTTCTCCTACCTTCACTAGCATTTTCACCAATTTTTATGCATTCTGGGTGAGTTTTTCTTCATATTGTTTTACTATTTTTGAATTTATGGATGGCTCAACACCCCCCTATAGGCCATACCAGAGTGCCAGCACTCCCCTATAGTGTCTTAGGGAGCATTGCAACAGTCTGTGCACCCTTCTGGGGGACCGCTAGTCTCTTTTTTGAGAGTTTTTGCCTTTTTCTGCTCAGTCTTTTGAAACCTTTTTTGTAGACATCTTTACCCAGAGTCTGTGGTTGGTTTGTGAAGTTGTTTGGATTGGTTTTTGATGGTTTTTTATGCTTTTCACTCACTATTGTCTTGCTTGGAGCTTGAAACCTTTTTCAGAAATGTGAAATTGCCTTTTCTAGCTACTTTTTTGATAGGATGATTTTGAGTGATTTCTCTTTCTCCCTATGATTTCTTGGATTCTCCTCCGCATTTTATTGTATTCCTTGAATGCTTGATTAGTTGTATAATCCTTTATGGTGTTATTGATTGTTAGAACAAGTATCTACTTGTTTTATTTCATACCTCACTGCCTTGAGTGCATGCTTTGTTTGTATCCCTTTTGCTTCATGTCTTTTGCATCTCCATAGGACTCTTTCTTCTGATTGAAAGTAGTGGAGAATTGAAGGTTTTGTATTTCCTTTATGTATACATCATAATCAAAAAAAGAAGATAAATGCATTTTTTATTTTGGGTAGTGAAACTAGCTTGCATTTGAAGTAGCAGAATTGCATGGTTTTTGGCATTTTTGGGACATTGTGCATCTGTAATGATGAATGTTTTCTCCTTCTCATAGCATAGCTTTCATCGAAATGAAAAGATTGCATATTCATATCTTTGCATATCTTTCAAGTTGGTCAAAACACCATAGTGTCCATGCCACTTTCCTTTTGAGTAACAACAACCTTAAAAATAAAGCGCTAAACTAAAAATTGATTAGACATTTTTATATTTTCTGGTAGCAAACCTACATCAGATTAGTTGTAGGGCTTTGGAATAGGTGTGAAAGATAACTTTCCAAAGCTGCAAACAAACATAGGATCTTGGGTTAGGGAGAGGTGAAATCCAATTGCTACATTTTGTCCTGGGAAGCCCTTCTCACACAAGGGTCAAACCTGAGGTCGCATTGAGACTAGCAGAGTTACTCACCCTGCTTTGTTGGTCTTGGTGGAGGGAATATTATTCACAGTAACTGGAATCGATGTTGGCCAAACTCACTCGGGCTCCTTGGAGGGTATACCCATGATTATGTGTGGGAGATTGCACCAAGGTGTAAGTCCATCAAGCAGGTCTTCATTGTAACTTTTCCACCCGCTCTATCTCAACCCCTTCTTACTTTGTTCTTACGATGTTGGATTTCATCACCAATTAGTGTGCTCATTTGTGAGAAGGTTTTGTTTGCTTGTTGGGTTACTAGATTTTTAGCTTGTGTTGTTTGTTCTCCCTAGCATAATCTAGGTTGGATATTTATGTTTTATGGCGTCAGTTCCTGAAATGACCAATGAAGGAACCCCATTGCTAGGGGAACCCTTTGTTTTTCCTTTTTACATAAACATTGATCCTCCTGACATCGCTACTTTGAGCCTTCCAGGTCTCACAATTGGGTTACCGGTATGTTGTTTTCCACTCCAGTGATCTCAAATAAAAGTGCTTTAGATGTAAGAAGACCACCTGCACATCAACCCCATGTTGACCTTTCTCCTTCTTCACCTGTCAGGTCTCCTTCCATCTCTCCTTATTCTCCTAATGAAAGATCTAAAGCGATTATCCAAGTTGATAAGAAGAAGAAGAAATGAAAAGAGAAGAAGAAGAACCAGAAAGGGACCAAGCCTCCAAATACATCAGATGTTCAATCCAAGCAACCAGCTGTTGTTAATAATATTGGGAGTGTTGATGAGGTCGATAATATTAAAATGAGGAATCTGAAACCCAAATTCCCTTGCAGTCTTTGTAAGGGTGACCACTTTCTGAGGTATTTCCCTAGTATTCCCAAGGTCTTAGAAATGTGGTCCTCCACATCATCAACCCCTACTGGTCATGTTGGTGATGCCCCGTCAACTAGTGACATTAAGGTTGGTAAGAAGAAGACAACTGTCAAATTTCCTTGTATTTTATGTGAAGGTGATCATTATTCTCACCTTTGTCCTTGTATGCACGAGGCTTCTTCTCATTTGGAAAAGCTTCAACTTCCAACTGGTTATCGTAGGATTTCCACCAGCCCATCGTTGGTTGATGGAATGGTCAATCTGGTTCCATCCCCAGTCAGTCCAGTTGATCAGGTTTTCAATCCAGTTCCATCCCCAGTCAGTCCGGTTGATCAGGTGGTCAATCTAGTTTCATCCTCGGTTGAACCACTAACCAAAGTAGATGATCCAGTTTCACCATTGATTAGCCCCACTTTTCATATGAAAAGTGAAACCCAAGTGATTGATCTAGTCCCGTCATTGGTCAGTCCCACCCTTCAACTGAAGAGTGTCAACGTGGTCAATCCTAGTCCTCCTCTGACGAGTATCAAAGTGGTTTCTCTGGTCCCTTCATTGGCTAGTCTGGTTGATCATGTCGTCAATCTGGTCACGTCCTTAGTTGAACCAATTGAAAACGCAGTTGATCTGTTTCCAGCTGTCGACCCCATTCTCCCCTTTGAGAATGAAACCAAAGTGGTCGATTTGATGTCATTATCAGTCAATCCTACTCTCCCGCTAGATAGTAAACCCGATTCTACCCATGTTTTTCTCATTGATACAAAATATACCATGCTGGGGGGCATTCCTCCTTCTCCCGCGAAACCCCCTCCAAGTAATGAGGCCATCATTTTTTATTGGGGTGTGCTAACTAGACCTCGTCTTCCCTCTCACATACTTTTCAAGATTACAGTATAGGTTTTTGGTTGGGTCGTTCCTCAGACACTGATAGACGAAGGTTCGTCCGTTAGTATTTTTTCCTCTATTGCTTGGCAAGATTTGGGTTATCCTCAGCTTGTGTCGATTACCCAGACTTTGTTCGCTTTTAACAGAAGAACCAGTCACCCTTTAGGGATTCTTCCTCAGTTCTCTGTAACTTTGGGAGGGAAAACAGTCTTTATTGATGTTATGGTAGTCCAAGACCCCTTGGATTTCGATTTAATACTTGGGCGAGATTATGTCTGTGCCATGAAAGCTATTGTGTCCACTCTCTTTCATGTGATATATTTCCCTCATGATGGAATAATGGTGACTATTGATCAACTTTCATGTGTTGGTCCTGACTTGATTAACAACCCAATGATCTCCCTAAACGGTTCTTATATGCAGTCGGTATCGCCCCTGCCACAGGTCAATTATGTGGCGTTGTCTCCCATGACTTCAAATTCCGATGACTTAGATCTGGTAGTTGACATGGTGATCTCTTAAGTAGGGCTATTGGATCTTGATATCCTTACCCCTGCCGCGAACCTCGACATGTGTTCCTTCCGATGCATTCCTCTTCCATCCAGTGAATATCTCTTGGAAGCCATGACCGAGTTTTGTCCCTTGACATGGTGTTCTTACAAGGTGTTATCCTCTTGGAATCCATGATGAAGAAGAGTCCATGATCATATTTTCTCTTCTCTGTGGCAAGATTGTTAAAAAATGAAACAGAAGTCACAAGCACAGTTTTCCTCTCTGTGGAAAGCTCATTAAAAAATGAATCAGAGGCCTCTTGACGGGCGAAATTGGTTGTCCGTCAATTGAGAGAGTGGATCCGGTCTGGGGTTGTCTAAATAACCCAAGCCGTTTGGGATAACCCACCCTGACGGGTTTAGCGGCTCCGTTGGCTGATCTAAGGTCCTATGAAAACAAAAAGAAAACTACTCTAAATTAACTAATCTAAATGAAAAATAACAATTAAAACAAACTAATAAACTAATCTAACTATTATATATACAATCTACTATCTAATACTATAATAACTCTACGAATTTAAACATCTAAACTACTAACAGAAATAAATCTTATTCAAAAATGTACAATATTTACAAATTACAGATTTAAATGAAAACCTTCAAAACTCATTGGTAATCTGTCCTAAAACAGCGAGACTAATTTTTTATTTTTTTTTATAATTTTATGAAAAAGAAATAAACTGAAAACTATCTAAACTAAGCAACTAAACTAATTACTCTAACTACAAATCTAAACTAATATATTTATCTAAGCTACTTATAT
>JZKD02S0527433.1:85082-98702 GCA_000966675.3 Picea glauca | reverse complement strand
GAAGTTATCAAAACTGTTTACACAAATCTGGGAAAATATCCCAAGTCTGACTAAACTAACAACCTAAAATAAAAACTATATCACACAAATATCTCCTAGACTGCCACAGCATGCCCAATTGATTATTGYAATTCGAATGTACCTGAAAGAGGAMAAAAATRGACAAGTTAAGAGGATATTTTGYTGATAAAATTGATAAAAATCTAATTCTAAAGACTAGCTACAGAATCTTGCGATTCTGTAGCTGGTCTAAATCAAACACAGAATCGTATTAAAAATCAATTTGAATCTTAAAAAACATATTCAAACTATAAAAATATTTGATTGCTAAAAGAATCATTCAAATCGACACTTGCATGCAAATTGAACAAACTAAATCAAATGATAACAGAGATGGATGCACTCTGTTTAATTAGTTATCACCAATTCAGGTATACAGAATCGTATTGGATAATCGAACAGTAATGAAATCGTTTTCATAACCAATTGAAATCAACACAAATAGTTGTTTCAGCTATCCACAAGATCACTTTCGTATCCAAACGAAACCAACAGGATCGTTTTGAAATATAAATAACTGTATTAAATATAAATGATCATGCAAATCAAATCAAATAGGAACGAATCAAAATGGTTTGAGGCTGGCATAATCGTTATGAATTAACACTGTTTCCATGATTTTAGCGAATAGATCTTCGACACAGGCCAAATGAGAATATCGATTCCATACAAAACAGAGTCGTTTTTGCCAAATCGAGGTCGAACAGAGTTGTTTTCCTGATTTAAAAGATTACATCATATTTATTAAACCAATCATTAATAATGACACATAACATATTTAAAGGATCATAACAATTCAAGCCCACGAAATTTTTCCAAAATCAAACCATAAAAACTAAATCAGAGCCGATATGATCCAACCACAACGAAATCATACCAAATCAAAACATAGTCCTGCTCTAATTTTAGCATAAAAATCTCATGTACAGGTCAGATGCAAACAAAATCCAAGAGAAAGCAAACTTCATTGATCACATTAATTCAAACTAACATAAATTTTCCAAAGCGAACCACACCAAGTCAAAACCAATCGATCGCTTCTACTAAGTTGGGCATGACAAAATCGCATATCAAAATCATATGTTCATTTAATTTTAGCAAATAAATGTACTGTACAGGATTCATAGCATAAACGTTTTTGATAATCAAACCATGAGAAAATTATTTCGAATAATAAACAGACTTATCGAAACTCAAAAACCAATTCATTATATTAATCCAACCAACTGATAAAACGAAATTGATATCGAAATTCATACCTGGATAATCAGCAGACAACTTGGTCATGACAGTTTGGAATTGACGAAGGCTGTAGCCAATTCGACATTCCTAAAACCGATCGAACCAGTGGTTTTCTGCTTCTTGGCATTAGCTTGAAGCTTGTCCTTTTCTTGTGTCAACAGTGTAACCTGGTTTTCCAATGATTTGATTTTCGAATGTAATAAGGGAACGTCGATATAGTATCGCTCCAGCCATACATTACATTGGACACACACTGTCTGCGTGGGCTTCAATATAACAGTCGAGGGTTTGTTTAAATCATCGAGGGTTTCATTAGGTAGCTTGATCCCTGGGTAGCTAGGATTGTTCTTTAGGCAAGGGGGTAAATTAGAAACAAAGTCATAGGGTGGCTCGGAGCACAGACCTTGGGAATAAGGGTATTCTCCAGCTAGGAAGCACTCGATATCAGAGTCTGAGTCTTCGCTGATGACTATGGGCTTTTGATCAGCGTTTGGTTTAGGTTTATTCTGGGCAAGTCTCAATATCAATCGAGCATTCTTTTTACCTTTGCTATTGACAGTAGGGTTACCCTTGACTTTCTTACTCACAGGCTTTTTTAC
This sequence comes from Picea glauca, assembly GCA_000966675.3. Lineage (NCBI taxonomy): Eukaryota > Viridiplantae > Streptophyta > Pinopsida > Pinales > Pinaceae > Picea > Picea glauca. Next base: position 96,801 of record JZKD02S0527433.1, on the reverse strand, counting down.
AGCCTCAACCTTGTCTATTATAATGTCGGGTAGGTCGATATCAGGGCCGACCAAGGGTTTGGGAGAGGGTAGAAGGGCATGAAAAGGCACGGGTGGCCCAACCTTGGTCTCACTGACCACAGACTTGTCGATTTGGACAGAATCTGAATCAACAAAGCCATTTCTAGACAGAAAAGCTTGCCAATTATCATTGTGGAGGTTTAAATGATGAACAACGATGAGTCTAATCAAGCCATGGTGAAACAAGCTGCTGTCAGCCTTCTCACGTTTGAACCTCTTAGCCATTTTGTAAAGACTACGCTGGAAATAAAATGGCATGTTCAAGGGATAACCCATGAAATTCATTAGCAGTCAAAGGTGATAAAGAAAAACCAATCCATACCGACCCTCGCATGTCACAAATTGTTTAACCACTATCAAAAGATCGTGCCACCTAGGTTTAAGTGTGGAAATAGGCATAACTTTGTCACAGGATGTGACTTTTCGTGATACGAACAGTAATGGCCATGGCACCTCGTCAACTTTAAAGTTTTTAAACCATCACTGGCACGTGGCTACCAATCCTGTGGCAGAGCTTATGAACTCTTCATTCAGCTCAAGCTGAATGTCACCTACTTTATCCCTACACCCATCAAAGGTAAGGGTGAATTGTTGTGCAACAACCAAATTGAAACCCTCAAACCTCTGTACAAACGTGAGCCAACCACTATCCTCTAAATCCTTATGGGTGTTATCAAACAGTAGCAGGGCTTGACTACCGTTTGGCTCAATTCGCACCACCGATGCCATAGAGAGGAACACACGGTAAGTGATGTGAATGAGCCAGGGTTTGAATCACAGCATACGCAGGAGCAGAATGCTCACAAGCTTACCCGACACTAGCAAGGGTGAAACAGGGATAAGGGTAAACATTAATGACATATCGTGCGAAGGTGGTGGAGCTAGTCCATACATGCACGAAAGTCATATCTACAGTACAACCACCGGCACAAATAGCTATTCAACCCACTATTGTATAGGTTAACAATTATTCCATTCGCTCGACCAATGAAATCAATGGTAAGTGGATTAATCATTCGCGCAAGCAATAGTTATACCATAGTTTTAAAATCAAACAAATGAATCGAAACCAATACCAAGGGTTTGACTATGTGACATGTGTTGCATGAAACGATTCATACGAAGGGTTTAACCATAACACCAATGTTTTTTTTATATAACCAATGTGCCAAGTGAATTGATCAAATAACATGTAAATCCAATCACCAATGCATCACAAACTCAATCACTCATGAAACGAAATTACATAATCAATCAAATAATGTCAAATGAGTACAGATCAAAAGGTCTTGCCAACTGTATAATGATAAGTAAAATGTAAATGCAATGGGCATATCGACAAGATAACGACAATTCAGTGACGATTTTAATGCAACTTCGAAAACCAAGTTTTCACGCTTGCAGTCGTGAAAACAAGAACGAAGGTAAGTGTGCAAATAGCACAAAAAATAAAAGTGTCGTTTTATTTGAGAATTGTGACGAAAAATTAAGGTTTGAAAAACACTGGTGTAGGCAGCTTATAAGGTCAGTAGAAAAATGTGAATTGGCTGCCAACAAGGCCGCGAGCATAGTTTCTCTTCTCTGTGGCAAGCTCGTTAAAAAATGAAACAAAGGTCTTGAGCATAGTTTTCCTTTCTGTAGCAAGCTCATTAAAAAATGAAACAGAAATCTGGGGATTGAACCCAGAGTCTTGAGCATAGTTTTTTTCTTGTGACAAGCTTGTTAAAAAATGAAACAGTCACCTCTTCTATCAGGTCGAGTCTTTCGCCAGATCTCGTAGAAGTCGAATCGAGTATTTCATTAGGTCTCATTTTTTAACCTTCATTTCATCCACCTGTATCCTTTTTCTCCATCTAGTATATAAATTGGTGACAACCTCAAAGTTAGTGAATGAATTGAAGCTTGGAGGGCATGTCTCCAAGGCACTAACTGGTTTCTACGTCTAGTTCCTAGATAATGTGTTGAAGTCAAAGGCTGGAGACATGCCCTCCTCAAAGGGTTTACATCATTGACTCCTGATCGGTTGATTCCATGGATGTTCGACTTCATCTCATTTATTCACATTTGCTGGAATGTACTAGGGTACCTTGGGAATCATTGACATCAATGGTGATTTCCCTTGGATTTATTAACGGTTTACCTCATTGACCGATAATCAAGTGGTTTCTTCCATGTTTGACATCAAGATATCTATTCGCATGTTTAGATTCGTACTACATCATGATCGGTAAGAAGACCCTGGGTTGAGTGATCACTCTTATATGTACTTGTCCCAGGTTGCAATAGAGTTTCTTTTGAATATTGACACATATATTGTTACATAGATTCACTTTGTATTGGTCTGTGGCTATGTCTTGTCGTCTCGTAGATCCACTGTGTATTTTTCGTGGCTACGATCAGTTCATGTCATGGGAGTATAGATCCACATTGTATCTTTGGTGGCTATACCTTTTTGTTAATACAATTATGGATCCACAGTGTATCTTATGGTGGCCATACCTTGCAAGTATTTATCACCCAAGAATAGGTATACCTTCCTTGGGTTCGAAACATGTCATAATATTTGTTTGATGGTTGTGTGCAGCTTCTACCAGTTTCTCCACGTCCATACCCTTGCTCGAAAAAAGTCTACAAAGTACTTCAATCATCAGTTTTTGTCTTCTAACTTCGCACTTTGGGGGGCAATATCTTACACACAAAAATTACTCACTTTAATGATGACCTATTATCATCATTACAAGTGTCTCAAGTGTCATAGACATCATACAGTCATCTTGACCATGTCGTGTCTTGAACGACATCACAAGGACACTTGAGACACCCTCAAAGATTGGGTTAAGAAAGAGAAATCATCTGATGAGGAGTAAAAAGAATTTTCCATGAAGAAAACCACTTAAAAATGGTTTTTGAAGGGAAACCCTCCCCTACCCACTATCAAGGAGTGCCAACACTCCCTACCCCTCTTTGGGGGAGCGTTGCAACACCATTCTGGGGGAGAATTGGGATTTTTTGAAGTAATTTTGGGCAGTGCTCCCCTTCCCATTGTCAGGGAGTGCCAGTGCTATGTACCCTCCTTTGGGGGAGCGTTGCAACAATATGTGCACCCTTTTGGGGGAGCGTTGGCCTGTTTGAGAAAATTTTGGTTTGTTGAGGAGAATCAGGGAAAAATCTCCCTTATCTTGGAAATCAGTTGGATTTGAATCTGAGGTCAAGGCTACATCTTAGGGAGGATCCACAACTGATGGAGAAATATCCTCAACCTATCCCAAGAATATCTAAGGTGGTTGGGTCTCTCCAAGCTTATATAAGGATGCCTTCTCATGGTAAAAGCATATGGAGTTTAGAGGCATCAAACTTATGATCTCATAAGGGAGATTTATTAGTGAAAGTTACAGTCATTCTAATCGTGGAACTTTTGAGCAAGGGTCTGGACAAAGAGATATTGGTGAAGCTACTGCATCTACATCATGGTTGTAAGCAATTTGCTTTGTTTTCATTAATATATATATGTGCTTGGCCTGTTTCCCTCAAATTTGTGTATGTTTCATGAATTTGTTCTTTATGATAGATCTATTTCGAAGCTAATCATGGTAGGAATAGGAAGTATGTTTCATCTTTGTTGTTCACTGCATTGTAGGTTTTGTTGAAGAGGTTGGAGATCAAGATCAGCTTGGATCAAGCAAGGAAAAAATTCAGTGAAAAGGTATTTATACTCTTTTCTTCTTCTTCCTTAACTAGTTTAGCCTCATTAGAAGGAATGTTAGTGACCAACGTTAGCACCTTTCTGTCTTGGTATTAGGGGTTTAGTATCCAAGACGAAATCCACTTGTCCGCAGGGGGATTTTCCTATAACACGCACTCGATCCAAATATATTGTCACTCCTTTAAGCCTCCCAATTGGCAGAACTTTGTGTTGGTTTGCTAGATTTAGTTGAACCAGTGAGTAACCTAATGTTGGATCTCCCATGCACTTCCATGTCTTCTTCGGTAAGACATTTACATCAGTTCCGAGGTCCAATATAACATCTCCCATGTTGAAATATCTTATATTGGCATTCAATCTAAATTATCTTCTTGTCCTCCTTCTTGCATGGAGGTGATTGATTGTTCTCTATTCTAATTTCCCCTCAGTGTTTGTGTTACATCTATATACCAGACTCTGTAAGATTGTAACAGATGATGGATCTTTGAATAACTGAAAACAAGAGTGCAGAAAAGTTCTAATATTAATTACTTGGTCTCCAGGGTGTACTTCACTAGTGTGGTCCATTGTTGACGAAATTTCATACATGGGTGTGGATTGAGTATGTTGCGTGGCAGATGTAGATGCAACATTCTGTTGGATAAACTCTTTTCTGGCCTCCTTGAATGTTTCCTTCTCTTTCCATGCATCAAACCATTTTGGTGGCTCAGTATATTTATTCACCCACTGGTGTTATACTAGATCTTGTTTGACTACGTCACCTCTTATTTTAGCGCCTCCACGTATGACTAGGTTGATGTTCCCTCCATCATCCCTTGCCTCTGTAGAAATCCATAGAACATTCTAATTGTTTTGATTTCTCTTTTATTGATTTTTTCCCAATAATGTTGGACAGTCCTCCATATCATGATCTGTTGCACGATAATAAATTCATGTTGCAGATGGAAGTGGACATTCCTTTGCATAATGTCCCGACTATTGGAAGTTATGACACACTATTGGACCTCTTCCATGTCCAAATCCTCCTCTGCCTCATCCTCCTCCTATGTATCCAGCGTGATCTCCTAACGGTGTATTGTACTGAGGTACCTGATTATACTACGCAGGGTTATACTATGGATTCACAATGTTATACTATGGCTACACGGTGTTGTATTGTTGTGGTACCTGATTAAACTGAGGTGCATACTGCCCTGTCATCATTTCTTCTTGCACCCTATACATATCTGAGGTTCTTTCCCTCATCAGATCCATTGTTCTACATTATTCAGCATCGTGCCCCACTGACTTGCAAAAAGTACAGTATGCATTCTTTGGTACTGTATGGTACTTCTGCATCATTGGACTATGATATGGATCATGCCCATGTGTTTTACAAATCTCACACAAAGGTCCTCCTGTTGGCAAGGGATTTGGCACTCCTGTTGCCATGTATTGTGTGAACATTGGGCATTTGTTCTTGTGGTGTCCTTATGTCTTGCATGTGGTACACCAAAAAAATTCTCTCTTTTCCTTTACCTTATTTTGATTTAATTGAAAGGTTATATTCTTCAGATCCTCCTTCAGTTCCTCTATAGTTGGATCTATCTTATGATATTGGTTTTATTCCAGTTGTAAGTCTCCCTATAGAGCCCTTGCTTGAGTTTGAAATTTATGTTGTCTAAGTGGGTATTTTAGATGTGGTAATAAATAATTCACAAACAAATTCCTAGGTTGCATGTTAGTCATGGCATACTTCAATTTCCCTTTCAAGCGCTTAAATCTCTAGTCAATTTCCCAGACATATTCTCCTGTTTTCTGTCTAATCTCAATCATCTCATTCATGTATTGATCCTCTGAGCTTGGATTTTAGAACTCATTTATCAATAATCTTCTTACCTCTGCCAAATTCCTTGTTGTCCCTAGTGGACTGTTTACATCTAGACTCATGTACCAATCTAGTGTGCGGTCTCTTAGTGTGATGGATAACTGCGCCAGCTTTCTATCCTCATCCGTGATTTATTTTTCTTCCCAGATCTTTGCACAAATAAACAAGTGTTTCTCAAGGTATTTTGTTGCCTCTCCTCGAAACTCTGGTAACCGAATGGTGGGATCATGTTCTACAATTGCAAAATGCGTTGGATTATTACCTCCACATGGTGTAGATCCTTGACTAATGATTCATGAACTGGATCCCTCAGTTGATGCTTGTTGGGCTCGTGATTTGGTTGTTTTATGATGATGATTGAATCCTTTTTGTACCGGTATTATATGTATTAATAACCATTTTGAAGATGTTTTCAAAGTATTTTGTATCAATTCATCATGGATCTACAACAGGTATGTGCAATTGATGTTTTGCAATGGTTTTGAGTTAAATTTGATTTGATTTAATGTTTAAAAGAATCTAATGCGTGATATGTGTGTCATAGGATGAATTCACAATTCAATTTTTCATTCGGTATCTCTTTCAGCACTTCATCCAGCACCCGATCCAGTACTTCATTAGGAACTGCATCTGTCACTGCATCTAGCACTTGGAGCATAGGAGAGTTGGCGGTTGTTATATTGGTGGCTTGTGTTGGGCGAATCGGTGAACTGGGTTTTGTTCCCCCTCGTGGCCTCCGACTATTGATCTCTTGAAATCTCAGATTAAGCAGTTATGCTAATTGTTGAGTGGCTCATTCAGTTTCTAGAAGCTAAAGGTTGTCAGTGCGCATTTAATGGGATTTACCATTTTTAGAGGAGGTCAACCCTTCCAGTCATCGACATATCGAATTGTAATCATAATAAATACCACCAGTAGTGGCCAGACCAGATGTTAAGAATTGTTAGAATGCATTTCTCTGTGTAACTCAGACATTTCTGCAAACTTGTGTTGAGACTGCGTTTTTCTAATTTAATGACAGAACCGTGTTGATTAAGCTTGTGATTTTCTATTGAGCAGTAGCCACGACCTGTTGGGGGGCCCACCAGTGGTCTGGGTGAATTCTTAGATAGATATATTGCATATTTCAGCTGTGTAGTACCATTTACTTCATTTCACTGTTATATGTGCTTTGTTATTTTAAATATTGTTTGTTTGTTGTTCATCATTTAATTGTTTAATTTTCCTTTTGCATGTTGCTTGTAGGGGATAGTTATCTATTATGTTGTGTCTTTTATTTATTAGTGAATGGCTTGCAAGATACTAAATTTTTTGGTGTGTTAAAAGTTAATTTGATTTCTGTAGGTTGAAACAGAGTAGTCTTTAAAATAGAGTACTAGTTTAATATAGAGTTTCTTTTACAAGTTTCGATGGATTAATAAATGCAAGTTTTGTTAATTGATTTAACTCTCACTTTAGTTATGCTTTCGTGAATCTATTTTGATTATAAATCTTGTCTTAGTGTGCTAGAATAGAAGTAGGTTTTGAATTATGTTTTTATAAGCATTCTAGTTTGCAATTTGAGTTTTTAATAATAGGATTAGCTTAGTTTAATTTATGAAATTTCCGTTCTAGATTTGGATTGCAATTTTAATTACAAGTTAGAGTTTGAATTAATATTTTAGTTACGAGATTCTAATCGTCTGAATTTACTTAAGTTAGCATAAAAGTGCATTTGAATTAGTATAAGAATTTTTTTCTTATTACCGATGATTAATGTATGAAATTGAGAGATCACATGGATTTTCAGGATAACTAATATTTATTCTATGATGGCTAAGATTTTGTTAGATTTCTTGATTCATACTTTTCATTTCTCCATAGAAGTTAATATTGAATTCATTCCTCTTGAGCTATCATTAATCGTTAGATTCCATCGTGATGTTATTAGGCATCGAAGACATAATCATCATATTTGAAGTTTCTTGTTATTGTAGATTAAGAATAGTTTTTTATTAATCTGTGAATACTATCATGATGCTTTTGATTAAAGTAGATTAAGATTTTCCTTTGCGGATAGAAATGATTATGATTTTTTTCTTAAGAATAGAGTTTACTTGCTGAATAGTTTTGATTAGTTTACTTGTTGAATAGTTTTGATAGGTTTACTTGCTGAATAAGTTTCAATAGTTAGTTGTTTGATTTCTTACTTTCTTACTTGTTGATGCTCATTAGATTGAATAGACTGAATAGATTAATTTGATGTTGTCGATGCTCATTAAATTGAATAGATTGAATAGATTACTTGATGTTGCTCATTATATTAAATAGGTTAACTGATTCAAAGTAGGGTTTTGATATGATTCTTTAGGAATAGTCCATCGATCCATTGTTTAAAAGTTGCTTAGGGTGAATAGTTCAAGTTATTTAATAGGGTTTGCTCATTGATAGTATTTTCTTAAGTATATTAACCCTTAGTTAGACCATATCCTTAGTTAGATCATACTTCCTCTATATTTTCTTCCTTGGCACATATAGTGATACAACTCTAAGTTTACTTACCCCAGATTGACAATTTAATTGAGGGATTTATTGCATATAGAAAACCCATCAATGCCCTGTGACTGGATCCTTGTCATGTTGTCCTTTGCCACTAAAATATCATTTTATGTGTATTGGTGTTCTCTCTAGTGTATTAGTCGTACATGGGGTTATGGGTTCCACACTGACATTTACATGGATTAGAGTTATACCTTTTGTTCCTACCCTTCGATCATCTGTCTTTCTTTCATAGGTTGCGCAAAGGATTTCCTCAATCGTATCCACATCTCTAAGATCCTCTACCTCTTCGTCATCACTTTCCAAGCCCTCCCTATCATCTATGTCTCTTTTCTTATTGTTCATCTTGTATTGGTAGGGTACTCCACTACGCGTCCTTCCAGCTGTTTCCATGATATTCCTGATATAGTCTTCCTCCATCATGATTAGGTCGATAGGCTCCTTCTTCTTTCCCTTATCTATCTCTTCCTCCATTTTTCCACTTCCTGTCAGTACTTACCCCCTTCCCTCATGCACATAGGGAAATTTAGTTGTCTGACTCCATTGTCATTACCCCGTTGTTATACAACAAAATATTAATGGAAGTATACAATGATCTAATATACCTTCCTCGTGGTCCTCTTAGAAACATTTTCTCTAATGCACTGTAAGACTTCACTGTATCTATTGAAAATTATGTGATAAAGCCTGCAACAATACTATCTAGCCAGAAATCTACTACACGCGTGAATTTTTTTATCAAGTTGTTGTAATTGTGCGATCTCCACAGGATTCCACTCTAGTTGTTTGATCTGATTTGTTTCATGGTTGTATTTCAACATCAATATCCACTCTTGCAACACATGTGGGAAATCACAAAAAAACACCTCATGTAGATCGCTAAACATGTACTTGTCCATATATTTATGCGATGTTATTTTAGAGTTTTTGTTATCTTGCTACGCAAACTCAAGTTCATTTTTTTTCAGCCATCTTTCGATCTCCTCCTTCGTTGGTTTCCACGGACTAAACATTCCCTTATATACTTTCATTCTTTTTTATGCTTCCTCAACGGATATGATATTCTTTTAACGATTCTTCAGCAGATCTGACATTCTTTTAATGATTCTTCGATAGATCTGATTCACTCAATCTCGTATTGTTCCAACCAACAACATAACCATTTGTTGGATTACTTATCTACTTTGAGTTTTCTACCTTTCTCTTGGGCTGACCCAGGTTCAGATCAACTATGGTTTCCAACAAAACCCTCTAAAACTATCAGCCCTTCTGGTAAACCAAAAGGAAACACGGTGCATAGAATGCACTACGCAGTCTCACCTTAGATAGTTTTAAGGGTGACTACAATGTTCAAGTGCTTGCAGTCTGGGAGTGAGTGGGGATATGGGATTGTACTTTGTGATATTCATTCATTTACTATATCATCCATATATATTAAATACTTTTTCATTCTTTATTCATGCATGTAAATCAACAGATCTAACTACTTCATCAAGATATTCATCTAATATTTAACCATTGACAACAAAGACATAGACAATAAGCATTTCACATAACATATGATCTACCATGGTTCACCCCCTCCTGGGCTATGTCCAAAAATATTTGGCTTCTTAGGATCTTTTATTATAGTTTTGCAAAATATGGCGTTGCATACACTACATTCCTCTCTCAATTGGATCAAGATATTTTATAAGGCAGACTAGATCACACCAGGCTCCCCATCCTGTGATCTAACCCTCAAGATATGTCCTACTTGCATCTCTACGGCTCAACAACTTATCAAATCAGTTCATGCATACAATACTCTCCAGTGAAATTTCTCTAACATGTGCTCACAACCAACTCATCCTACTCGAACCCCAACCTAGACCTCCTAGGTTTTTATTTATACTATATTACTAGCTTGACAGTTGTTATACTTGCTTACCAAAACCCTAACCCTAGCTTGGTTAGGTATTCCTGCATGTGCACCTTGCATTCTTTCCTCCTTTTCATGCGAATTTACCTTTCACGTGCTACTTTTCATGCCACTTGCGCATTTCCAAAATTAGGTATTTCCCTGCCAAAAATGGGTTTCTCCTCAAAATAGCATGTTCCCAACATCGGGAAAGAGAACTGAAGTGTTGCTTCAGTCTTCTGACCGTTTGGTATTTAGTTGAATGTGAAAATATTATTTCCACATTCTATAAAGGAAATGAATGTAAAGGAGAAAGGTCTTTTGGTTTTCAGATGTAGCAAAACAATACTATTACTACAAGTTAATTTGAACCTGATACATTTTTTAAGATCTTGGTATTAAAATGTGCATTAATGTGATTTTTCCAATTATGCATGTTTATTTCCGTGGTATGTGAATGTTGGGTTTACGAAATACTTCTAAACTAATTTTCATATGTTTATAGTTACCACGATTTTCAATTCTAAGTGCAGCAACAATATGATAAGTCAGTGAATCAATTAGTTGTTTCTAACTCATTATCTTGTTAAATATTCATATTTCTTACCCGTATGAATTATTTATATGCAAGTGATACAAATATTTTACAACACTTATCTATTTTAGTTTTCTCCTGATTAGGATAGGATAGAATAGAATAGAGTAGAAGTGAATTTTAGGACCATAGATAATCACTTGAGTCTAGAATTAGTTATTTAGAGCTTTAATTCATATGAGAACCTTTCGGTTCTCAGATTCATACTTAGTTAGTAAATTAGTTAGATTGGTAACCAGGCCAAAATCTGGTCTAAAAATCCATTCCAAACAAGAGTAGGTCTAATTGGGACCTTCCATCGGGTGTTCTCCCTTACCTATTTAAGCGGATCATTTTGACATGTAAACACCATGTTGCTCCAATCCTGTGGCCATGAGGCATTCGAGTGACCCCAAATATACAAGAGAAATCCTGACTTCTCTACCACTTACCAGATGTTGGGCATAGGTGTGATTTCCACTGACTTTCATCTTCAGGATGGACTGTTATGCCATCTGGTCCATCTCTGTGTTCCTTCAAGTGAGCATGTGAAGCTGATTTGGGAATCTCTATACACTCGGATGGAAGGCTATTTTGGCATGGAAATGACAGTGGTAGTACTACATAAGAATTTCTAATGGACGAAACTACGCTAGGACATCAAAACGTATATCAGATCCTACACTTCTTGTGCCATTGCCAAACCAACCACTAAGAAGCAAGGCCTGTATACCCCTCTTCCTACTACTGCCAGACCATGGGAATCCATCTCGATGGACTACATATTGGGACTTCCTTCAACTAAGTAGGGAAATGACTGTATTTTTGTGGTCATTGATCAGTTTTCTAAGATGGCCATCCTAATAGCCTACAAGAAGAATATCACAGCAAAGGCCATTGCCAAGATCTTCTTTGAACATGTGTGGTCACACTTCAGGATACCACAAACCATCATATAGGATCATGGAAGTAGGTTCCTAAGCACATTATGTTCCAGCCTTTGGTCACTATTAGACACCAAGCTCACCAAATCCACCGCCTTCCACCCCAAACTTATGGCTAGATAGAGTTTGTCAA
>JZKD02S0527433.1:55134-69350 GCA_000966675.3 Picea glauca | reverse complement strand
AGATGGACAAGGCATCTGTTGTAAAAGATGCAATTACATATATACAGAACTTGGAAAATCAAGTGAAGGAGATTGAGGGTGAGACTGCGGCTCTTCAATTCGACGATCAAAACGACTGTTCTTCGTCCGTTGTATCTCAAAACCACTCGTCGGTTTCCCAAATACTTGAAGATCATCGGAATCCAGAAATTGTCAACCCCGCTCCTGTGGCAGCGACCCCAAGCAAAGGTGCAGGTCAAGCTGTTCTTCAAGTAAGCAATTAGCACTTGTTTAGCAGATTAAATTAGATTGTTCTTTCTATTAAATTGTTATTTGAAAGGCTGTAGAGAATGTTATTGTATATTGTTGACTGGGTTTTGATTTAGGGTTTCAGGTTGATGTTTGCAAGATAAAGGGAAGAAGATTTCGTATCACAATGTATTGCTTGAAGCAGCGCTGCCTATCAGCACAGCTGATGAAGGCCCTAGAGTCTATTCACATATTGGAAGTCAAATCTTCAAATATTATCTCTTTTGATGGCCACATTGTCTACACTGTGATAGCAGATGTATGTATTAAAACAGTTTTTAACCTAGAAAATTTGTGAAATGTTTACTTGGATTTTTCTTTTCTAAGGGATGTTTTGCTGGTGCAGACAAAGGAAGTGAATGATATAGTGGAAGCAGAGGTATTGAAACAAGCGATTTTGGACGCTGCTTCCAAGTTCCAAGTATAATAATCTTCTATTAGGGTTCATCATATGCCGCTGTGACACTTACAATCTTGAAGTTCATCATATCCGATCTGACATTCTCCTTATTATGATCTCTGTGGGCGTCTCCCTTGTGATTCCATGACGAGGTAGACGTAGCTGTAAATATATGTCCAGGACGTTTGGATATTATCGTGTTCACGATTGATTCATCGCGTTTAAGGTTCCGTTACAACTCAAACTTTATCAGTGAGCTCTTTTTCAGTAAAACTTAGTAGCGTGAAATGTAATTTGAGGTGTATTATTAATTTGTGAGACTTTGTCATACTGTTAGTATAAATGTTTTAATTTGAGTTTTTATGAGTATATTTTTACATAATTTTTTATTGAAATCTCTAAAATTTGTTGGAATCGTGATTAAGTTTGTATAATTCAAATTCAAGTGTTGGAATAGTGATTAAGTTTGTATAATTCAAATTCAAGTGTTTTGAGAATGTTTTAGCTTGCTAAATTCATTTATACATTAAAAATGCAATTTAAACAATAAAAAATGGTAATTTTATCAAAATCTATTTAATCCAATTCTAATAAAACTAGTACAGCTGCTAGCTCGTCGCTGAGAACGCAACGCATGTCTTGAATATACTGAGAACGCGTGTCCTCAATATAAAACTTTTGTGGTAATATGAAACGTTTCATGCATTAGGTTGATAAATGAAACGTTACATGCATTAGGTTGATAAATGAAAAGTGGCAATTACATATCCTTACAATAATTTTTTAATGTGATTAGGTAAATGTTAAAAAGTAAACATGTTAACGGATGCCTTGATAAATGCAAGAAAGTTATGAACAATAAATCTGATCCATTGATTTTGGAGGACGACTAAGAATATGCCAGCATCTTCAATGCATAGCCATCAGATTAGGGTTTAGGGTTAAATAAGATTAAAAGATCATTAATTGTGCCCATTGTCAATAGGTGTACGTCTTTCAGCGTAAAAATTAAAAAAATAAAATATATTTAAATTTTTAATTAATCAAAATAAAACTGCTATCTAATACAAAATTAAACAAATAATCATAACAATAATTATTTAAATTTTAATAAAAAACCTAATCATATTAAATTATATTTAAATAAATAATTATAATTAACATAATCACTTAATAAAAGTAACTAATCATATTAAATTATATTTAAATAAATAATTATAATTAACATAATCACTTAATAAAAGTAGTTGGCATAGGCCAGCAAAGCTTTTATTTATTTAAAAAAATAAAAATAACAATCTAAATAAATAATTATAATTAACACAATCACTTAATAAAAGTAGTTAGCACTTTATTTATTTAAAAAGTAAAAATAACAATCTAAATAAATAATTATAACTAACACAATCACTTAATAAAAGTAGTTGGCATAGGCCGGCAGAGCCTTTATTTATTTAAAAAGTAAGAATAACAATCATGTTTTGGGAGCCTTTATTTATTTAAAAAGTAAGAATAACAATCATGTTTTGGGATTATTTTGCACGGTTGTCCGTCATGTGAAATGTGACCAAATATAATAACTCAGCTGCTTTTAAAAAAAATTTCCCCAAAAGGTTGATTTTTTTATGTGTTATAAAGAAAATATTAATAGCTAATTGGAGCTTTTTATATTTTCATATTTAAACATATTTTTAGATTGATTATTTTGTTTTTAATTATATATTTATATATATATATTTCTTTTTCTTTTCTTTTTTTTAAAAGAAAAGCCATTTTTTTATTTAAGAAAAAAAAATTATACTTTTAATATCTCAATTAAATATATAAAAGAAGAAACTAACATATCATTCCATTGACAATATAAAAAATAAGAGGTTTTAAAACATCACAAAAATTAAACAAACCATAAATGTCTTGAACATTATCATGTACATATAAAAAAAAACGCATTATATTTGTCCATAACATTTGATCTCATACCATCCACACTATTTATCTTCACAATAATTGTGTCCCATCCACACTATTTATCTTCACAATAATTGTGTCATTTTAAAATTTAGAAAAAAGTTTTCGGATCACAATATTTTAGGAGTAATTAGATTTAGAAAAAAAGATTACTCCAGCTTTAGAATTCAGTTACATCGTTTAGATAATTTATTTAGTATCATATTTTGTTCTCGTATCTGTGGACGAAATGGCCATCTATCTCTTTGATATGGACTAAAGGACAAATTTTGGAAGGAGTGTTAATGTCATTAATTTTGTATAGTTGATAGGGCTATTTGCAAGTTTTCCCTTCATTTTAATTAAGTGATTCCACATCAAAAATAGAATTAAGAAATTTTTAGTGGCTAAATTTTACTAGCATGCTAATTTTTCATGTTTTTTTCTAAAAAAAAATGATTAGTTAATTTCCATTTTTTTTTTAATGATTCGTCAAATTTTATAAAATAAAATTATGTATCTTTAAAAATTACTAATATTTTATATAAACTATAAAAAAATCCTTAAATTTTTCAATAATTTATAAGAATATCATCAAAAGTTTTATAGTTGGCATCTTAAAAATTAGTAATATTTTCCCATGCTTTATACATTAAGATAAATATGGATCCTTAAAAATTTCCCTAAATGAAATACAACCACCACTACTACTATTATGAGGGCCTGGCTTTTCCATCAAAAAAATCCCATGCCTAATCTTTATTAATCATGAGTTTCTTCAAATGCCTTTCTTTCTTTTATATCATTGGTAACCTATTCAACACAACCAAAGATCTAATTTGTTGTACCACTTAGAATGAAGGTATACTTTTTTCTTAAAAAATCAAAGAATTTCTTGCTACCCACCCCTCCTAGGTCGTCAAGTATGGAAGTTCGTTCCTTTATCTCTATTTTACTCATCCAATTTTTCAGGCAACCCTCAATGGAATTTGCAACCCATTCTTCCTTCACCTCAATGATTTGTTCAACCTTTGTCGAGACTTGTTTTGCATAAAAAAAATTATAAGAAAATGAGATATGGTTCCTTCAGCTTCTCTAAAAAGAAAATGTATTCTAGGTCCTTGCTTCATACTCTTTTGTAGTACTTCCCAACTTAATACCTTATTCCTAATTTTTTGGTTGGGTTGTTGGATGAAAAAAATCATATATCCTCATTCTTAGGGAGTTAGAGGGAATGCCATATAAAGTTGCAAAGGTCTCGGAATAAGATTTCCAGCTATATAAAATGTGCTCCCATTTGAGCTAAGTATGATGGGTAAAAATGTCTTCAAAGATAGGGTATCCAAATTGATCATTAAAAATATAAAAAACAATATTTCCAACAATCTTTATCTTGCAATCTTTATCTTGGACATCTGTAGGCTTCTAATTTATTATCTTGGAAATATGTAGTCTCCCCGTGTTTTTGACATCAATGAAAACAATATTTTCAACATAGTGTATTTCATATTTATTTTTGAATACTGACTCAATTTGAGAATTACTATAGATCCATGTTTTGCAGATGTGGGAATCAACCATCACCAACAATGTAGCCACTTTGGAAAAAAATATTCAAAGATAATTGTGATTTTAATTATAGGTGATGGATTTTTATAAAACCTACTTCTATAAATCGATTATTCTACATTTTTTATATGTTCCAATTTAATTTGGGTAGCTACGATTCATTTTTTGGCTACTTTGAATCATGGACTTAATTGTTTGAAGATAAAGAATGCAATTTGTTCGTGGATATGAGTGCATATTTGATTCTCTACAAGATTTGAAAATCTCCAGTGGATGTATCGTGGATCTAAGAAGTCAAACACTATTTAAAGATATTTGGGATGTGTTTTGACCAATTTGTTATAACCCACATCTCCTAATTCAAATGGGACATTCAAAGGCATCCTAAAATTGATGGGAGTTAGCAAGGATCATGAAAACCATTTGTTATATTGGAAATCAATTGTAACCATTGTGGATTCATTATATCCTCAAGTGGGTTTGATTAGATACTTTTTATTTTTGGATTCAAGCAAGTTCATGTATAAAAGAGAGTGCCTTCTCCATTTTATTTGGGGGGGGGGACTCTTAGAGAACATGTCTAACTTATGATGGAATAAATCATATTTCATGAGATCTTGTTTTAATTATAATTGTAGTTTTATAATTTATGTAATGCGTGATCATATTATTTTGTTTCTGTTGTATATTATCATTAACAATCTATCTGATGGAGTATGGATCCTATCTAGAAGAAGAAATCATTGCTTAGTATAACCGGTCTTTTATGTTCATTTGTTTACTTTCCAAAAGAGTGTTTTAATTTTAATTGTTTTAATTATGCAAGTGTGTTTCCATTTCTTTATTGATTATTTTCAATTCATAGATTAGTTTTATCAAAGATTACTAATGGCATGAACTATGATTTATGGGAAGATGAAGTTCCTAAATCATGCCAAGAGATAACCTGGCGACAACAAGGTCCTAGTAGCATGATCCGTGTTCAAGTATAAAAACATTTACCAAGAGTGATTGAGCTAGATTTTCTTGAGTTCAACAAGTTACATAGCTTCCATCACTTTGATTCTCCATTTATGCACTCCACATGTTACACATCCTCTATAGCTTTGATTCTCTACTTATGCACTCTAGACTGCATATCCTCTATAACTTTGATTCCCAATTGGTTTACTTCTAATTAATTGTTATTGTTTGGGTTTCATAATTGAACAAGGTACATAGTTGTAAGATTTGATTCCTTGATTGATTAGTTGTCAAAGAAAGGGCATAGTTGTGCGCTTTTGATTCTCTGTTGGTTTATGCTACAATTTCCTTTTCATAGAACAATACTAGACAAACTTATGCAAGATAAGAACTTGTATCCTATACATACAGTGCACAACATCTCGCAAGAATTGAACCTCAAGTTGACAGTTAATGTATGAAATCTTTAATTATTAAGGTAATTAATTATCCCAACAGAAGAAAGAGTGGATTTTGAAATGGGATATAGTGGGAGTTAGGAGGGTATGTAACACAGGGCTTAACATTCACAATGTCATCTATAACATGTTCTAGGTAGAGTTAGTTGGAAAAGGTGATGGATATATCATGATTTGGAGGGTTTACATGCTTGTTATGATAGAGGGCATCCCTGCTCCTATAAATTGGGTTTTCTAGATATTCTAGAGTGGAATCTCAAGGCTATGATTTGGGCTCTCAATGAATGGTATTGTGAGTTCATTCAAGGTTCATCGAGGGTGGTACACTTTATAAGCCATCCTAGTGTATTATTAAGATGATGAAGATGTCAAGGGAAAAGTAGAAGGAGAAAGGAAAAATTAGACACAATAAGAGAAAAGGAAGACTTAGGACACACATAGTAGAGATGTTGGCAAGGGAAGAAATGTCAACATACCATAGTGCATTTTTTGGTGAATTTAAGAGGGTAGTGGAGAAAATTGAGTGACGGAACAAATGGATATGACTCATAGTGCTTAGGTTGATGAAGATATATCATAATGGATTATGGACACTAACTTTTCAAGAAGTAGACAAACTTGAGGGAGGACATGCCTACTATCTTCATCAATGTTTATTTGGACTCTGATGATTATCCTTTGTCAATCCTGGATTTATTATACGTCATGTTGTCTTTTTTCTATAAATAGAGTCATGCTAACTATAATTAATTATGCTCATACATAGGAATTTGATGGTTTAATATTTTTTTATGTTTAATACATTGTGGAATCTTGGAAAATCCTTGGTCTGTCTCTTTCTCTTTTGAATCTTTGTTTTTATGGAGAATAGGTTGTAGAATGGTGTGTAAGTGTTAGAGACATAACCTCCCTAACCCCTCATGTATGTAGACTAATATTGTTTCTATGTAATGAAGGATAACATTAGTAAATAATGCCTATGTAACAATGTGAATATGTCTAATATAAGAAGACTTACTAGAAGTGTTCGCTTCTAGAAATATCTTCCTCTAGAATGTTCTCTAGAAGATAGAAATAGTATAAATAGGAGTAGAAAGAACGAGAAATTTTTGTCTTGAGAATTATTTTGTAATTGAGTTATTCTCTACTGGAGGTTCCCCCCTCAAATAGGCAAGTGAACTTGGATTTCTATAAATAAAGGTATCAATTATGGTGTTCTTGTTTTCTCTATTTTTCTCTTTTGTTGATATTTTTCATAAAAAATTATCCTTCTACTTTGCATAATACATATGGTACCTTACAAGTGATATTGGGGCACTTTCCTTCACAAAATTTTATACATTTTTTTAAGGATAGAGACATGTACTTCCGGCGACTTTAAAGAACATTGATCTATCATTTGGTGGGTAATATTGTGGATGGGATAGACTACATGGAGGAAATAAAGTCGATTTCATGGGTTACTCAAAACACATTGCTTCACCTCGTTGGAAACCTCTCTAACCCCTATTGGAACCCCTTCAAGTAGTACCTCATTATGTTGGCATGTTTACAGGCAGAGTGTGCTTGCCATTGATGGTAAGAACAACAACGATGTTGGCACGTTTACATGCAGAGTGTGCTTGTCATTGATGGAAAGAACAACAACGACGTTGGCATGTTTACAAGCAGAGTGTGCTTGTCATTGATGGCAATATCAGAGTGTACATCGATGGCGAAACAAGAACAACCTAAGCTCAAGTGAAGAAGCAAACATTATGCAGAGATCAAAGCTCAGGAGAGATAGCATTATGAGATGTGCAGACGAGATCCCATACATAAAGGCTCGAAGAAGGATCAAAGGTCATGGCCTTTGACACTTAGAGATTTGAGAAAGCCAAAGATCAGGAGGAGGAGCAACAATGGTCGTTGGATCACTAATCCTGAATACCCGATGTCCATTAGATCAGAGTATAGTTACCAGAGGAAGAGAAGAAGAGAAGTGCATATCTGATCCATTGGATCTGAGCGCCAAGGACCAACAATCGTCAGATCCAGTGTAACTGCGAAGAGGACAATGGACAAGAGCCATCCTCCAACTCCGTGAAATGCAAAATTGCGATGAGATCTAAATCGTTGGATCCAAAGGACACGTGGTGAGAGATCAACATTTGCTGACTCGCGAAATGGAAAAGTCAAAGGTGATTAGTCCTCCAACTTCGCGAAACATGAAATCCTAATAAGATCTGGACCGTTGGATCATAGAGGGTTGTGGGCCGTTGATCTAGAGTATTTTGGATATAAAGAGTTGGAAGAGTCAGGGTTGGCTCATGTTCAAACACCTGACACGCGAAGTCACGATTTGATCATAGTCGTCGATCAAAGGGAGAACGAGGATCATTGATTCGAGGAGGACACATGGCAAGAATCTATAGACTCTGGCTAAAATCATTCTGAGAAAGCGGAGGTTGAGAATTGAAATCTCTAAAGTCCGGAGACCCAAAGGAGATCTCGACCATTGATCCAAAAGGGACAGGCGTCATTGGATCATGGAATCCAGGTGAAATGCTCTGGGAGAAAGAAAAGTTTGAGAATTGAAAGTCCCAAAGGTTGGACTCGCAAAGGAGATCCTGATCATAGAATCAAGGAGATAGGTGTCTGTAGATCATCAACTTCGGGAGATTGTCGTACGGAAGAAATGAAAGATTGAGATTTAAAATTTTCGGAATGAGAAATTGTGTTAGTCGTTGGATCAATTTCGAGTGGAAGGACAGGATAAGATAGCAGAGCTACATCGCAGAAAGATCGAGTCATAGATCTAAGATCCTAATCAAATGAACAACATTCACTCCGGATATAAAGATGTGAGGAGTTTACACTAAGGAAAGTTTGAGATTTGAAATCCCCAGAATGTGAAGTTTCGTCAACCTTTGGATATGTAGATTAGATAATGACTATTAGATAAGGGAGATCTATGTCAGAAAATATCGTCCTCAAGGAAATGTGGCAGACCACGTCAACAAAGGGAATATGGGAAACCAAGTCAAAAAGTACACATGTGATCTGATCGTTGAGACTAAGGATCGCGCATGGATAAAGGAAAGAAGACAGAGTCGTCGATTGAAGAGGAAATATGTCAGCAAATCTTCCATTCTGGAAGATATCTAGTCAGCAGCAACAGGGTTTGAGAGTTGAAACTCCTGGATCCCAGATCATGAAGGAAACCTCAATCGTTGATGGAGGAAGGAGAGATCTAGTCCGTGGACTCAAAAGGACAGATATGAACCATCCATTCAAGAGCACTGCCAATATTGTGATATCGATGGTCGTACTCCATTGCGGGGCTAGAACATGCTCGGGCCTTAATTTTTCGTAAGTGGGCCACAATCGAAACCACGGTTTTGGAGAAAGGACGCGTGGACGCTCGTGGTGAATTGTGGGGCGAAAAGCAATGTGGTATAAACCACCTTTGGACGTTCCCTCAATCGCTTGGTCACATGAATCTCATATCCCAAGGTCATATTGTGAAATGGAGCCAGCGCTCACTAGACATAAATTAGGAAGCGCCTTTTGAATAAGCATTTGGTCACTACCAGTGGTCATGCAAAGGAAGGGTCTAGAAGCCATAGTTGACTTGATGTAACTGACAGAGAAGATGAAGAGTCTTGACTGCCAGAGAAGCTAAGGAATCTCAGCATAACGGCCATTGATGATGAACTCACAGGGAACAAAACTGCTAGAGAAGATGAAGAGTTTCCATGATGATCAGGAGATGACTCGACGAGAGAAAAGCATGCAGAATAGAGAAGTGAAGTGATTATGTTTTCAATCTATGCAGGAGTAAGGAAGAGCTACAATGAACAACTAGTAGGGTAGAATAGTGACGTTGTAAAGAGCATGCAGAGGCATTGCACATGAAGCATGCATAAGGTGCACAAAGAGTATAAAAATGCATAACAGAGAATTGAAAGTGTACTATGAGCTAGCTATGCAGCTATGAGGAAGAGATACAGTAAACAACCACAATGGAAGAATAATGATGTTGTGAAGAGAATGCAGAGGCAATGCACAAAGGATGCAGTTGGTGCACAGAGAATATAAAAACACAGAACAAAGAAGAGATGGGTGTTGTTTTCGAGTGTGATTCATGCCAGTAGAAGCATGCGGTTGTAACACCCTGTTTCCCCCAGTCTGTAAATATAACTATATTGGCCAGGGAACTATGGAAAACTCAAAGGTGTGAATGTTTGATTTGATGGACCTTTGTATAAAAGTTCGATGAATGTAAATTTGTTCTGAATATGTTTTGCATGACTACTGGGAAGGGGATGTGATAAAAGAGACCATGATTGCTAATGAAAAGGTGGTGGAAGGGGTCTGGAGCGGTTGCGTTAAATTCCACTGAGACAGTACTATGTTGGTTTTAATTGCTCAAGATCAGAACAACCCTCTAACTCGAAATGAATTATAGTCAGGCTGGTAGGTGGGAAGACCTCCTCAAGAGTTAATGAGGGGATGGGGCAGACCGCCCATCTGTAAGGCTTTCAGACCTAACCACGGACTGGGAATTCGAGCCACACATAATCTTGTTGAGGAAGGAAAGAAAGGAAGTGTGGTGTGGGAAGAGAGGACCAACGAAGAATGCAGAGACGAGAGTGGAAAACTCTTAGGTCCAAGGAAGGATTGAGAGTGAAAAGTGAGTTGGGATCACAGAGAAGAGAGACTGAGTCAGGAGAAGGACAGTAACCT
This sequence comes from Picea glauca, assembly GCA_000966675.3. Taxonomy (NCBI): domain Eukaryota; kingdom Viridiplantae; phylum Streptophyta; class Pinopsida; order Pinales; family Pinaceae; genus Picea; species Picea glauca. Next base: position 58,997 of record JZKD02S0527433.1, on the reverse strand, counting down.
TCGTCCTCATCTATTCCTATATAGGGAGAAGGAGAGTAACCTTTGTCCCTAACTTTCGTTGAGCTGGAAGTAAGAGATTGAATCTCAAATCATTGTGGCCTAAGCTTGGGGGTGGCCAGTGATAAATCCTTTGGGAGTGACTGAGCCTATGGTTGGGTGGAAATGAGCACCCTTCTTAGCAGTTGCATCATGCTTTCTGGTTCTGATAAGTGTTTTATGCCTTGTATTTTGAATTGAATATCATGGATACATGCTCATGTTTATATGCCTGTTGGCATAGGGGCAGACCCAGGTTTCAACACTACAATAGTGCACCAACAAAACCCTAACTACCGGCCCTTTCGATAACACCTGCAAAGCAGATGAAGTCTCACTCGAGGTAGAGGCAGGGGTGGTTGCAAGATTAAAATGTATCCAACCTTAGCTGGGACACAGATCTGTGATTGTAACACCTTAACAAAGCACTTAGCAATTATAGTTCATCAATATCCAGTCTTAGTTTACAACGCAGTTAAACCCTAATAATAAATTAGTGCAACATTCCCATAGATTCAATAGAGTCAAGCACTAAGCATACTAACATATATCAGATCTAGCATTCATTCACATTATTCAGCACTAAGATACCATATTAGATTCATATATCATCTAACATCGCACTAAGAATTTAATCATATAAACAAGAGAGAAACCATAAAGCACAAAGAATTCACAACACAGGATATACGTGGTTCACCCCCACCCTGGAGTTATGTCCACCAACTCTTTGTCTTCTTTATTAGCTTGTCTCAAAATTCTACATGCACAGAGCCATAAATCCTACTCCGCATAGCACAAGAGATCTGCGCTCACTCTGCCAAATCCTCCTTCCCTAAGTAGATCTGGGCACAGAGCCTTACACAGCCTTTTACAGTCACTTTCATTTAGCCTTGCAAGTCTCACACAACATGCACAAAGAACTTACAACTTGCACAACTTACGACTGACTAGTCACTTACTATCTCCTTCTTACATTGCCTAGCATCTATTTATGTATTACAAAAAGGGCCTAAGCATGGGTAAAACCCATGGGCTGACATGCCCATACCCGTTACATAAGCCCAAAACCTAAAAATCCCTAAAAAAGGTCTAATATCCCACGATCTCTGCTTCGCCTTGCACTCCGCCTTTGACAACCTGTCGAAGTCTCAAAAGTAGGTCAAACATGACCAAGGGTCCTCAAAACTTGGTTAAAGGCCAACAACGTCCATAAATGGTTTCTGTGTGGAATGATTTCCTAGTGTTTTAGATTGGAAGTAGTGGATGCATGTGTATACTTATATGCCATCGTTGGTTTCTGTATAAAATGATTAAGTCCAGAGCATGAGTCCATTCCATTGAGAATCATCCCATCTTCTTGATTCTCATGATGTTCTAATTTAATCCCTTGAAAGCACCTTCCCCTGGGAATTGCATCATATCTTAGAGTCGGAGTAAGCTCCTTGGTATGGCTACCGCTATGGTAAACCCATGAGTTTACCTTGCCCCGATGTCATAGCTCCTAACTTGCTGAGTTAGGAAGGAACTTCATTCAGGTCAGTAGCCTAGGGAATTTGAAACGCACCCGATCCCTTATCTAGAAACCCGACTAAGAGTAGGGATAATTTACCCAAGAATCATCTGAAGGTTGAGGTGACCTAGGTCTAGGAACCCTGTGCGAGAAGGAGTTAGTTTTCAAAGGTTTCAAAGTTGTGGAAGCTCGAAGCTCTGAGAGGTTGAATTTCGTTGCCCAAGTTCAGAAAGGATAGCGAGTTCAAATAATGAAAGGGAATATCCTTTCATTTGGGAGACAAATGGACAAGATCCTTCAGGAAGGATCTAAGGTTTGTCACGACAATTATATTTGAAGAGGGAGCACAGACATTAACGCATCGACTCCTTCAGTCTTTGCAAGTAGCGATGAAATTTGAACCATATATCCAAGGATCTATCAGGACCCTCCTTGATCGTCCATCTAATAATACACGTCACGAGATATCATCATTTCACTAACTCTCTACTAAAATAATTCAAAGGTTAAAGTTTTGTGAACTCGCTAGACCCGAACTCACGATTTGATCTGAACCGTCAGATCATAGGAGAGCCATGATCATTGATCTGGGTGACGGGATATCAGGATTTCAGGGATTGATCTTTTGAAAGATAGGCGTTGGGATGTGTTCCAACTTTGTGAAACACAAAGTCCCAACGAGTTCAGAGAATAAGCCCCAGGTCATGGCGACCGGTCATATGGGCGGAAGATTAAGGGAGGAGATAATGAAGATCGAGATTTCAGGGAATGAAGAGTCAGAGTTGGCTCAAGTCCATTATCCTGATATGTGAAATCATGATACGATCACAATCGTCGATCAAGGGGATAGCGCAAGTCCATAGATTTGGCCTTGGAGAGAAATTGGAGGTCGGGGATTCGGGGAAACAAGAGTCAGTATTGACTCTCATGCAGAAGTCCCAAAGTCTCGAAATGCGAAATGCCTTTTTATAGGCATGCGGTCACAACCTGTGTTTGGATAGGTGAAGCTTGCACCTTGTGCATGTTCATGCTAGTGGGGTTTCAATAGGGCCTGTGGATCAAATAGCAGGATTTCAACAGGAAATCGAAGAGCTAATCTAGCTCGTGAATGAGAAATTTTATTTAGTTCTCGCACAAAGCGTGGGGGTGTTACAAATTGGTATCAGAGCATGGTTACAACACTCATCCTATTTGGGCTCATGGACGAGCACATTAAAAGGCGACATATTACCTTGCTCCCTTCATAAAAAGGCTGGTTAAGCCCTTATTATAGAAAGAATGACAACCTATTGTTGTGTGTAGGTATTTAAGAAATGTGAATTAGGTGTTGGTTATGAACGAATATAATGTTGGCTAACAACTAGTGTTTTGTCTGCACGCAAGTGGACGATCAGCCATGAGAAACTACAAATTTATATAATGGTGATGCATCATGAAGTGGGGGATGGCTCCCACAATAGAGACGAAGAGTCTAACGAAAGGAGTGTGGTAGAGACCCCTCTAGATCTAGCTGAGACTGTGAGGAGTCTCATGGTCGAACTAGAAAGCTACAAGGTTGACAACGAGAGGTTGATAAAAGAGTAAGAGAAGCAAACAAAAATTAATGCGGTCTTGTTGCAAAGTTTCTCTGACATACAAAGACAACTGCAACATGGAACTGTTGGCAGCCAATTCATTTTTTTTAATTTCTCTAAAAAAAGTTGCCTACACCGCTTGTCTTCTAAATGACAAATCATCGTCGCATTGTGCAACTAGACATTTGTTTCATTTTTGCGACAATTGCAATTTGGTTTCGATTCAATTTTCACAACTGAAAGTGTGAAAACACCTCTTTCGTTGTTTGGACTGTTGTCATCTTTTATTGATTTTTTTGAAAGGCACTTGACCATTGGTTTATCACATGACTGCAAAAGATTCTTTCAAACTTATGTCCTTTGGCCTACTCTTAATGCACTGTGGGATGATAGGGTAACACCCAAAGCTGCTATAGGTAATTCCCCCTTTTTTCTCGTCTATGGCAGAGAAGCCATTTTGCCACCTCATATTCTTCTTCCTTCGCTTCAATTATCATAAAAAGTTCAAGAAGAAGAATGTCCCCCTTTAGAAAGTCATATTAACGCTTTGATGAAGTTAGAAGAAGTAAGAACCCAAGCCAAGCATAAATTAGATCACCATCAACAACTGATTAAAAGCTGGTTTGATTCTAGTTCTTCTTCTGATAGAAATTTTGAAGTAGGCGATCTCGTCTTAAAGTGGGACAAACCACACGAAGGGAAGGGTGAACACACTAAATTTCAAAATTTGTGGCTTGGGC
>JZKD02S0527433.1:36027-47154 GCA_000966675.3 Picea glauca | reverse complement strand
TTGGGCCTCGACCAGAACCTCGCAAAGGCTGAAAGCAGAAGAATAGTTCAGGATTCCAAAAAAAGGGATTTAAATCCCCAAGATTTAAAAACTATAAGAAGGATTCAAGGATGATATTTCCGACCCGAAGTGTACACCAGTAGAATTTCCCTTCCTAGAGTGGAAATAGACCTCTTGGATCAACTCTGAGAAATATTGATAACCCAAAGAAGGAACCCTTGAAATGTTGGGGTTGTGGAGAAGAACATCTACTGAGGGATTGTCCGCACAAACAACAGAACAATAGGAGAATTTACAATGTCTAGGAAGCTACCATCTTCAATGACGTGGCCAGGAGTATGCCACAAATTTATGCAACTGTGGATAATAAACAAGCCGACCACCAAGCTTAAGTGGTGGATATGGAAGGTATGATCGCCAACTATCTAGTGTCTATTTTAATTGACCCTGGTTCAAATTTGAGTTATGTGGCCCCTCAGGCCATTGATAAGTGTAAATTATAGACACATAAACATGCCAAGCCATGGTTGGTACAATTATCCACTGACACCAAAAGAAACGTAGCAGAGGTCATACCATCTTGCCAATTCATTATGGATGGACTTTTCACCCAAGCTACCCTTAACATACTATCCCTAGGATCGTATGACTTGTTGATTGATATGGACTAGCTAGTTGCATATAAAAATAAGCTGGATTGTTACCATAAAACCTTAGAATGTGTAAATGAAGAAGGGAGAAAGATAACCCTTCAAGGGATCTAGAAACCTGTTTTAGTGAGACGAATACTAGCTCTTCAAATGAGAAAGTATTGTAGAAAGGGATGTCCTCTATATGCGATACAGGTGTTGAAATTGGTTAAGGATGAAACACCAATCCTAGAAGACCACCCCATACTAAGAGAGTATAGAGATGTGTTTCCAGATAAGGTACTAGGTCTACCTCCAAGAAGGGACATTGACTTCTCGATAGAACTTGCACCTAGAGCGGTGCTAGTGTCTAGGACACCCTATAGGATGAGCACCCTCGAGCTAGTTATCTTAAAATACAGCTAAAAGAAATGATGGACAAAGGCTATATTCATCCCAGTGTGTCTCCATGGGGAGCACCAATCATGTTTTTGAAGAAGAAGGATGGTACACTCCGACTGTGCATAGATTATAGACAAATCAATAAGGTAACCATAAATAACAAGTACCCCTTACCCAAAATCGATGACTTGTTCAATCAATTGGTAGGTGCTTCCATCTTCTCAAATATTGAATTGAGATCTAGATACCATCAAGTTCGAATCAAGGGTGAAGACATCCACAAAACCACCTTCAGAACAACATATGGTCACTACAAATTTGTGGTAGTACCATTTGGATTAACCAATTTCCCTACCACTTTTATGCTTGATGAACAATGTACTCAGCAAATTCTTAGACAAATTTGTACTGGTTTTTATTGACAATATTTTAATCTACTCCAAGAATAGAGAGGAACATGAGGAACATCTTAGACTTGTGCTTCAAGTGTTAAGAGATCATCAACTCTGTGCCAAATTTAGCAAGTGTGACTTTTTCCATAAGAAAATACATTACTTGGGCCATGTCATATTTGAAGAAGGGGTAGCAGTAGACCTTGACAAGATCAGGTCTATCATTGAATGGCCTACCCCAAAGGATGTTTCGGATATCAGATCCTTTATGGGCTTAGCAGGATACTATAGGATATTTATAAAAGGATTCTCCAAGATTGGTTGTCCAATCACTGCCCTCTAGAAGAAGGGGTCTAAATTCATTTGGACACCAGAATGTGAAGAAAGGTTTTAGTCCCTAAAATGCCTTCTAACCCATGCTCCCATGATGAATATCATCGATCCTAAAAATGGCTTCCTCATGTGCACAGATGCCTACAAGGAAGGACTCGGAGGAGTCCTTGTGCAAGAAGGAAGTGTAGTTTGCTATGAATCCCAGAAATTGAATGAGCATGAAGTCAACTATGTGACCCATGATCTAGAGTTGGCTTCCATAGTGCATGCCTTGAAAATGTGGAGGCATTACCTCCTGGATATGAAATTTGTACTTATGACAGACCATTGTGGATTGCGAAACCTGTTTGACCAACCAAAACTCAATGCTAGACAAGCTAGGTGGATGGCCCTCCTTAGCGAGTTTGATTTCGAAATCAAACATATCAAAGGAAAGGAAAATAAGGTGGTCGATGCCCTTAGTAGAAGTATGAAAACAATTCACCTGGAAGTGGTGCGCACCTGCGATATGAATGTCAAGGAAAGAGTCAGGAATGCACAAGAAATAGATGCATTATTCTGGACCGTGACCTCATACCTAGAGAAATAACCCGTAGGGATAAAGTATGAAGTCTACCAGATGCTAGATGGAGGTCTGCTAACTTACAAAAATAGATTGTATATTCCAAATTGTGACGACTTGAAGAGGTTCATAATGGATGAACTACATAAATGACCATATAATGGTCACCCAGGATACCAGAAGATGATCACGGCCACCAGGAAACAATTCTATTAGCCTGGGCTGAAGAAAAACATAGTTGAGTACTTATCTAAAAGTCTAGAATGTCAGTAGGTTAAAGCAGAACACCAGCACCCAACAAAGTTATTACAACCTCTACCGATCCCATAATGGAAATGGGAGACCATCTCCATGGATTTCATCACCAGATTACCATCATCATCCAGACAGAGTGACGCCATCATGGTAGTGGTGGACAAATTAAGAAATTCTGCTCACTTTATTCCCATCAAATCGACTTGCAAGGCAAAAGATATTGCCAACATATTCATGAAGGAGATATTTAGATTACACAACATGCCTAAGGAAATTGTGTCTGACAAAGACACGAAATTTACTTTAAACTTTTGGAAATCCTTGATGACTGGTCTGGAGACCAAATTATTGTTTATCACAACCTATCATCCTCAAACTGATGGACAGATGAAAAGAGTGAACCAAATATTAGAAGACATGCTAAGGATGCATCTAATGCATAAACCTAAAAGGTGGGAAGATTACCTTCCACTGGTGGAATTTGCCTACAACAACGGCTACTAAGAATCACTGAATATAAGTCCTTTCGAAGTCCTCTATGGTAGGCCATGCAACACTCCAGTGAGTTGGAGTAATCCCATGAAAAAAATTATGATTGGACCCGACTGTTGAAAGAAATGGAACAACAAGTGATTCAGATAAAGCAAAATATGAAAATAGCTCAAAATAGATAGAAAAGTTATGCCGATAGAAAGAGAACCCCCAGATAATTCAAGACGAGAGACCACATCTATCTCAGAGTTAGTCCCAGGAAGAGTTCCCTGAGGATGGGAGCATGTGCCAAGTTGGAACATCGGTATTATGGACCCTTTGAAGTGTTAGATCGAGTGGGACCGGTAGCCTATAGAATAGCACTACCTCCTATAGTAAAGGCACATAATGTTTTCCATGTTTCCTTATTGAATAAATATATACATGATGGTAATCATATAATTGACTCATCTATGATCCAGGTGGAACTAGAGGGAGAGTTCCTACCAGAACCCCAATGCATACTAGACAGGAATGAAACCTCACTCAGGAACCGAACCATTGTGTAGGTCAAGGTGCAATGGAAACACTTTGGCCCAGATGAGGCTACGTGGGAAATGGAAGATTCCATGAAACAAGAATATCCTATTTTTTTTAATTCTATACATACACGTCATGTTGATAGATAGAAAATTGATGACGATGTTCCTTTAAGGGGGAGGGAAATGTAACACTCTATTTCCCCCAGTTTGTAAATATAACTATATTGGCTAGGGAACTATGGAAAACTCAAAGGTGTGCATGTTTGATTTGATGGACCTTTGTATAAAAGGTTGATGAATGTAAATTGGTTCTAAATATGTGTTGCATGACTACTGGGAAGGGGATGTGCTAAAAGATACCACTATTTCTAATGAAAATGTGGTGGAAGGGGCCCAGAGAGGTTGCATTAACTTCCACCGAGCCAATACTATGTTGGTTTTAATTTCTCAAGATCAGAACAACCCTCTAACCCAAAATGAATTACAGTCAGGCTGGTAGGTGGGAAGACCTCCTCAAGAGTTAATGAGGGGATGGGATAGACCACCCATCTATAAGTCTTCCAGACCTGACCATGGACTGGGAATTTGAGCCACACACAATCTTGTTGAGGAAGGAAAGAAAGGGAGTGTGGTGTGGGCAAAGAAGACCGGAAAAGAATGCAGAGACGAGAGCGGAAAACTCTTGGGTCCAAGGAAGGATTGAGAATGAAAAGTGAGTTTGGATCACAGAGAAGAGAATGATTCAGGAGAAGGAGAGTAACCTTCATCCTCGTCTATTCCTATATAGGGAAAAGGAGAGTAACCTTCGTCCCTAAATTCCATTGAGTTGGAAGTAAGATATTAAATCTCAAAGCATCATGGCCTAAGCTCAGGGATGTCTAGTGATAAATCCATTGGGAGTGAGTTAGCCTATGGTTGGGTGGAAACGAGCACCCCTCTCAGCAGGACTTAACAACAAACTTATAGTTTGAACTTCCATTCTCTGTACCCTCAAAGAAAATTTGGTCATGGATCAGAATCACATAAAGCAAAAAGAAGATCATGGTCATCAATTTGTTGAAGAGGACCAGGTGTTTCTTCTTCTGCAACCTCATAAGAAAACTTCACTTAAAGTCAAACACTATTAGAAACTCACTCCAAGTTTTATGGCCCTTATAAAATTCTCAAGAAAGTGGGGTATGTGGCCTACAAGTTATCTCTCCCAATAACTCTAAGCTCCATCCTACTTTTCATGTTTCTTTCTTAAAGAAATTGATTGGAACTAAGTGCCAGACTCAAAATAGTCTCCTTGAATTTGATGAATAAGGCTTCATTTGGTTGCATCCCCAAGCAATCTTGGACCACCACGAGCATCATATCCATAAACGCACCTATTAGAAATATTGTTGCAATTGATGTCAAAGACAAGAGGAGACTATGAATGTCTAAGAATCTAGTGTCCCAAAAAAAAGGGGTTTTTATTTCGTACATTATGAGACTATAGAAGCGTCTAGAAAAGAAAGGTGTTGTATATATTTATGAAATATATATAAAGGTTGCATTCATAGAGTCTTCCATTAATCCTAATGAGGAAATAATGGCACAGATAAATAATGTATTTCTTGATGGGTTTCCTATATCTTGGGATGAAGAACAAGTTAAAGAGGAACTTAATAAATATGGTGAAATTGAGAAAGTTAAATTGTCAAAGAACATTCCTTCTGCCAAGTGAAAATATTGTTTGTTTCTTCATTTCTATACTTAGGACGAATCTCAGGAATGTGTTGAAGATCCAAGTAGCAACGATCTTGGTGAGGGATGTGGTAAGGTTAAAGATAATATTTGCAAGGTTGATTTATCCCACATTGATTGGGAAAATCATTTTCAATGGTTTTATAATACAAATCGGTTATTATATAGTTTGACTACGAACGAGCGAGTTATAGAACTTTGTGAAAAGTGTTAACTTTTAGTCATGAGGCCTGGTGGTACGATCATTCGATGACCTGATGGCTAACCAGATCAGAGTGAATGTTTCAAAGTGCAATGGATAAATTCTCGAGGTCCTTGTAGGATGGTGATCTAGTGGTCTCAGTGACCAAGTGGTCTCGATGTCCCGATGATCATGACAAAGAGTGTATATGATTTTCTAGGTGGACTAGTGGCCCAGTGCCTCGGTGGTATGGTAAAATAATGATTCCATGAAGAACCATGTACTTGGAGTGAATTAAATCTTGATCGTTAATCATCGGATATCAATGAATGAGATCGAAATAAATGAAGTACCAAGACATTTGAACTTCATCTCATATTATATATCGGAGTATCAACTCAACATTAATAAATACCCCGGGGCCCTATGGGTTGGTGACCTAGTGGTGTCGGTGACAAGATATATGTGGCATAAGTTGATTGAGTAAAGGGTCCTACTAATGGATTTATGAAGCGAGGTTCCAGAAGTAGGGTTCCATATTGGGACCTAGGAAACTATTTGAAACTTTGGTGTGTTTCAATAATCCACTACTCGATATCTGATGGTCTAGTGTAACCAGTACTCGATACCTGATACCTGGTGAAAGTGTGTATTTGGTAGTTCAGTATCTGTGATACTCTGGTGGTTCTGATATCCAGTGAACTGGACCAATTGACCTTGCATATCAACGATTGATATTTAATTGTGGACTCACTTAATGGTCATAGATATTTAAGTTTGAAGGGTGTCGTGGGAATGTTTTCAAGAGACTAGTGGCTTGGTGGTTTGGTTAATCCAATGGCCAATGAACAGATTGCACATAAAATGGGAGGAAATTGGGACTAGTTACAAATGATTTTATTGCAACCCAATTCAAAGAAGATTTAATGGATCTGGAGCTAACTCAGTAAGCAAGATTTTTGGTATAAGTAAAAATATTTTGGTGTATGGGCTCAGTGTATGAATCTAACCATCCATAAAATTTTCTTCGAATTTGACTTAGGACCGCCCAAAACATTTCCCTACATGAGGCCTATAAATAATTATGATATAATCCATTTTAGGGTGTGTGTGTGTGATGTTAAGACTAGGATCTTAAGTCTTAGGGTGTTAGAGAATGAAAGGGAGAAATATGTAATTTTTTAAGGGTGGCAAGGAGGTATGAGGTCAAATAAGGAACATATGAAGTGTTTTTAATTGTGAATAGGTGGATAGTTTTATGGTAATTATAACAATGACAGAGTAGTTTTTGAAGTAAAATATTTATGTCGGTGGAAGCTTGAAGTGAAATGAAGTTTTTGTATAGATGACATTTTGAGAATAATTTAATATAAACAGAAAAGTTGAAAGTTGATATCTCTAGCAGGTTGATGCCTACAAGGTATTTTCAATAGATTGGTGCCTGCAAATATTGTAACTGTAGGTTAGTTCCTACATGTGTTGTTGAGTTGGTGCTCAGGTGAAGGGATTGGTGTCTCTTTGAGGTCTATGCATGTAAACATTGTAAAAGATTGGTTTCTGTAGCAGGTTGTTACATGTGAATATATTTCAATAAATGTTTGTTATGGATTTCTCCCATATGGGTTTCCATGTTAAATCTTTGTGTAATGTGTACTTTATGTATGTATATATTTCTTATTGATTATTTATGGTTTGTAAAGTAATGAATTCATAAGTATAGTACAGTAAGAAAAATAAAAATCAGTCTTATACTGATTCACCCCCAGTCTCAGTATATGTAAGTGTGACAACAAGTAGTATCAGAGCGGGTTCCTTCATGAACAATCTAATCACTGGAAGGTAGATCCCTATAACACACATGGATAGGTAGGAAGGTTTCTCTACAAACAAAGCCCCATTATTTCATGGACCAAATTATTCCTTCTGGAGAACAAGAATGAGAAATTACCTGATGGCTCTTGGGTTTGACATTTGGAGTGGAGTTAAAAATGGTTACACAACTCCAACAACTCTGCATGTAGATGCAAATTGAAAAAGGATCATTGACAATAATGTTAAATCCATGAATGCAATTCTGTGTGGTTTAGAATAATCATAATTTGTCAAATTCATTCATTATGTTTCAGCAAAATAGATGTGGGACAAGTTACAAAATATATATGAAGGGGATGAAACGGTCAAGAAGGAAAAATTACTGAAAGAAGGAGAGAGTATTTCAGCCTATTTTCTTTGTGTGGATGAGATTGATGACACCATTAGAGGATTGAGTGAAGAGGTTAAAGAAACCATCATTGTACAAAAATTACTTAGGTCACTTCCCCCAAGATTTCATCCAAAGATATATGCCATTGAGGAAATAAAGAACCTAGACAATCTAACAATGGATGAGTTACATCGAATCCTCACTGCATATGAAATGAGGATAGAAAAGAATAAGAAATAAAATCCATCAAAAAATGAAGGAACATTCAAGGCATCAAAGAAGAAAAATACCAAAGAATACAAAACAAGTGATAGCTCAGATAGTGAATTAGATGCAGAAGAAGCCAACTTTTTCATAAAGATCAAGAAAGGATCAAGATAATGCAAAGGTAAGTTTCCCTTTAAATGTTTTAATTGTGGAGAAGTAGGACACTTTGTTGTTAAATTTCCTTATGCAAAAAATAGAAATAGCAATGAAGAAGAAGATTTGATCTTCAAAAATCACAATAAGGGAAAGATTGAAAAGAGAAGAAAGTTATACAAACAAAAGAAGAATCTATATGCCAATGAGGAGAACAAATATTCTAATGAAAGTGATAGTGAAACAAAATAGATTCTCTTCATGGCCCTAGAAATAGAGACCGATGTCCTAGAAAAGAGAAACATAGATTTAAAAGAAGAAGAAAATGCTAAGATTGATGTAGAAGTGGATCTTTGAAGAGAGCTCATATGTTCTCTAAATGAAATAGAGAGATTGAGGAAAAAGAAATGGATACAAAAGGATCAACTGAAGAAGTACAGAAAATAAATACTATGTACAAAAGAAATCTTTGATGAGACTAGAAACATTATCATCATTCTAAAATCCCAAGTAGAAGAGGAAAAGAGAAGTGAAGAAGTTTTGAGAGCACAACTAAAAGAAAAGGAAGATGACTGCAACAATCTAGAATCTGAAATAGTTTATTTAAGAAAGAAGTTGGAGAAATCAAATACCAAAATGAAATTTGAAAAGATCTCTACAACTCTAGATGAAATCCAAAACTGTCAAAGATCACCACTTGACAAGACTAGCCTTGGCTACAGTGAGAAGAATGAAACTACTAAAGAAGTGATCCAGGAGGATATCCACACAAGGATTTATTACTTTGCACACCATGGATAAGATCATTAAAATGATGATTCATGATAGGTGACAAAGTTTAAAAGGAATGTTTAATACTTCATATTGTAAAAATGATTAATAGTTTTGAGCATATGTGCTCATGTATTTTTCATTTAATTTGTAAAATTGAATTCAAAATTAAGTGTGAGAATCCACCTCATAAATTAGTTTCCTAGTTTTAAGGGAAAATTAATTTTGTGTGAGAATCCACCTCACAAATTAGTTTCCTAATATTAAGAGGAAGTTGTCAGTCTCATGAGTTGGTTTGGGATTCTTCCTCATTTTATCACAAGTGCATTCCTAGTCTCAAGGGGAAGTTAAGGTTGGTTGAGATGCTTTATCATTTTTGTCCTCGAGTTTTTATTTAGATTCTAAATTTGTGGATCTTGTCTCCTTGAATTATGGAGAGAGGGAAAATATATAAATTACTTATGCAAGATTTGTCAGAGGAGGCCCTTGATGCCCCTTTGAGAGAGTGAGATTTGTGTTGAATGTATTCCTTCTAGTGTCTAAATAAATGTTACTTAAGTGAGAGCCTTAAGTTCTTTGTGTAAGAGAAGATTGCTCTGGATTTCCGCCTTGTAAGGAGCATGTACCACATTTTGTGAGAAGGTTTCAACCCTGGCTAAAGGAAGGATAATAAAGTGATTTTTATTCCAAGCAGATGCAGAGACGTAGCCAGACGATCTAGTGAAATTCGTTAACACATTTGTGTCAAATTATATGTGCAAATTTTGATTGCATTCTCACTTTATTAAGTAGATATTTTAATTGCACATATGCACATAATTATGACAATTTGCTCATGTTAATATGAAATTCTTTATGATTATTTTCTCATGTTCACATGTGATTAAGTGTCAGTAAAAGGTCCTCATTGTAGGATTTTTGTAGAGAAAGATCTCACAGAAATTCCCGGATCAAGTGGTATCAGAGAGGGTACAACCAATTTTGCAGATTGTGAATATAATCATGGGCAAGGTAAAGAAGAAATTATGGATTCATGATCTTGAAGAAATAAACCAGACCATTCAAGTAGAGAATGTTTAATTGAGGAGGTTGCTTCGAGAGTCAAAAGAAGAAAATTTCAAACTACGACTGCAACTACAAGCTATGGAGGAGAAAGTTGGGGAACGCTCTGCTACAGTAGAATCATAAAGTCCCTCCAAGACTAGACAATATTGTGGCCATGGCAGGTATATCAGTTATGGTTCTTATTATGAAAATATTGATACTTTCACATATTGTCAGATAATAGAGGATGCTCTTCAGACACCAGGGAACCAAGGTGTTCTCCTAGATGCCTCATCTACAACTTCATCCAATGAGTAGGAGCAGTTAGAAACAAGAATGGAGGTAAAGGATTCTACATGTTCAATTCGTCCCCACATTAATGATGATGCCACTTTTGGAGCTTTCGAAAGGCACACCAAGGGAATTGGCTTGAAGTTGCTAAGGAAGATAGGTACAAAGGATGATTTCTTGGTATTGATGGACAAGGCATCATTCAACCACTGGAGGTTGAAGGAAGACCCCGATATGTAAGATTGCAATATGATGAAAGAGAATTCTCAAAAGCAGCAGAAGGAGAGGACTCTTCAAGCAAAGAGTGGAGATCATCACCAAAACCATATACTAGGAAAAATGATGGAACATCACTTTTTGAAAGTGATATATCTAGCACGAGATTCCAAAATAAATCAAAGTCTCCTAGAAAAGGTTGGAACAACAAGAGCGTTGCAAAGTGTTGGAAGAGAAAATCTCTTTATAGTGAAAGCGAGACATACATGAAGTCACACAACTATTACACTCACTGCAAAATGAGTGGTCATTGGATCGGGAAATATTGGAAGCTTCACCCTGAGCTTCGTGGTACACCAAGAAAGAATCTCGTACTAGAGTCTATGCAGTTGGAGGCTGGATCCTCCTTAGTTGAAAAACAAAATGGTCGATAATAAAAAAATTCCTAGAATTCAATAAAAATAACACCAAGTCGAAGAGATCGATGAGATACTTCCAACGATGCAAATGGCACCTCAAATGGAATCCAGATGCAAAAGTTATGGCCATCTGAATTTTTTGGTGAACATGTAAATTTGGCGAAGTCTGTACAGTGCTGACATCAACATGCTAAAGTGGCAGCACCACAGGATGCCACATATCATGCACAGATGTTGATGCATTGGTTGATGTGGTTGTACAGTGATGATGTCAGCAGAGTGACTGGACCATACAAAATGTTGAATGGATAGTACAACACTAATG
>JZKD02S0527432.1:935393-976812 GCA_000966675.3 Picea glauca | reverse complement strand
TTTGAAATCCTAGAGAGGATTGGTCCAGTAGCTTATATGATGCATTGTCTGCATCTATGACTGCTCATAATGTATTCCATGTATCATTTATAAAGAAATATATACCTGATACTAATCATGTTATTGATTGGAATGTGATTCAGGTGGAGCAAGAAGCCATTTTTCAAGTGCATCCATTGTGCATTCTGGACCAAAAAATCAAATAGCTCCAAAATGCAGCCATAGGGCTTGTAAAGGTCCAATGGACTTGGTACAGTCCTGAGGATGCTACTTGGGAGCATGAGGATGTAATGCATGCCGAATACCCGCATATTTTTGAGAATTTTTGAAATTTAGTTGTACAAGGGTACATGATGCACTGAGGCCAATTCATAAATAAGGGGAGGGGATTGTAATATCCCTAAGGCCGAACCCAATTGTAAATATAATTACAAATGTACTTAAGCTGGTGATATGTTTTGATGTCATTTTTCTGTATGCACATTTCATGGCATAAGTGCGGGCAAGTACTGTGCAGTAAGAATGAGGAAGTGTGCACATTCCAGGATACCGCACACAACATCTTAAGTGTGCGCGATGTGGAGGCTGGGGAGCCTTGTGTATATGATATGTTTTATAGGTTGGTGAGCCAGTATTATAAGCTAGGATGCTTATGTTTTGATTAGGCTGGAGAGCCTAGATGTTAAAGGCTAGTGTGCCTATTTTTGTACATGTCTCATATTTAATATAAAATACATCGCTACATGCAGATCGACCACGATAAAAAAGATGGGGGACTAAACTTGACTAGTTAGGGAAAGGGAGGGGCTAAGTTAAGGAATATTATATTAATATTTCTTAAATCATAAAGTAAGGATAATTATGTTATCCTAGGTTCTAAAGTTGGGGCCAAGTGGGCCACAGTAGCTCCCAACATGAAAAGTGTCAAGATTGGACATGCATACATATTCTTGGACTTAGCAAGTTTTCGGACACACTCCCATCATTGAACATTCATTCATCCATATAGTCAATCATCCATGAGTATTCTCAGCCATTGAGTTATCCAGGATATCTTCATGACTTTACCTGAACTCGTATCTAGAGCCTTTCCTGTGGTGTAACTGTTAGCTTGGGATCAGGATTGAAGAAGCGAGTTGTCAGGCCCATGGGATATTTAAGAGGCGGGTTGTCAGGCCCATGAGCAATTCTCTGGGTGAGAGAATTGTTGGGGATTGATTTCCTGAAGGTGTTGAACTATAGCTGCAGGGATCTGAGACTTCCTATCCAGCCTGTTGCTGAATCTCTTGAAGGGAAGTGGGGCAGCTGAGGGACTGTTGAGCAGAGAAGGAGCACACTTCCTTGGGTGGAACAAGAATGTGGGGAATGAGGTATTGTAGGCTGTTAGTTGAGTGAGAACCTGAGACAAAGTCTTTCCTATTGTTCATGAGCCTTTAGCCTGGTTAGGAACCCCTTTGCTCAGTTGGAATTTAGTCCCAGCTCTGGGGTGACTCACTGTTGAGAGTGATGAACAGTGTGGTCTAAGGCTGGGAGGTTCGTGGAAAGTCTACACACAGTTGGTGACATTATTACCAAGATAAGTGTCGTTTGTGTGATAAAATTACATGTTGCATTGTTATTTATGTGTTTATTTTATGGGTTTATCCCATGCATGATTATAAATGTCTGTGTGTTTATGGGTATTACATGTATATAGTACATGTATATGTTTATTGCTATTTCAGTGTGAATCAGTGCATTTACACAACGTATTTGTCTATTCATGTTTATATATAAGCTTTCGCAAGAGTTCCATGTTTGCATATGCTTTAATGGCATGCAGTTGGAAAAATATGTATATGGCATAGCTCAGTTTGGATGCTGAGTATGTTATAGTATGTTCCACAAAGAGAGAATGTAAGTGTTCTCTGTCATAGCGTGTCCCGACATAGAGATGGTCGGGAATGTTACAAATTGGTATCAGAGCATGAAAGAGTGCTCTAGAGTAGGTGACATCTCGGCCTGTGGGTGGCCGGGGACACCACATTGGGTGGAAAATGACATAGATCCACATATATCAACCACTTTTTACTTAAATGTAATGGTTTCTAGTATTACCTAACTAATAGACCTACCTATCTACCTACCTATCATATTTGGTTTATATGGTTAGGCATTTGTAAGGATTATGTAGGAAAGAAATTCTTCAAATCCACAAGAAAACACGACTAGAAAAAATGCTAAACATTCTAATGAACTATAAATGCAATAAATGGAATAAGTGTGTGGTTATGCAACATAAATGAAGTGTGGGATTCCAAAAAAGATAAGAGGTATGAAACAAACGGTGTTAAATGATCATATGTTCACACATTACTAAGTACTTGGTAACATTTACCCCCATAGTATGAAACAAGAATGTAATACACTCATGGGTCATGGATCCAAACGATGATTCTAATGAGGATGATATTGAATTTATTGATAACTACTCGTTTTGAATCTTTATCAACAAATTGCCAACTTAACCTCCAAATGTTCAACCAATTTGATTGGTGCGGGGTGTTCAATTGTATTATATCTCTGCACAAATGAAGGTGAATGATTGTATTATATCTTTGCACAAAAGAAGGTGAAGTGATGGAAACAATCCCATAATAGAATGTTGTCTCGAAAAATCAATTGAATATGTACTTTCAAAGAGAGGGTGTTGTGAAAGATTGAGCACCTACAGAAAGTATTAGAACTGGAGCAGTATTACATTTCTCAAGATTAATGGAATTAACCCCATTGTATTATGTGACTAAGTGATTTTTTGTCATAGAATAATTGTATCATAAGTTCTAGCTTTCTTTGTGAAATCATTTTCTAGTTTTAATCTCAAAGTCAATATCTACCAAATCAATTCAATAGAAATTATACTAGCAACAAAGTCAATATCTAGAAAATCAGTTCAATAGAAATTATCCCAACAACAAGGAAAGAAAAAAATAATATATGCAATAACTAACATTGGATAATAAGAATCCTATAGCACAGAGTAGAGGTGACACCATAATGCCTTGCGAGGTCAGAGGAATATGTATCAGAAGTTCATTGTAACCTACATTTATCCTTAGGTGGTACCATAATGCCTTGCAAGGTTAGAGGAAGATGTATAAGAAGATCATTGTAAGCTGCATTTATATATTGCAAAAGGTTTATATTATAAATTCAGAGCAAGGTAAAGGAAGAAACAATATATTGAAGAACAATTCTTATCTCGATTACAAATTTTTTCTATCCAATATGTTTGATGAAAAGTAATGAAAATCAACTATTGACTTTACCTCATATCCATTGGATGAACAAAATCCTCAATCTGATTAATTAAATTTGGGTGGGCTGAAACAAATAGTCAAGATTATCATATTAAGCATAACCATCAAAGGTCATGTCTGCAAATGCAGGAGCAGTTGTAATGAAAAAGGCAGTAAAATTGTAAAATGACTTTAACTTTGACTTTGGCTTTGGCCTCTGTACATAAAATCAACATCTATTTTTTCACATTAAGAAGAACCATAAAAAATCATGTCAGTAGATGCAGGAGCAGTTGTAATGAAGAAAGCAGTCAAATTGTAAAATGTACATAAAATCAACATCAATTCTTTCTTAAAAGGCAACAAAGATGAAAAGATTAAACAGAGAAAACAACGGTACAAATGTCATCCAAAATGATATGCTTTGCAGAATACATGATCTGGCCGCTTTTCCAAATGATAAATCTATTTCATTATTACGTCAAAAGGCATACACCTATTGACAATGGGCACAATTAATGATCTTTTAACCTTATTTAACCTTAAACCCTAATCTGATGGCTATGCATTGAAGATGCTAGCATATTCTTAGTCGTCCTCGAAAATCAATGGGTCAGATTTATTATTCATAACTTTCTTGCATTTATCAAGGCATCCGTTAACATGTTTACTTTTTAACATTTACCTAATCACATTAAAAAATTGCTGTAAGGATATGTAAATGGCACGTTTAAACGATTAAGTAGGATTAAACCGTCCAGCCAAATGTTTCATATTACCACAGACGGATTACGGATTACCACATACATTTTATATTGGAGGCACTAGTTTTCATCCGATACCTTTCAGTGTTCTCATATTACCACAGACGGATTACGGATTACCACATACATTTTATATTGGGGGCACGAGTTTTCATCCGATACCTTTCAGTGTTCTCAACCGCTAGTTAGCGACTGTGCTAGTTTTTAATTTCAAATGAAATAATAAATATTAATTTAATTTATTTTTTTTTAAATTTTCATACTAGTTTACTTACTTATTTTATTAATTTAACTTTTAAAAAAGTTTTTGTTTTTAAAAATTTTAATGGGAAGGGAAAAGTGTTAATATAGGAAGACGATGTAACCATGTAACCATTTTTTTTTTATTTGATTTTAAATTTAGTTGACCTCTTATTCTTGTTCTTGAGTGTTGTGATGTTGACCAAATTACTTTTATATCGTTAAGCATGTACTTATACAAAGGTATTAGAGAATTGTTATTATAATAGAAACATGAGTTAGGGTTTTGGAGCTTCTTACTTGTTTAAATTTGCCCTATAGACATCAAACGTTGCTTGTGTATTAACAACAAAAGTTAACATAAATATAAAAGGTCATGTGTAAAACAGTTTTAAAATAAAACACAACATAAAAAAATTGTTTAACTGGTAGGAAGGCCCCTCAAATTTATACTTTAATCCTCAAATTTCCAAGTGGAATGGTTTTATTTGAAAAACAATTATCCGTAAATCATTTCTACATATCAACTACTATTAGCAAATAATACTCTTCCCACCAACTAAATTATAATAAATTTTTCCATAAAACCACCCTCGCAAATATAATATTAAATGAGTAAATCACTGCGTCTCATCGGCCGCTCTCTGTATGGTCCTCGTACAGAGAGGGCAATTGGAATGACATCGGATCCAGGGTTCAATGCATTGTGTGTGAAAATAATGCAAGCATGGCAGAAGAAATAGAACCCGCTCGCCATTTTCAAAATCGTCCAGACAAAAAATACATCTCTCCACCTCTCCTGGACTGCTGTATTCAACATTTCTCTCCGCGACCGCAAAGTACCCTCTCTTGTAATTTTTTCTCTTCCACAGTGCCCGGATATGCAGTGCCCACGCCATTAATAAAGATAGAAGAAGCTCTGCGAAAAGTGCATAGGCTACCTCTCTGAGGACCAGAAGAAATGCCCTCATTAGCCTTTCCATCGTTAATAGGAATTGCTGACGGCGACTCCAAATTTGTTCTCCGCAGCCCGTCTAATGGCTAATACTAATGGCTGACGGCGACTCTGAATATCTCCCAACAGATTAGCTGCTGAATATTTATCTCATTCATTATTTCGCGGATTTATAATGTGAAGTAAAACGAAGGGTTATTTATATGTATCCCAAGCAATCAAGGTAATTTTTTGTATCGAGTCGGGTTGGCCGACAGTAATTCTCACATTATATCCATCTATGTGAAATTATTGTAGTAAAATTAACTCCATTCCCTATAATAGATATTTATTATATATTAATGTATTAGGGCATTAAAACATACACCACAATTATTTATTAAAATCTTTGGTAGAGATGCTAAAGCATTAATATTTATTCTACTTCATTTAAGAAATAAAAAAATATATATAAAAATTTTTATTGTTAAGGATTTGCACGTATTACGTAAGGAAGGAATTCTTCAAGTAGGTAACAAAACAATACTAGATAGGATCCTTAAAAACAATACTAGATCCCTGGATCCTTAAGTACAAAATAGTGCATGTTTGTGGACCCTAAATAAAGTAGGCTGCGGATTCCAAAAAAATATTACGAGTTTTTATGAAGTAATGGACCCTAATTGTAACACACCTAACCCGTAAATGTCCTTTTATGGGATGGGGCATTAGATTTTTTCATTTTTCTCGATTATCTCAAATTTCCTCTTTGACAGCCATAACATCCTCTACTCGTCAAGAGTTTTCCAGCGACTGTAATTGCACTAAAAAATGAGCTCTGGATCGAAGGTTATGGCCCTCCAAAGTTCTTGGGTTTTCATGGTCAATATATATCTCACTGCCACATGGCATCCACGTGGAACCGTTTCACTCTTTCCATATGAAGTGGCGAAAACATGACATCAATGTGGCACTTCCCTGACTTGTCACGGTGGGACTTTATTCCACACAAGCCTATAGTCTTCTAGAAAGATCATCTCTTTCTTTATTTTTCATCAATCAACACATTCATACCTTTGCACTCTGTTCTCTTTTCTTTGTTCTATGTTCTCTATTATGTGTGCTCATTCTTCCCATCTGCTCATCTCCTCATATGTTTGTCTCTTCTATCTCCTCAAGATTTTTGTGAATTCATGTATGTGTAAGCTGCATTATGCCATTCATAGTCTTAAGGGGCAGTTATGTGGTATTCCCTGTTAGTTGTTATGTTGGCCTTTTTTCTCTATAAGGGTTGATTCCCTATATTTATTAACTGCTCAACCACCTATGTGACCTTATTTAATGGTCATGTGGTTTCATGTATTCCTGATATGGTGGTAGGTGTAATTATTTATATTTACAAGAATAAATAAACTTGTTGTTCAAGGTGCCTATTTTCTTCATTGATGCATCTCAGCGCCACTACACTCAATTGTTCCATCAGTCCCTTTGCCTCATCGATGTCCTCTGGTATATCATGGTTAGTACTATCAAGTTTGTTCTCTCTCAGTCAACTATTTGGTGTTTGTTTTAAATCAAAACACAATATATGCCTCATAGCATTAACATATGAAGCTTGTGCATAATTACAGTCTTGGGGTAAATTTTTTTGTTACATTACACTTCCCCTTAAAGAAACATTGTTATCAATGTTTAAAACACCATGTATATACAATTATACATTAAAAAAATTGGGTATGCCAATATCATGGTATCTTCCATCTCTGATGTAGCTTCATAGACTCCAAAGTTGATCTGGATTTATGAGCAGAATGAACTGATTAATAGACTGAATACAATAAACATACAAATATAAGAATAACACAAATATGCAGTGAAAAATATCTTCTATTAAATAATGAAATAGGTTGAAACTATAAAAATGCAGAACTAAAACTTGCTCGAATGGTGGTAGCTATCTCTGAGAAGAGATGTGGCTGCTACGTGCATCTATTTGAGCATAATGGATTACAATGAGGCTCCAGAGGCCCTTTTTATATTAATCATGAATGATAAAACCCTAGACATCCAAAAACCTAACCCTAGAAAGTGAAACACCAAAAGTCATGTGGGCCCTATGGGTAAGTTGGTGTAATTTGGTATCTCAACTCCCTAGGGTCGTCAGTTTTGCATACGACCTCTGTTTTAGTCGTGTGATAGCCCGTTGGAAAGGTCTTTCAAATAACTACACATTCTGCCATCGAAATTTGACTGTATCTACAATCTAATTGTGGCGAGTAAAAAAAAACAATGTTTAGGGCCCCAAAATAGCCCTGGAAGTACAACAAGATGTGATGACATGAAAACATACAAAATAAACTAGTTGGATTAGGCGAGAGGCCACCAATATCCACCTAGAGAATCTATGAGGCTTTAGATAGCCCCAGAAGTGTAGAACTCACAATTATAAAGCAATACCGAAAGATGTGTGGAATAAAAAATGGACACGAGGAGCCATCTAGAATAGGTGGGTGGAAACCAATATCCACCTAGACCAATCCTCATCCCTTAGGAAGAAATGGTCTCCATTATGTTGAGTTCCCCCATCAAGTGAAGAAACTTTTGCTGGATTTGGCCTCGGGTGAGCCACTTGCCTTGGTGTAAGAGTTTCCCTGCCTTGATAACTCGATAAAGCAAGATCTGCTGCTGGAAATTTCCCTTGACCTATGTGTCCACTAGATGATCGGTGGATGCTTGTTCCATGCAGTTAGGGTTGAGCTCTGTTGGTGTCAGTTGCTCGACGATCTCAAAGTTGTCAAATAATGGTGGAAAATAGGGTCGAAGGAGGTCCACATTGGATACTGGATGCAAACCAAGGAAGGGTGGAGTGTTGAGATCAAAATCATTGCTACCCAAAACCTTTGTGATAATGTAAGGCCCATAGCGATGTGCACGAAGCTTCCGATGGGGCTGACTGAGGCGCTCCTTCTACAAATGTAACCAGACTTTGTCGCCAACCTGAAACTGGTGTGGTACCCTATGTGTATCATGGTGCTGCTTGTACTTAGCATTGGATTTCTGCAAAATCTCTTGGACATATTGGTGGATGTGTTGAATCCACTCAATGAATCAAGTGAAGAAATTGTATGTGCAATGGAAAGAGGAAGTGCGACATAAATGGTTTCGAAGGGTTGGAATCCCAGACCCACCTGAAATGGGCTATGGCTGGTGGAACTATGGATAGCCCTCTTGTAATTGTTTTGGAAAAATGGGAGACTCTCGTCCCATGTACAAGGATTCTTAGAATTGTACATGCACAGGATGTGCACAATCATCCGATTGACGAAATTGGTTTAGCCATTGGTTTGGAGGTGGAAAGAAGTGGATTTTGTGAGCTTGGTGTCCAATAAAGACCAGAGACTCAACCAAAAAGTGTTGAGGAACCTATTGTCTCGGTCGGAGATGATGGTTTGCGGTATCCCAAAGTAAACCCAAACTCATTCGAAGAAGAGATTAACAATATCTGTCACTATGAAATTATTCTTACAGGCTGTGAGGATGGCCATATTCAAAAACTGATCAATGACCACAAACAAACAATGATTTTCATGCTTGGTGGATGACAAGCTAGACATGTAATCCATGGAGATGGATTCCCACAGCTTCTCAAGAATAGGAAGAGGGGTGTATAAGCCTTGATTCTTGATGGTTGGCTTGGAAATGGCATAGGTAGTGAAAGATATGATATACTTGCTAAAGTCGGGTCGATGTTTTGGCCAATAAAAATGTTTCGGAGGAACGACCAAAATTTTCTCTATGCCAAAATGTCCTGCCACCTGACTATAGTGGGCTTCCCAAATTAGCTTTACATGATCACTTGTAGGAACATAGAGATGACCCAGATGGCATAAGAGTTTGTCCTGAATGTGAATATCAGTGACAGTGATGCCTTTACCCAAGAGCCGATATGTGGTGGTGAAGTATGGATCTTGCTGGTAAAGTTGGAGCCACTTCGATGTTTCATGTCCATAGGAATGCAACACAGTGGTGAGTGTAGTCACGAGAGGCTGACTGAGGTAGTCAACGACATGATTGGAGATACCTGTCTTATACTTGATGTTGAGATGGAATTGATGCAGGTAGGTGGACTACTTATGATGGCGTTCGTTCTGCAATTTCCCCTATGTCTGTATGAACTGCACAAACTTTTGATCAGTGTGTATGATCATCTCTTTCCCCAAAATGTAATGTTTCCATTGATGACAAGATTCTACAATGGAATACATTTCCTTTTCATAGGTGGGGTATTTATAGACAATATCAAAGAGTGTCTCACTATGGTATGCCATCGAATGCCCATGCTGAGTGAGAACTGCGCCCACAACATAGTCAGATGCATCAGTCTCAATTTGGAATGGTTTTTGCAGATTGGGAAAGGAGAGTACTGGAGTTGAGCACACACGATGTTTCAGATCTTGAAATTCTCTTTATTTCTCCTTCCCCCACACGAACTTGGCCCTACCACTTCCCTTGATCACCTGGATGAGGGCCCATGGAATATGGGAGAATTCCAACACGACCCGTCCGTAAAAATTGGCTAGTCCCAAGAAGCTTCGAAGCTTAGTCAGTGTGGTTGGGGCTCGCCAGTCACGGATGACTTGGATCTTAACTAGATCAACATGTACCCCATGGTCATCAACAATGTAGCCCAGGTATTGGACCCTGTTCACTCTAAAAGATAATTTTTCCAAGTTGGCATAAAGCTTGTGTTGTCATAGAATGCTCAAAGCCTATTGAATATGCCACATGTGCTCCTCCCACGTTCTGCTGAAGATGAGGATGTCATCCAAATATACTACCACAAAGGAGGTGGTGAAGGGTCTCAATACATCATCTATCAACCTCATGAAAGTGGCTAGTGCATTTGTTAATCCAAAGGGCATGACTGTCCATTCGTAGAGGCCTTCTTCAGACTTGAAGGTTGTCTTCTAGACATTAGTTGGTTCAATGGGAACCTGGTGGTAGCCATATTTCAAGTCAATATTGCTTAAGAACGCTTCCCCCTTGGGTTGGTCAAGAAGGTCATCAATCTTGGGAATGGAGTAGCGGTTCTTGACTATGATTTTGTTTAAGGCTCTGTAATAAATGCAGAGTCGCCAAGTCTCATCCTTGTTATGCACCAGTACAATCAGGCTTCCACAAGGGGAGGAGTTGGGTCTGATGTGCCCCTTTTGAAGAAGCTCTTGGATCTGAAATTCGATTTCGTCATTCTCCATCAACGAGCATAGATAGATTGGTCCATTAGGTAGATGTGTATTTAGGGTCATATCAATTCGACGCTTGACTTGGCAGTGTGTCGGTACCCCTGTAGGTGAGATGAAGATGCCTCTCTATTCTTCCACGATCCTTTCCATTTTCTTTTGTTGCAAAGAGAGGCATTGTGTAGAGGCCACAAATGTGGTGATGACCTTCTACTTACTGTGAGCACAGATCACAAAGAAGAAGAACTTCCCAATTTATGAAATGATCTTACTGCATTTCTTAGCAAAGATTAAAGAAATAGAAATAGGTTGTGCTACCTCTGGGATCCTGTACAATTTTATACCCAAAGTAATAATAACATTGTATGGTCTAAACTCATACACAACATGATGCTTCCACAAATATGGTTGTCCTAAAAGAACATCACAAACTTTAAGGGGAGAAATATCACACAATACCTCATCTTTGAAAGGATTGATGTCGTAGGGAAGAAGACACTGTTGGTTGACATGAAGATCTCTCCCTTAATGAAGCCAGTCGATGGCGTAGGGTTGCGGGTGCGATGTCATTAGAAGGTTCAACCGCTCGACGACCTCTGCTAAAATTAGGTTCTTATAACTACCATTGTCAACAATGAAATGAATCAGAGCCCCCTTGACCCACATCTGTGAGTGAAAGAGGCATTCCCCTTCCTATGGTTCTTCTAGTTCACTTGGCTGTAATTTGGTGGTAGCGACTGTGGCACTAGGTTCAACATTGATAATCTACTTCCCTCCTTTAGGATTTGACTCGAAATGAGGGACTTCTTGGAGCGACACTCGTCAGTGTTGTGCCAAGGAATTTTATGGTACTCACACCATTTTCACGTCTCCTTTTTCGTCTTCCCGTTCCCCTTCTTGTGTTGCATCTTGGATAGATTGTACTAAGGGAGACCATATCGAGTTGGTCCCTTGTTGTGTGGGTTGGGGTTTCTTTAAACCTGGTTCAACTGTGAGGGGTTTGCATATCCAAACTCTCATTGTTTCTGCTTAAGTTTTTGCTTCATATTAAAAGCGTAGAACTGCCAAAGTTCACCAAATCCACTGCCTTCCTAAACTTAAAGATGAGGACAACATAGTTCTAGACTTGAATGTACAACCTGTCAGTGGATAGGGGCTAAAGAGTCTAAAATCCCCTCCCTCTTCATAAATATTATGTGTTGCATAACAAATGTGAAGGATTTAGGAGGTTCCCCTCTGATCCAAAGGTCTAGCCCAGTCTCCCTTTTCATGAAGGTATTGTGTTCTTTAGCCCACCTGGTTTGGTTCTTGGTAAAAGACAATAATGCTTGAAAATGTATATCCCCAACAAAAGTATTAGGGTTCTATTTTCTGTTTTCTCCCAAGATGAACTTGTGAAGGTATAGCTCACATAGAAAGTATTGCACTCCTTCTTATTTCTCTCTAAAGAATGAAACAAACTCAGAAATAGTGGTGAACTCAAATTGTTTTCCTGCTCTTATAGATTTTATCCTTAGCAACAAATAACACTCCAATAAAAATAAGGTGCAATTGGTAGCAGGAGCTCTACATGCTACTATATCAGAATAAACATAGAAAATTTCTTTGATTTGCTGCAAAGCTTTATCTAATTGGCCTTGTACTTTCTTTACCTTTCCTTGAGATCTAGTGAGCTCAACAAAAGTCTCATTTTCTATTACTGGCATAGATTTAAGTTGTTTGACAACATTTTGATGCTCTGCCATGGTTACCATATCACTCCTACATTGAGTTAGGGTCTGTTGGATTTGCACCAGCTCTGCCTCCAACCTGTTAATGACAACACTATGTTCAGGAGACTAAAATGCTTCCTCAGTCTGAACAAATGTCTCTTCTATTGCTAGGGTATCTGTTTGGTTCTCTTCATCAATTGTCTCCAAAGGAGCAGGAAAATCTGTAGGAAGCATTTCCTCAGGTTGGGCAGTTGTTTCTTTTGCTACTAGAATTTCTGTTTGAGTTCCCATTTCATGTGTTTCCAAAGGAATCACTTCTTCATTTTGAGTAGTTTCTTCCTCTACTGCTAGAATCTCTGTTTGAGCTTCCATATCTATCATTTATTTAGGGGCACACAACTATGGATGTGTTTCATCATAATTTATGTGGATTGTTCTTCTTGGAAGAGGATTTCTTCCTTGTGCTCTAGGCCTTTTGGATTTCTTCCTCTCGTAGGCCTTGTCATCTTGATCCAATTATTTCCTGAGTTATCTAATTATTTTTATGAGTCTACCAACTTTCTTTTTCAATACTTTGATTTTTTTAACCCTCTTTCTCAATATCATGCTTTCCTTTTTCAATTTTCTGATTTTATTGTAGCCTTTTCCTGTTGTTTTCTGTTCATGGGGAGTTTCAAGGTTTTCCCTATCCAGATCAGTTATTGATTGCTCCCATGTTTCTTTTGTTTCCCCCATCTGTTCTATAGGGTTGTTTACCTCAGTGTGAGGTTTTGGCTATTTTTTATCCTTGGGGAATGGAATATCTATGTTAGGGGGGTCCAACGTAGGGTTTGAAGAAGAATTTGGTGCTTGGTGTTCTTCAGAACTGCTTGTGTCTTTAGTAACTGATGTCCCTAAATTCCCAAGAACTTAAGCCATCTCTACCTCATAACTTTTGAAGAATTGTTCTGTAAGGCTCTCAAGTGGTGGTTGTTCTGTCTGTGCATTTTCTTGAGTTTCTTGTGAGGGTTGTTCTTCCTTAATGTTTTTAGGTTGAATTGTCTTTTTTCCCCTTTTTCTTTTCATAGTAGAGGTTTCAGGGACAATAATTGTTCTCTTTCTCCTCTTCCTTGACATTTCTTCATGTTTGGCCTGGGTTTCTTCCATTTGGATGGGGTCTGCTTCAATTTTAGGCTGGGGTAGTGGAGTTTCAATTTGGGCACTATGTCCTTTTTGTTGAGCTCTCTCAATTCTATGTGAGGGGGTTTATTGGTGAATTTCGGGTTGTTCGATTTGTAGGGGGCCTATCGGCCTCGATTAAATAACCCCAATTTATTTGATTTTGGCTTAAGGGAAGACTTAGGGTTCAACACTTCAACAACGCACCAACAAAACCCTAACTACCAGCCCTTTTGACAACACCTGTGAAGCAGATGAAGTCTCACCCAAGGTAGAGGCAGGGGGGGTTGTAGGACTCAAGTGTATACAACAAAGTTGGGACATAGATGTGTGATTACAACACTTAAAAAATCACTTATCTAATATCATGCATTAGTTCTTGAACCTTATTCACATCGTAGGTTAAACCCTAATTACAGAACAACATAGTAACAATAAATATCGAGTACTTTCCATCACTTAGCACATAGCATTAGCTCATATCTAACATTCATTCACATCATTAAGCACTAAGCTACAACATCATATTCATTCATTATACATAACATTAACAACACTAAGTAAATAATCACATAAACAACATCGCATAAAGCATATCAAGACACAGGATATATGTGGTTCACCCCATTGTGGGTCTACATCCACTAACTTCTTCTTCTTCTTTATTAGTCTTCAATCTTCTTACATTCATCTTCTCCTATGCACAAAGCCACAGAGCCAAACTTCGCAGTGGATAGGTGATCTACGCATAATGCACTATATCCACCTTCCTCAAAATCAGGTCAAGGCACAAAGCCAACTCCTTAATAGAAAAAATCACTTACAACTTCTTGTACCAAGCCAAAATCAATCTATTATGCACATAGTCACTAGTAGTCATGTACTAAACCAATCTCCCTTACAACATATGGTGCATGTACCTCACCAGATCTACTTCTTACATCGCTTAGCTACCTATTTATACATTTACAAGTAAGGCCTAATCATGGGTAAGCCCATGGGCCGACATCCCCAAACCCTAATAAAAAACCCTACTAAACCCCTTGTTGGGTCCACAAAAAAGGTGAGATCCCGTGATCTCCGCTTCACCCGGGCGCTCCATCTTTGTATAGCCTTTTGAAGTCCCAAAAGTGGTCAAACATGATTAATGTTTCTTCAAAACTTGGTCAAGGGCCAATAGGCCCCAACACTCACCTGTGACTCATCCCAAGTCACTCAAATCTAGGCAGTGCTACTTCGAAGGCCTTGAGCTTACCTCAAGCTGCCTCAACTTCCTACTTCGCTAGATCCTCCTTCTCGGTGAACTCCTTAATTACTTTCTCTGTTACAGGCCCTTCAAGGCATTGTTCCACTATCACAACTACTTGGTGTAGCTACGAGCCTTGGCCTTCAATCTCTTCAAAAAGTGTGTAGGCTTCATCCTGCATGGATTGGAGTCTTTGTGTCACCTCCATGACTTTTCCCTGGATAGCGGTAATTTGCTGCTGGACTATGCGTTGTTCCTATGATCGCTTCATTTTCTCAACTGCAATAAGAAAATTCATCTACACTTTCATGGTGGATGCCTGTTGCTTTGCCTCCTGGAGTTGTGCTTCCAATTTCCTCATCTCTGGATCTTCTACAAGGTGCTCATAGGTCTGTTCACTTTGATCACTTAGTTTCTTACACTCTAAGGAGAGTGCCCTGATTCTTTCTTCTGCTCTTTTGGTGATTTCTTCCCTCTGGTCACGCACTTCTTGCAGAGTGCTCGACACTGCCTAGATTTTTGGTTCCATTACTCTTGCTTAAAGCTGTTGAATGGGTTCGATGAGCTTCCCCACTTGTATCTTGATTGTCTCTTCTTCCTCCTGTGCCAAGCCCAACACAAAGAAAAGTGATTTAGTCACTGCTTCTTTAATCATCGTATGATTTGCAAGCAACTGGTATTTTTCTTTCTGCATCCTCACTTTTTCCTCAAATATTTCCCGAATTTCATCTTTCTCCTTCTACGCAGCTCAAATTTTATCTAAGACCGCCTCCTTTTCTTGATTCAAGGATTCTATAGCCTGCTCCTTTTCTTCTTAGGCTCGACGAAGTCAAGCCTCTCTTACATGTGCTAACCTTCATAATTGGGCGGGCTCATCTCCCAATTCTGCAATATTGGATGAAGGAGTTGTAGTAGACACTACGCGACTAGAGTAGATGGCTTGTTGTATGTCTTTTATTTCCTTCACGATTATGTCATACATCGCCTCCTTCTTTTCTCCATGTGTCTGCAAGATATCCTCTGAAGCATATTCCATGACTGCGATGATGAGATCAACATCTTCTACTATGAGCACATTCTTTGACTGGGGATTATTGGCTTAGGTCGTCTTTCTTGCTGAGGGTTTCTATGGAGAAACCTTCCTTTTCTTTGATGTTTCAGCCTCTTTAAGGGGATCCTTTGGTGGTGTAACTTCGCCTATTTGTTTCTTATCTCCTTCTTCCCTTCCTTCTTCTTGGTTCAATTTTTCTCCTCCTCCTCCTGTGGGTGAATCAAACCTAATTTCCTCTATTTCATTGTCCTCCTCATCCATTTCTACATTCTACACTTCCTCCTTTTTCTTCTTTTTCTTCATGCTAGCTTGTCCATCATGCTTGACCCGGGTGACCAATGGACTGCCTATGATGTCAGGATCGGATAATTCTGCCTCTTCCACCGGTACAAGGAACTATGCTGGCCATTCTTTGGTGATCTCCTCCATGTCTTCGTCGGTCATCTTGTAATAGGACTATAGCCCCTCCTTACTTTCATCCCTATGTGTAGTGATGTAGATAAAGTGTCAATCTCCATGAAACTTCACTAGCGGCCTATACTGATGTAAAATGTTGGGTGTCATTTGTTGGAATTCTTCAATAGCATGCTTCAACTATAGGTAGTAAGCATGGAATACCATGTTCGATTGACACTTCTTCTCCATATAATTTGTATACCATAAGGTGGAGAACCTTGTGGCCAATGGCTCCAATGGATCAACTTCTAAGAAGGATGCTCCTTTCAAAATTTTCCAAGCAACAAATGAGATCAATACCAATAGCCAACTAAAGTGAAAATCATATCCCTAATCTTGCTCTTTGCTACAATCCTTCTCCAACTCGTTGACAAGGTAAATCGCCCAGTTCATTTGCATTCCTTCTATTCACTTGCCTGCGAGGTCTACTACAAATCCAGTGACCTATGTCAAACATTTCTTTCTAATGATATTTCTAGATATAAGCTGACAAACTAGGCGCACTGCACCATCCTGGATGGAGGCTACCTTGTAGCCTCAATTTCCCTTTTCTACATCGCCATAATCCTCTTTTATGTGCCATGTCAGTGAGAAATCTAAAGTATTCCCTGGGTAGAACTATTGAGGGTATGATCCCTGCATGCTCACTCCTATGATGAGATGGTTCATCTTCGTATCCACAGTGACGTGCCTGTCAAGCCATAGATATCCTCCCTGGTAGAAAGACAGGAGGAGTTTAATGAAAGCATTAACCTTCTGATGTCGACCAAAGTGGGGGATCTTCATTACATTTAGGATCATGGATTGCATGAGCTCATTTATCCATGGATCAGAGATTATGCATGACTTCATTCCACTCTTCTTCATCAAATACCTATGCGGTGCGAGGATGACATAATTATTTTGGTCTTCAAGGTTGAATTTGTTGTTATTCAATGCTGGGATATGTCCTAACTGAGGTCCAACTATGCATATCCCCTTATTCATGTATGCAATGATCAGTGTGTACTCAAAATCCCATGGGATGTTGTCGTGGTTAATCGTGCCAGCCAGAGGTAGGATGTAGTCTGGAAAGACCGACAGGATCTGCTTCATGTTATCCAGATCGCCATGGTGCTTGATTCAATTCTCAGTTGTGGTTTGGCTAGAACGACGTGCAATCGAAAGGTATGCTTGAAATCCCCCAGTTGATGATGCCTGTAATCCTATGAACATGACTCTCTCATCCATGAGATGTACGAGAATATCCTTCACTAAAGTTTCTAACGTGCTATGTTCGCCTGACATTCACACTTGTAATAAAATAAATCGGGTAGGCAAATCGACAAACAAGGTAATCAATCAGATAGAGAGGTCTAGAAAGCATAATGCAATATAAAATCGATGCTCTTCTAGCTTATATAATCATGGTTGGAAAAAAGTGGTCCCTCCATAACGTCTGACAGGTTAAATAAGAAATGTTGTAACAGATCCCTCCAACAGGAAGGAATGTGTCCATCAATGTGCATTCATCCGTTATGGTGTGGTATGAATGGTCCAATGGCGGTATTTCCATCAATAACTGTATTTCTAGCCATTCTAGAGAATTATGGTAAGGGTCAAGGCGCCTCCAATGGTCATATCGCTTCATCGTGGCGAAGTATCATTTTACATGGTTCTTCTATTCTAGCGAGGTTCAAGTTCTGCAAATCTGTCTCTTGAAGTCTTCTCTGGGTCTTCCTTTATTTTTTCTAACTTGGCTTTCTTATTACTTATATTTCTTTCATTCTTTCCTATGATCTGAGTCTTTGGATTGCTCTTTCCATTCTTATTCTTATCTTTTCTTAGCATAGTGACTTCACGCTATTAATGTTATTTCAAAGGGTTCAGAGATAATAACTCTTTGCTTACTAGGTCCTGGGTAGACATACTTTCTTCTTGCATGGATAGGTCCTTTAAACCTTCTTGTGCTCTTTCAAATTTGATAGCTAATTCTCTTTCATTCTGCTGCTTTGACTCAACTTCTCGTTCTTCTATTAGTCGCTCTAGTTTTCTGGCTATGAGGTCCCTTAGTTCTTTATTTTTCTTTTTTGTAGTTTCCTCTTCTGTTTTCCTTCTGATCTGATCTTCCTCAATCCAAGCCTTTCCTAATAAAAGGGGGAAAGGGGTGTTGTTCTCCATAAAATTAATGAATTCAAATTCTTATTTGGTCAATTTTTCATGAACAATCATAGGTATATTAGTAACTCTTCTACACATGGTTATCATCTTTCCTTTAAACAAGCCTATCCTTCCCATTGAAAGCATCATAGCAGGCTTTCCCAAAATTTCCCAAGTTCTTTCTAGCATAATATTCATATGTGTTTCTTCATCCAATACACAGTCTATGCCAAATTCTTCTATCCTTGTGACTATGCATTGTTTTTCTTTCAACATCTCTGGTAAACTAATGTCTCTGTGATCATAGATTTCTTCTTTTAACTGTACTAACATATTCTAAGATTTATTTGATTCCTTTTCTTTATGATTCTTTAACATATTATTTTCTTGACTCATATTCATCTTTTCAACTTTAGCAATCATCCTTGGAAAATCATCAACCTCATGATCAATGGATTTACAACAAAGACAAATAGGACCTGCATCAGGGCATTCTTTAGCAATATGTCCCAGTATTCTCCAATTATAACACAATGTCAATCCTCTCTTTTTTTTAAACGGTCCCCATCCTATCCTGTACTATGCACCAAGATCACAGTGCTAGACCTACAGTCTGCAAAAATTCTTTCTAGGTTCTTGCATCCACTTATTAGTCCAAAAATACTTTCTATGCATAGGAATAACATATTTTTCTCTATTTATATCAAATTTATTCAGATTGTCAACTCTTTCTTCTATCTATGCCCTAGTTTTCAGATTAGGAAAAAATCTATTAAACGTACCTAGATTCATACTTTCGAAGAAAAAAATTCCACTTATCTTACCTTTTTCAGAGAAAAAAGATTTAAGATATTACCTCTTTTCTTCAGATCTGGTTCCTTTCTTAGAACAAAGATTCACAAGTCAAGTAGAATACTATGCACTACAACAACAAATCTATGCACAGAGCTTTCTCTTTTCTTTAGTTCCCAACAATAACAGTTTCAGGTCCAACGATAACGAAACCATTTTTTGGAATAGGGGTGGACCCAGGGTTCAACACTTCAACAACGCACCAACAAAACCCTAACTACCGGCCCTTTCGGAAACACCTACGAAGCAGATGAAGTCTCACCCAAGGTAGAGGGAGGGGGGGTTGCAGGACACATGTGTCTACAACCAATATGGGACACAGATCCGCGATTACAACACTTAACAAAGCACTTAGCCAATAACATGCATTAGTTCTTGAACCTTATTCACATCGCAGGTTAAACCCTAATTACATAACAATGTAGTAACAATAAAGACTGGGTACTTTCCATCACTTAGCACATAGCATTAGCTCAGATATAGAATTCATTTACATCATTAAGCACTAAGCTACAACATCAAATGCATTCGTTATACATAAAATCAACAAAACTAAGAAAATAAGCATATAAACAACATCGCACAAAGCATATCAAGACACAGGATATACGTGGTTCACCCCAATGTGGGGCTATGTCCACCAACTTCTTTTTCTTCTTTATTAGTCTTTGATCTTCTTACATTCATCTTCTCCTGTGCACAAAGACACAGTTCCAAACTTTGCAATGGACGGGTGATCTTTGCACAACGCACTAGATTCACGTTCCTCAAAATCAGGTCAAGGCATAGAGCCAACTCCTTAATAACAAAAAGCACTTACAACTTCTTGCACCAAGCCAAAATCAATCTATTATGCACATGGCCACTAGTAGTTATGCACTAAGCCAATTTCCCTTATAACATATGGTGCACATAGCCCACCAGATCTACTTCTTACATCGCTTAAATACTTATTTATACATTTACAAGAAAGGCCTAATCATGGGTAAAACCATGGGCCAACATCCCAAAACCCTAATGAACCCCTTGTTAGGTCTACAAAACAAGTGATATCCCATGATATCCACTTCGCCTAGACGCTCCATCTTCGTCTAGCTTTTTGAAGTCCCAAAAGTGGTCAAACACGACCAATGTTTCTTCAAAACTTGGTCAAGGGCCAACATGGCCCTGTTTATTATTAGCTTTAGTAGTCCATCATGACTATTTATAGTGACAAGACCTTTAGCCTTCTGAGTTCTTGCATAAACTTCATGTAACATGGCATTTAGAAAGAATAAAAATTTTATTACTAACCTATGTTTTAGTGTTGCTAAAAATTTGAGGTGGTGTGGCCGCACTACATTGTACCTCCCATCACATGTCATATATCTTTGTATTACTCATTCTAGTCCCCCCCATGGCTTGTTGAGAGAGGTGGGGTTGAGTCCCTTCGCCTTTTTATTGAGTTCTTCTCCAAGTTATACAAAAGATTCCACAACCTTCTTGAGCGTTGTATACATCCCAATCCATTGTATGCCTTCATTGGGGAGGGTTTTTAAATTTCACTATAATTTCCTCAGTGACCAGAATTTGTATGTCTTGGACCATGGAGACTCCTCTTTGCAAGTTCCGAAAAAATGCTAGCATGATATTCGTTTCATATCCTTGCAATCTGTTGAAGTACTTTGTCCACCCTAGACGATGTAAAATTTCCCTTTCCTGGTTGGTTACCTGCAGCAATGTGGGCTCTCAATGTACATTTCTCCCCCCCCCATGTCTTCTATGAACAGATGATGACAACTATCATTCCCTGTTGCATCTTAGTTCGAACAAATTTTGAAACAATATTACAAGGAATAGAAAATATCATAAAATAACAAGTGTGTAACAAAATGTGAGTTTTCCCATTTATTTCAATCATTATGATCTATCGGTAAATGTGCAGAATATCCACCCCTCATAAATGGAAAGTTCGACCTCGACCGTCGAAATGTGGGAATGCAATAATGGCAGGTAGTTCAAGTGAGGGGTGATTATTACATCATTGTCGCCACTAGGAGAACAATCGTTAGTAACCTTCAAAATAATTGTAACAGTAATCATGAACGATAATCACTTTTGTCTAGGAAATTCAATTTGACATGCCTATGTTCAAAACATTTAAGAAAAAAGATCCTGAATAATTTAAATTTGTTCATGTTTTTTAGAAATATTCCACATGTCATAACATTGTTAATTTCCCTTGTTATTGGATATAACCAGAATGATAGCCTCATTTTTAGAAAAGGAAATCTAAGAACACACAAAAAACTTGGCATATTTAAGGTAAACTTCGATACCACATGCAGAGCCACTACTACCAACATGCATCCATAGCCTCGACAGGGTTTCCTTTTAACCCATAGATGAGCCTGTATCCTTAATAAATAGTTTGAATTTTCTTATCTAAGAAATACCACTATCCTGGTTTGGTAGTCATATGATGATAATGCCACTCACTAGATCGTAACCTAAGTGAACAAGTGGGCTCATGATGAGACCTATTGTCCTTTAACGAAAAATGCCAAAGGCCATTGCCATGGTGTGGTAGCCATAGTGGGAATATCTCTTATGTTGTTATCTGGTGATCATGGTAGGTTGGCTCAGATGAGACCCCCTATCCTTTGTGGGAGAATTTTATTACTTTACTTATTAAAAAAAAAAAAATTGGCTCTATCAAGGGAGGCTCATCTACTACTCAAGAGTGAGGGATGGCATAACAGGTGTAAGAATTCCAAGTAAAAAATGTTCTTTAGATTAATTATTATGATATGAAGGCAAATTAACATTCAAGTATATGTATATATATAGGGGAAAGAAAATAATTATGGTGGTTAAGGATTATGATCAATATTTAAGATAATCTAGAGAAATTAATCCAAAAACAATTCGATACGTTATGCTAGGTAGTCCACATAAATGACAAATCATTATTATGATAATTAGAAGTGATGCTGGTGAAAGTTAATTAGTGAAGGTCATACCCAAAGGAGTGGCTAATCATAATAATGGAATGCTTGTTCATGAGAAAAGAATCATGACTTTTGATAAAAATGAACAACAATAAGGGAAAACCGTAGAAGGAACAATAGTTGTTCCTTTCAAATGAACAACGCTATCCAAAAAAGGAACGACAATCATGGAAAATAGAACAATAGTTGTAACAACGGGAACAACATTCATTACTTTTGGGTGGATGACACTATCCGCAAAGGGAACAACAATCGCTACATCAAATGGATGATACTACCCACGAAGGGAACAACAATCGTGCGAAGGGAACAATAGTTTTTTTCATTTTAAATGAATGAAAACGATGATGTTAAAATTTTAACCATCTATTTTAGTGATTGGAAACCCCCATAGACATTTTTGTTTTAGAGAATCTAGGATTGATTAATCATCAACTTAATTCATTCAATTTATGTGGGTATGTTTATTTCAATAATCAAAGTATTAGATGGTTTGTTAGTATCATGCATTCATTATAGTTACCTGAGTTTTGCTGCCGAACATGGCATATTCATCTTCTATTAAAATATGGTTTATATTTGATGATTTTTCAAGGTGAGATAGGAGCAAGGAACATAAAAG
Source organism: Picea glauca (assembly GCA_000966675.3). NCBI lineage: Eukaryota > Viridiplantae > Streptophyta > Pinopsida > Pinales > Pinaceae > Picea > Picea glauca. The sequence goes on along the minus strand of JZKD02S0527432.1, from coordinate 954,130 downwards.
AGTGCTAATTATATTCATTACAATTATCTTTTTTAGTTCTTTTTCTCTCAAGGGACTTTCCTAAAAAGTAAAAGTAAAAACCCAATCAAATATGTAAGGATGTCTATATAAAATATGTACAGTGTTGATAAAAATCATTATTTTATGAAGTTGAAGCTATTAGGTTACCTTCCTAGCTAGCTAAAATCTGAACAGTAGGGTCCTTACTTACTTCTTGGAAAAATGATTATTTTGAAAGAGGTTGATGGTAGAGTCGTAACTGATGTCCATTTACAATAAAAGGAGAAACAAACCCATCGATGGTAACTAAGGTGACAGTTTTGTTATCATGAACTTCATTGATTTCATACGGTCCTAGCCACCTTGTCTATAATTTTCTAGGAAAATTCTGAAATTTGGAATCATAGAGAAGTGCCCAATCACCTTTTTGGAAGGATTTCTTCTTAATATGTTTATCGTGCTATCTAGCTCTCTGCTGTTGAATAAAAACTGTGCATTGTAGGGTGAACAAGCATGCTTTGTCTAACTCATTGAGCTGTTGTAAACGTTGTTTATGTGCCTCTGTGAGATCCAATCCAATTTCCCGTTCCGTCCTTAGAGTCTTGATCTCAAATTCAATGGGAAAGATAGGTTCTTTTCCATAGAATAAATGATAAGGAGAGTAGCCATTAGTGTTACGCCATGTCATGTGATAGGCCCATAACGCATTTGGAAGCTTGGCTGCCCAATTCTGACAGTTTGATGAGACTATTTTTGTGAAAATTTCCTCCAAGACTTTATTGGTACTTTCTACTTGTTCGTTTACCTATCGGTGGTAGGGGGAAGTAACTCTATGTTTAATATGATAATTCTACTGGGTACCTGTGATTTTATAAGATGTAATTTGTGACCCTCCGTCAATGATTACTTCCTTGGGTATTCCATAGTGGAGAAATAATTTGAAGAGAAACTTAATGATTGCTTCCTTTGTTGTGTTTGACAAGGCTACTGTCTCTACCCATTTGGTCGTATAGTCTGTTGCAACTAGGATATAATCCTTCTAATTTGATTTTGGGTTAAAGGGGCCAGCAAAATGTAGTGCCCATCTCTCAAAAGGTTCTGCAACTACTTGTGCTTGCAGCATCAGCTTGGATTGGCCAACCCATCCTATGACAGTTTTCGTAGGTCTAGACATATTTCTTTGCATCTTTGAATATTGAGGGCCAATAATAGCCCATCTGTAAAATATTATGCCCAGTTCTGTAGTCTGCAAAGCGTACGCCATAGGGATCATCATGACTTCCTTTCAAAACATCATAAATTTCATCATCTCTTACACATCTTTAGATCTGGAGGTCATCCCTTGTGTGGAACAAATATACATTGATCCAGGTGCACTACGTTGGACGATCAATTTCTTTTCTCTTGATGATAAGTGTGTTGGTAGTTTCCAAGTTTCTAGGTAATTTGCCACATCAACATACCAAGGAATCTTAATACTGACAATGAATAGGTGTTCATCTGGAAATTGGTCTTCAACTGTCAAAGAATCATTTTTTGGGGGTATGCGAGACAAGAAATTTGCAACGAGATTCTCTTTTCCAGGCCAATCCTTGATAGTAATAACCATCGGGTAAACCCTCCATTAGTAATCGGTTTGTTAGATAAATATTTAATAGCATAATGATCAGTATACAATATAACTGGATAGCCTGTTATATAGTGGAAGAATTTATTAATAGCATGTATAACGACTAAAAATTCTCTTTCTACTATTGTATAATTTAATTCAGCAGATGTAAGATTCTTGCTAATAAAATAAATAGTATAAGGTTTCTTGTCTTCTTCCTGTCCAAGGACAATGCCTATGCCAATATCCGATGCAATTGTAGAAATATGAAATGGAAATTTCTAGTTTGGTCCTCTGAGCATCGGTGTTGTTGAAACCAACCTTTTAAGTCCTGCAAACACAACATCACACTTGTCAGACCACTGAAATTATGCAATACTAGTTGAAGCATGTAAAGGTGCAGTTGTTCTTGAAATTTTTTCTATGAATCTGTGGTAGTATCTTGCAGCGCCAATAAAAATATGTACGTCAGCTTGTGTACGAGGTGTAGGTAGACTAAGGATTACCTCTATTTTTGTTGGGTCTACCTTGATTTCATCTGCAGAAACATAGTTTGCTAGTACCACACCTTCATTCATCATCATATGACATTTCTCATGACTCAAAAATAGCCTAGTAGAAATGCATCTTTCCAATACACTCTCCATATTTCTTATATCTTGATCAAAATAAGTGCCATAAGGGGTGAAATCGTCCATGTAAACTTCAAGTCCTTCATTAATCAGATCAGAAAATATGCTCAGAATGGTTCTTTGGAATGTGGCTAGAGCATTACATAATCCAAAGGGAAATAATCTATATGCAAAGGTACCCCAAGGACATGTAAATTTATTTTTATCTTGGTCTTTTGGAGCAATCTAGATTTGATTATAGCCACCAAAACCATCTAGGAAGGAAAAGAACTACTTCCCTGCTAAAGTGTCAAGGTCCTGATCAATATAGGGCAAGGGAAAGTTGTCATTTTGGGTAGCTTTATTGAATTCTCTGTAGTCTACACAGATTCACCATTTCTCATTATTCTTGGGGACGATTACTAGTGGGGAAACCCACCAACTATCTGAAATAGGATATATAAAATCTACATCCAACAGTTTTTGTAACTCTTATTTCACAACATCCCTGAGATTAGGGTTCAATCTGTGTTGGGGCTGTCAAATGAGTCAGGCATCTTTCTCAATATAGATATGATGTGTACATAGTTGGGGATCGATGTCCTTCATGTCAGGATATTCCCAAGAAAATGCCTGTTGAAATTTAGAAAGGATCTGAATCAATTTTTGTTGTTGTTGCTCATTTAAATTAGCATTAATATTCATAAACCTCCCTGGTGCAATCTCAACGAGTATGTTGTTATGGACAAAAATAGTGGGGATCTATTGTTCCATCAATTCTTCCAAAGGATCTCCTTGTGATTTATTATCTAAAACAATTTTTAATATTTGACATGTTGGGTTGGTTATAATGGCCAGGTTGTTAATGAAGCTATTGATCACATCATATTCTAGTTGGTTCTTAAGTCTGAGAGCTTCTTCCAATGTGAGAGGAGATTGTAGATAATTTTCTAGATATATAGGTGGTGGAAATTGTTGATGTATGATAGACAAAATTGGTTTAGCTGGAGGATACATGATGAGGTTCTTTGTAGCACATCCTCTAGAAATTGTCATGTTTACCATGCAACATCTTATATATGCATCTGTTGTTGTGAGCCATGGTCTTCCCAGTATCACTGGCTGTCAACTGAGTCCACTTCTTGGGTTGATAATGAGGAAATTATCTGGATATTCCCAAGAGTCGACCGGAATTTCTTTATCTTGTAATGTGCCAACTGGTTTAACCACTGATCTATCAGCCAATTGTAACATAATTGAATTAGGTTCGAAGGAGGTGAAACCCAATATGTTACAAGTCTCGATGGTCAAGATATTAATGGCTTCCCCCAAATCCACTAGTGTATTTGGAAAAGAACAACCTTGTATCTGAACTGTTACTATGGGATTCCCTGGGTTTGCATACTTGACTGGCTCTTGTTTACCTAGGATAAGATCAGACAAGGTTCCTACCATGTGAACAATTGATGGATTTTTAGCTTTCTTGACAGACTTCTTATCACATAATTCCTTAATTGTCTTTGCATAAATTGGGATGTCTTGCACAGCCATAGGAGAGGTATCTTAACATAGATATTCTTTAGTTCCCCTACAATATCGAAGTTAGGATATACAATTGGTTTTTATATCATTATACTTTTGGGAAAGGGGGGAGGAGGAATCGCATCCTCATCAGGACTCTGTGGTTCGACTATGTTTCCACCTGTTCTACTTCTTCCATTATGACCACAATCAAGGGTGTTATTTCTGGTTGTATATTTTCATTCTCCTGCTCTTGGTGATTGCTAATTTTGTTAAGTTAAATTATATGCCCTGACCTCAACTTGAGTTCATTTCACCCTACAGATTTTATTTCCCCGTCCAACTTCTCAACAATTTGCATGAGTTGGGCAGGTCTATTATTAGGATTTGGGTGGGGTTGAGCTGGTAATTGAGGGTGCATTTGAGGTTGAGGATTCTGGGATAATTGGAGTGGAGCTTGCAAAGTGGGATGAGCTTGAGGATCCATTCCCATGGGTTGATTGGTGATCCCCGTGGGGCACTGCCAGTTTTGATTCCAATTGGGGCCTTAGGAAACTATGTTAGTCCATTGTGAAGGATAAAGGTTATTATTTGAATTCTTCCAAGATGGGGTAGGGTATTACAAGTTGGTCCAAGTAAGATTTGCAACTTATTGATTTGGCTAGGGTGTAGTAGGATATTGCTGGGACTGCTAGGTAGGGTTAGCAAATGGATGGCCATGCCATGTGTTTCCAAAATTTTATTGCTGATTATACTGCCTAGAAAAGAATGAGGAAGGATATTGTAACGTACTTGGGGGATGAGCTTGCCATTGGCGACACTGAGCCATTAGATATACTAGTTTTGTTTCTTCTTTTGCTTCTTTAAAGAAAAATTTTAGTCCTAGGAGTGATGGACATTGCTCTGTTGCATGGTCTTTGGCATAGATAGTGCAAACTCGAATCACATCCAAAATACATTCCCTCGGACCATGTTTCTTTCTGCATCGGTGGAAAAATATGGCCAAGGATTGTTCTTCTTATACTTGTTTCTGTTTATCTTGCATACCATCCAGCTGTGTATTCAGAGTACTCAAAATGTTAGTTTTGAAATTCTCTAATATATTACCAACTTCAGCTCGGGTGACACCCCCGCGAGTAATGTTGTTATTTCTGGTGACGAGAGCCTGCATTCTTGATATGGTATGTGTACTACCATGTGAACACCTGATGCACAATAGGATAATATTATCATAAGTTTCTTGATAAATATCACCCTTCCCCATTAAATTCAATGTTTCTACCCATTCATCCTTCATTCCTTTTATCAAAGTGGCTTTAAGTACCTCGCTTGGTAGTGTGTCGTAAGGTGATCTTTGCAAGCTATATTGAATTATTTCAACATATTCTTCTAATGTCTTGTTTTCTTTTGCAGTCATTTGAAAGATTTTGTCTTTTAGATCCCTGGTTCTACAATAATCGTAATATTTGGTGAGGAAGGTTTGTTTCATTTCATCCCATGAATTTATGTTTCCTCCTCCTAATCCCATAAACCAACGCAAAGCTTCTCCTTTCAACGTGGAAGGGAAAAAATTCAGTTTCTGGGGTTCATAGGTGTAGTCATAACCTGTACACAGGACATCAAATTCGAATAAGAACACATCAGGGTCCTCTGAGATTAATCCATGAAAGGTTGAAAGATTTTGTAACAAGATGGCTTTCATGGGGGAATTAGCAATTGGATCAGCTACAAGATATTCCAAAGTGGAAGTCTGGGATAATGGTTGATTTGGCTGTGCCATTTGGTTGAAAATATGCCAATAATCTTCAGGAATTTATTAGCTTGGGTGTTCTATTTGGGGTGATCGATTAGTTTATCCCCTAAGGGATTTAATCGCGCTACCTCTATCTGGTATTTCAGGTATACCTTCTCCTATAATAATCACATGAGATCTAGGGTCAAGTGGTGGTGATGGGTTTACTTTAGAAACCCCACTGATCTCCCCTTCTCCTTCTTCCAGATTACAAGAATTTCCCTTGTCTAAAGGGATGAGAGGTGGAATGTTTGTATTTTGAAAACTGTGTTCGGTCCCTTCAGTTTCACTATGAACCTCAACATGGGCTACATTTGGTGAATTTTCTTCTTGAGGGATTTGGGTAGAACCTTTCCGAGGTCCAACCGATGCTTGAGATTCAATTTTTGAGATGATGTCATCTATCAAAGTGCTTCTTCCAAGGGCCACTAGGCCCTGGTATTTTGTATTTTTTGGTGGGTTTTTTGGTTTTTCAGGTTCTTTCTTATTAGTCGTACACACTTCACACAAAATTCTAAGTACATATATAACCTCTATGTATCAGCTGAAGGTAGTCACTGGCACAAGAATTTTACTTATTGACTACGTAGGTTCTTACCTTCTGTTTTCAATAACTCATCCTCTAGAGACACAACCTATTATATATTTCGCATTCTCCTCGACAATGACGCCAAAATGTTGGGCTATAAATATGTCCTAAAAATAACCTTAGTTTAACATTAATTTATCAACCCTGGATTCGTATTTTATTTCAAGAATATCAGTAAAGTATATGAAGATAGTTGTAGAGGCTAAATCATGTAGTCAAATCAAATCTAAGTTTATCAACAATCAAGTTCCTCACAAATTCATTAAAACTCTGAAACTAAGATCTTTACTTAACAGAATTATAATCTAATCTATGAAATGTTATGAATTAAATGCATTAACTAAATTGTTGAATTCATCTAACTAAGAAACAATAATTGAATCTATGAAAATGATTGATAAACAGATCTATTAATGATTATTTAACCTCCTGGAAATAAACCGCTAAGTACTATAAATTGAGAGGGAACAACAAATGCAAAACTAAGAGAAATGAACATCAAATGTAGAATTAAGAAAAAGGAACAACAACTGTAAATTTAATAAAAGGACAACACGTGTGAAAATGAGAGGAACTATCAAGAAATAAACTACAACAATGGAAACTGGAACAACAATTGATAAGATTCAAATGAAGCATCTATCTTCTATAATCAAACAACATAACCAATCTATAAAAACATCAACACACTCATGCATTTATCTTAATTGTTGCAAAAGAGATTTAAATCACAGAACTGAAATCAAATCGATACAATTAAAGATTGAAATAGTAACTCCTTCAGACTGGGCCCTCAGTCCTCTGAAGCACTACTACTAGAACCTCAGTATGCAAAAATGGTGAAAATGCCCAAAGCTTCTATTAATTCCATAACTGGTACAACATTTACAAAAGACTGCGTGTACAGAGAAATTCTGAGTTCTGAATACTTGGATAAAATTCTTGGTTGGTTCTCTATGGTTCATTTCCCTTTATATATTACAATGATATGGGTAAATTAAGATATTCTGAGGATCGAGAGATCCCCGGGATTGCTTTTACTATTTAAAATATTACAAAATAGAAAATCAATCTTCCTCAAAACTACTTTGTGCCTAATTTCTTCAACCTCCAATAGTCTGCGCACCTTCAAAATCTCCCTATATATCTTGAGTTTAACAATATTTATCCATTCCTACAATAAAATCAAACAATTCAAACCAAATTTTGGAATTTATCTAATATCACTCAATAATATTTCTAGATGACTTTTTAATCATTTTCTAACCTGATTATTTATAATTAATAGAAAAGTCAATCAAGATTATATCATAAACCATGTTGATAAGGAGGATATTTGTATCTTTTTCTCAACTCAACACCCTTAAAAAATATTTGGAGAAAAACCCATAAAAATTGATTGCAAGAAAAACCGTTGGGTAATAAATTTTATAGAAAATAAAGAGGGTTAAAAACCTCATCCTTGTATATTTTTTTCTATGAATATTTAGGAATTTTAAGTTTGAAACAGATTTTTATTTTGTATTTGAGTTTCTCTTCATTTTTTGGTTCAAGATTTTATTTCATGTTTTTCCATGTATTCTCATAAGTGCTAGTTAGTTTTATGAATTGAAAAATTACAAATTATGAAAATCACATGGGTGCACTCAATAAGTAATGTTTTTTATCATTTTGGTAGAGTTTACCAATTATTAAGCTCGTGAAATCTCTTGAATATTTGTCCTATGCAATTTTCATGCAAAGTCTTTGTAAAAATGCCTATATGAAAGAAATCATTTTTTCATGTAAAAGGTTTGTATGAATCCTTTTAGGCAAGGCATGAGGGTTACATTTTAAGTGTTTTTAGAAATTATTGAGCCAATGTGATGTATTTTTCATGTAAATTATTTGTACAAATGCCCAAGACCAAATAATGAAAATTGCAAAGTGTTTGTAAATATTCCTTAACAAAGGAGTACATTTTTAGTTTAATATGTGTTACAATCTTTTACTCAACATACACTAGTCATTTAAGTATATCAGTTTGTTAAAGATAAGCCATGATTTAAATTGACACCTTATAAGTATTATAAGTCATGTAAATATATAGTGTACACATTTTATTTTCAATGGTAACTTTCCTTGTATTATGGTTTAAGAGTTAGTTAATTCATTTTCCTCCAAATTTGAAACTTCTCAGGGTTGTAGCTTCTACATAGGAACTCCACTTAAAGCACATGCCAATGCGATGTGGTTTGCATATAAATTATTTGTACAAATTCTTAAGAGAAGATAATGTAGATGGCAAACTGTTTGTAAACATTCCTGAACAAAGGAATATATTTGTATTTTAATATGTGTTTTAATCATTTACTTAACATATTATAATCATTTGAGTATATCAGTTTGTTAAAGATAAATGATGATTTAAATTGTCACCTTAGAAGTATTATAAGTCATGTAAAGATATAGTGTACAAATTTTATTTTCAATGGTAACTTTCCTTGTATTATGGTTTAAAATGTAGTTACATTCACTATCCTCCAAAATTGAAGCTTCTTGGGGTTGTAAACTGTACATACAAACTCCACTTAAAGCACATGATAGACTATTGGAAAGATCAAAATCCACTTAAATCACATGAAACACCATTGGCAAGATATTGGTGGATGGATATTCATTACATGAACACACATACAATAGAGAGAGGAGTATGCTTTAAAGGAACACACATACAATAGAAATAGGAATTACAGACTGAAATTTAAACGCAGGGGATTAATCTTGGTTGTCTATTGCATTTACCAACTGATTGTGCTCAAGATATCTATGCTTGAACATCTCTGGTTACAAGAAACTCTTAAACTCCCCAAAGTGTCGACCTTGAAAATGGGTGCCTTCTTTTCCTTTTATCCTTCTCACTTATGTTTGAAAATGATTCTTAAAACCACCTCCAACTTCTTGATTCTTGAGTGGTTTTTGTTTGGTAGAAAATAATTACTTTCACCTACATGAATTTTTTTATGCTTTGCAGGAACACACACAAAGGAAAAAATGGTAGGATATGATTTACAGGAACACACATACAATAGAAAGAGGAATTGGATACTAAAATTTAAACATAGGGGATGAATCTTGGTTGTCTGTTGCAATTACCAACTGATTGTGCTCAATGTATCTATGGTTGAACATCTTTTTTTACAAGAAACTCTTTAACTCCCTAAAGTGTCGACCTTGAAAATGGGCACCTGCTTTTCCTTTTATCCTTCTCACTTATGTTTGAAAATTCTTCTTGAAGCCACCTCTAACTTCTTGAAATTGTTTCCAACGTCTTGAAACTATTTCCAACTTCTTGATTCTTGAATGGTTTTTCTATGGTAAAAAGTAATTACTTTCACCTACAGGAATTTTTTTATACTAAGATCATGGAGCAAATGGAAATTCACAGGACAAAACATCGATACCATTTGGTCACTTATAACACCTGCAACTATTTTCTCTGATGGCTGGTTGACGGAAACATAACTGAAAAATCTTGAGACTCAACCACCATCGGGTCAAGCTCAATAAACAATTACTGTTGTTGATATTCAAACATGGGACTTCACATTGTCGAAAGACAATGTCGATGCTTGGTGTATAAGAGATTGAGATATCGATGATACAAATACAAATATCATCAAATTTGAACCATATGTATTGAATTGAATATGAACCCTTCATCACAGACCCAACCAAATATGGACCATCAATCTATCCAATACAAAAAATTGAATTGTTTAAGCCTTGTCGATTCCATTGTTGATGCCAATATAGACACATGGCATATTTTCACTGGTCCAAGTTGATGTTGATGTGGCAGGGAGGATAGGACATGTGTAACCCATTTCAATATGTTGACCAATATATATGGTGGGTTCCCCATGTCCAAATGGAAACTACTAGTTGGCCCTGATAGTGATATGTTGGCATGTCGAGCTATCATCTCTTTTCATTTCACTGACGAAGACATTGTTTTCGACACTATGAAAACTTTCATTATGGGTTTATCTTTTCATTTTTTCGATGATGATCTCCACCATTAATATTTTTCCAAAACAAAGAGATCCATTGATCTGGCTCGACCAAAAGACCCAATAAACTAAGGAGTTGACAAGATCATGTTGATGTCACCTTGGATATGTGGAGGCTTTTCAATTTTCCATATTGATGTTGATGTGGAAGGGAGGACATGAAATTTTTCAACCATTATGATGTGATTTGATAGCTTTGGGGGTCCCTGGGTGTCGATGTGGTAGTTGTTGATTGGTTCTGACAATGCTCTACTAGTGGGATGACATGACACCTAGTTGGGGGGCTTCAATACATGAGGATAGATCCATATCATTGATCAATCCTACCTGAATAGGTTTTGAGAGTAGATATGGACTATACATCAAAGGTGCCCCATCAAAGTGGTCGGGGTTAGGTCACAAGGGAGGTTACGATTTGGGAAATATGATGATTGTTTATCAAATGAACTAGAAATACATAATATTCGTCGATCCAACTCGACCATGAATCCAAAAAAAATGACTAAGGAAAAGGTCATCATGATGATGTTATCCTGGACAGGTGGAAACCTTTTATTTTCCTACGTTGATGTTGATGTGGAAAGGAGACAAGACATGTGTCATGCATATTTGATATGATTTGGGGCACCTTTGGTGGGTTCCACCTATCCACATGGAAGTATCTGATTAGCCCTGATATTTCTATACTGATAGGATGACATGACATCTGGCTGGGAGGATGTGAGATCAATGATCAAATCTCGGCCATTGATATCTTAGGACACACTTGATGGCATGATGGGATTTGGTTGTCCATTGGAATTGCATTGACTTTGATCTAGACCATTGATCGCAGGTGACCCATTCAGATTGTTGAAGGATTAGGTTCAAATGGGACTCAATAAGAGAACTAAGAAGAGGCGTTGAAAGAAAATATGGACCATCCATTGGATAGTTGAGGATAACATAGAGTCGTTGATCTGGATACATGATTAAACTAAAATCGGCAAAGGCATGAACATTTTTATGTTGATTTCACCTTGGACACATGGTGCCTTCTCACTTGTTAGAACTAGAGTTGATGTGGTATATAGGTACAAAACGTGTCACCTATTTTTGAGATATTGACCTATGTATGTGGTGGTTTCCAGATGTCCATGTGGAAGCCGCTAGCACTCAAAGTTATCTACTGGCAGGCCATGTGTAATGTTGAGCTGGAACATTGGGGTCATGGATAAAATATGGGTCATTTATTTATCAAGACATAGTTGAAGGTGCGATGGAATATGGACCATCCATCGAAGTTGCACCATCGAAGTGCTTGAGGGTTGAATCCAAATGTGACTTTGATGAAGGGACAATCTCGACTGTTGATTTGAAAGAAGATGCATGATGAGATCTGAGCTGTTAATATTTTGGTATCTAAAAGAATATTGATGTTGAGATTTTAGGCCATGTTATCATGGTAATCCCCTAGGATATTATCTCTTCAGCTATTTTGGGGCATGATAATCCCCTTTTTACCCCCTTTTTACCCCCTTTAAGAACCTAAGGGATTAAATATTTCCTTAGGTGCAAAAGGGAATGGATTTTTTGTTGTTTTATTCCATATTCATCGAAATAATTCTACTCCTAACTATCCATAGGATATTGAAGCTCATATTTAGCCACTAAATTACCCAATCTTGGTCTGGAAACTTCAAAAAACCTTCAAATCTTTACCAGGAACAAAATACAACACTAACATTTGGTTTCAGCAAGGACAACATACCCCTGCGCTCTACTGATAAATGTAGACCATGTGCATTATTTTGTTGGGTTATGGAGTCTACCCAAAAATATACATCTCCTTCATACCTAAAAATGATCTCTTAACTTATTTTGGGGCACGATAATCCCCTTTTTACCCCCTTTATGCACCCGAGGGATTAAATGTTTCCTTAGGTACAAAAGGGAATGGAGTTTTTGTTGTTTTATTCCATATTCCTCGGAATAATTATACTCCTAACTATCCATAGCATATTGAAGCTCATATTTAGCCACTAACTCACCCAATATTTACCTGGCCACTTCAACAAAGCTTCAAATCTTTACCAGGAACAAAATACAATACTAATATTTGGTTCCAGCCAGGACAGCATACCCATGCGCTCTACTGATAAATGTAGACCATGTGCATTCTTTTGTTGGGTTATAGAGTGTACCCAAAAATATACATCTCCTTTAGACCTAAAAATTGATCTGATATGTGACACAAAAAAACTGAACAACTTACAATGTTAGCATCCTACCTACTTTCTCAAGTAACAAAATGTGAATGAAATAAAATTAAAACAAACTCTACAAATTGAAAACAAATGCTCGACTATAAGATTATTTATGTACATAATACTCCTACTCTAATTATTCCATCCACTTTGATGAAGTGTAACGAAATTTCCAATGATACCAGGAAAGTTCCTTACTGCATGGTTGAACTCCTTGTATGCACCTTCAGATAATAAGGATAAGAAAAATAGGAGATTGCAACATCATATGATTATAAACTAATAATTATGATCTGAAAATACTAGCCTCATTTATCTTAAGTCATTTGAGGCATTGGACAATGTATACTCCAACCAAAATGAAACTAGAACATGAAGAATATGGGGGATGATAGGTTTCTCAACAAAAATTGAGGCTTCTTCTTCTTTATGGATTTGACTAAATTGGTCCTAGAGACTCTTCCATTTTTTTGCTTGTGATTTTGATGAAGAAAAAGGCGTAAGTAAAACAACTTCATCGCATGCCAAGACTTCAATTGGTTCTTGTTCACAATGATCAAGCTTTGTACCTTCAAGAATAAATGAAAAAGATTCATCATTCTGAAACCCTTCATCGAAACCCTCATAAATCACATAGACAGGTGCACTAATAACATTTTTTGAGAAATACCCTTTAAAGATGTGTTATTCAATAGCAAGCTCTGATTTTGTTTCATGATGGTCAAATATGGGCATATTTCTTCTTGAATTTTTTGTGAATGATGTTGCAGAACTCTACACATCTTCTTCAACTTTCTATTCATAAAAAAATGGATTAGTGTTGTAGAATCCAATATGAGAAGATTCTACATGAACAAACCATTGGGTAGCATATGGATCATTAAAAACAAGGGGAAATACATCATCAATGATGCTACGTTGCAATATATTTATAGAATTTTCTAAAACACAATCTTGATTCTGATTAGTGGGTGTGAATGAAGAAAGCGCTGTCTCTTCTTCAAAATCCTTATGAATATGTCCATAAATGAAATCCTTTTCAAACTTAATTTTAGAGAATTCTTTCTCCTCTTCACTAATATGGGTACAATCTTTTTTATTCTCTATAAATCGCTCAAGTTCTTCATTAAAACATTGTTCAAAATGAAACTCAGAATATGGAAATTCAAAAATATTCTATGAATATTCTTGAAAATGTAAAAATCCATCAACACAAACAAGGTTTCTTGACACCACAATAGGTATTTTCAACTCATGATCATCTTCAAAAGGAGAAACGTCTCTTTGAATATGGTATTAATATACATATTTCAAAGAATGAAGAAGCATTGTATCCTCTGGTAGATTCTTTGAAGCTTTTGTGTGAAAATCCTCTACTGATACCTTTTCATTTGAATATGTAAGGCTATATTCTCCATTCTAATTATTATAGTCAAATTCTCTTTCAAAATATTGTTCATATTCGTCATCTGGGATCTCCCCTTCCTATCCATTATCATAGGAAGAGCCTTCTATATCCTATGAAACTAATTTAAAACTTTCACTGCAGTATCTTCTAAGAGGAAGATCAATGGGATACCTCCTTATTAATAAGGAGATATCTAATGTTCTTTGACATTTCTCGAATTCAAAATATTTTATCGATCATAATAGACATGGATATGATAAGGGTCAAGGTGGCATGTGTCTTCTGGTAGAGGCCAAGTTTTCATTCTGTGGAGTTGCCAGGTGAAATATTAACTGCCAAGTTCCTGAGGCATGTTCACCATCAAGTCTCATAACTTACAATGTCATATCCATAGGGAATATTTCTTCAACTTATGTCCCCAACAATGGCTCCATTTCATATTTTATCCCTCAAGATGTTCTAGGATTTTCTTGGAATGATGTTGATGTTGTTGTTGGAATTCGTAGTCAATCACTCCATAGTCCTCTAATGATTGGAATTCCCTTTAGTTAGTTTCCTCAAGGTGGAAATTCATGTTTAAAAATATTAGAATTGTTTCTCGAATATCCCCATCTTCTTCTATATAAATTATTCCATATTTTTTATCCTTCAATCTATATTTTTCAAAATAATGTTTTGCATTGTATCTATCATGGTTGTCTTTCTGGAAGCCTTCTTCATTTCATAGTTTTGTCAAACACATCTCATGAAAACATAAATTGCACCTCCTATTTATTTCCTAAAAGATTACATGTATACTCAAGTCACTAGATATGAATGGGATTCTCTTCACCAAAAGGAGAATGTTCTTGTCTAATATGTGCCAAAGGTATATTTTCCGTAGGTGGTCCCAAAATACTAAACTCTATTGTTGAATTCCAACTTAGGAATGAGTGTAATTCATCCTAGGAAAACCATCTATATTGATCTAAGTAAGATCATGATATCAAGAAACCCATAATAAACTTGTGCTCGAAAATAAATGTCCAAAGCACTATTAAGAAAAAATTAAACTAGACTAATAGATTTAAATATTGTAGGAACTTCATTCATGGGTTTGTATATACAAACACATTTCAACTAAAAAAATTGATTTTAATCACAATATCAAAAAAATTATCTTATAGGAACCATTGTCTATATGTGCAAAGAAGAAAAGTGATGTATTTGTTCATCTCAAGATTAAGCACATCCCATGATCCTGACATTAACACATGATCCCATTGTATCCAATATAATTAGTGCCTCTTTTATTTAGTAACCATTATTCTTATATAATCTCAAAATGACACTAATATATTTGGGTCAAAAAATTATATTTATTTTGACATTAGTTTCAACACCCATGATTTTTTCCATTTTCGATATCAAAATTCATTGTATTTCTATTTTTTTCTCTAAGTTAATCAAATTCCATATTATTGTTTTGGATTTTATTTTTTAATTTACCAATTCTTTCCATATTTGTTTCTTACCTTGTTTAACGTTAATATATCAATATTAAAAAGGGAAAATTTAGACATTTAATATTTTAAATGGAAAAACAAAATATTTGAAAACAAATATCCCATTCAGATGTTTCAAATAGTATATTGTTCTCCTAAAACACATTTCATATGAAATATTTATGACCCTAGAAAATGGGAATTCAAATTCAACTTCTCAAGGCCCTATCCTTTTTCTCTCAACAATACAAATCCATAAAATGAATTATCAAGAATTAATGATAAATACTTAAATTATGTTCTATTTCTAATTGAAGGATTTAATAATAATAGTAATAATCTATTTTTAAGGTCACGGCCAAGCCAACACACTAAATTGGTGTATGAGACCCCCTTGTTTTTGGGACAAGGGACCCCCCTCCACCCAACGATTTGACTGGTAAAGTCTACGAAGGTATACATACCCTACCCCCCTCTAGATTTGAACCTGTGACCTCTTAAGAGGAAACACATTTTCTTAACCATTAATATTAATGGGAATATAAACAAAATGACAAATTTAAATCCACTTTGTACACTTGTGATGATCGAGATTATTTTGAGAATGAAATGAAGGAAGAGATATAACAATGAAATATACAAAGATATTGTGATATACACATAAATATTTCAATAAACACAAGGATACAATAATGCACAATTTTTATTAATGAGAGAATGTATAGAAACTATAAAATTATAGAGTGAATGACTCGCTATAATGGTGGAAACTTATATCTGAGAAGAGATGTGATGGCTACGCTCATTCACAAGAAGATGATGATGATTACAATGAGGCTCTGGAGGCCTTTTTATCATAAATAAAATCCAAAACCCTAACCCTGGAAGATGAAACCCTTTGTGGACCTTGATGGAGGTAGTTGGTACGTCAACTTCCCAAGAGAGTAACTTTT
Organism: Picea glauca; assembly: GCA_000966675.3. Taxonomy (NCBI): domain Eukaryota; kingdom Viridiplantae; phylum Streptophyta; class Pinopsida; order Pinales; family Pinaceae; genus Picea; species Picea glauca. The sequence goes on along the minus strand of JZKD02S0527432.1, from coordinate 937,865 downwards.
GCATACGATCTTTGTTTGGGGCACATTATATCACAATTGAAATTTCTATCCAAGGATCACACATTTTTATATCACACCCTAGGTAAATCAGATAGTGTGACTATGGTGGGCCCAAAAAACATTGTTTAGGGCATCAAAATGGCCGTAGAAGTTTAGGACCCAAAAATATGTAGAAAAAATGCCAAGGTGGAAACCCTTGTTTTGAGCCAATGGAATAGGTGGTTGGCCATCGATTTCCACCTGGATAAATCCTCCCCCCTTAGGAATAAATGGTATCCATTGTATCAGGTCCCCATAGAATCTTTTGATGAATATGAACCTTGGTGAGGTGCTTGCCTTGTTGAAGAAGCTTCCCTACTTAGATTTTTGAAGGATTTTATGAACCAATATGTCTACATATTCTTCCTAAGTGTCGGAGGAATCTATCGGTGAAGATGAAACATGAATAAAATCAATGGATTTATCATAACTTGATTTGATTGGGAAGTTTGGAGGCAACCTCGTAGGTGGTGTAGGGATATGTCAGTTCTCTTGTACAATCTTGTTGATCTTCTTTGGTTGTTTAGAAGAGTCTTGGGTCAACGCTGCAATGGTTGCAGTGTCATTATATTTTCACAAGGTAATGAAGAGGATAAATTTTATGGTATGAGAGATTACTTTGCTGCATTTTCTTGTTGGTACAATAGTTGGAACTACCTCTGGTATCCTATAGGGTTGACCCCCTAGAGTAACAATGACACTACAGGGTCAAGACTCATAAAAAGCACGATGCCTCCACATATGTGGCTAGAATAAGATAACATCATAGACTTCCACTAGGGAAACATCATATAGTATCTCATTCTTGAACGACTTGATTCCATATGACAGGTGACACTATTGAATAACATAAAGATCTCCTCCCTAGAGGAGCCATCCAATGTTGTGCGGTTGTGACTGTGGTATTGTTGGAAAATCAAAATGCTTGATGACCTATGTTGAAATGAGTATCTTATAGATTATGCTATAAATAATAAAATGCAATGCGGTCCCCTTCAACCACATTTGTGAATGGAAAAAGTACTCCCCCTCCTCATGATCCTCTATTTCTTTTGGTTGGATCGTTGCAGTCACAATAGTAGTATTGGGTTCTGCATCAATTATTTGGATCCTTTTATTATTTTTTGAAACAGATTTTGAGTTGGGGCTCAACTCTGTTTCTTTGAGCTCAGCTACCAATGACGATTTTAAGTGACATTCATCGGTTTTGTGGGAAGGGATTTTGTGGAAGTTGCATGACTTACTAGTGTCCTTATTAGTCTTCTCGTTTCCCTTGTTTTCATGTTGCTTGGATTGGTTGTCTTGACTAGTTTGACTATTCTTTGAGTTAGGGTTTCCTTTACTATACTTTGGTTGTTGTGGATTTGCAGACCTAGATTCCCTCTTGTTCTATTGCTTAAATTTCTACTTGATTTTGACATCATATCTAAAAGAGGCTCCCAGTGATGAGATGTTTAGAAAATCCATTCCGGTTTGGATGTGCTTGTGTAGAGCCCCATGGTATTTTAGATCCATATGTCGCTTAGAGTCTTTGATACCTAGCTTAGTGCACAAGTTATGGAAGATATTTGTGAACTTCATCACTATTTAGTCCCTCTTTTGATCCAGCGTGGTTCATATCATGTATTGGTCATGATAGTTTCCCATAGGGTAATATTTCTCCTTGACTGCATTCATAAAAAGGTCCTGAGTGGGCTCGACCCCAAATATTCCATAATCCTCTGTGGAATTTTTCTCCTAGTAAATTTCCCACCAATGTTTGACATGGAAGAGAGCCTTAAGGAGTGCAAATATGATCTTTTCTTTGTTGAAATTATTGTGAAAGGAGAAATAACCTTGTAGAAAATTTAACCACTTTTCCAAAGAATCCACATCTATATGAAATTCAAATACCGGAATATCAAAATTAACTTGTACCTTGAATGGGTTAGTGTCTCCAATGTGACTTCTTAACGAAGACACACCTATTATTGTCTGTAATCGTTGAAGGATTTGTGCGAAATTATCCAACATCTCATTCCTTTGTTGCATGAGGGTTGTAACATCCTGCTCTGGGGAACTGAGCAAACTTATTCTTTGAGGACACCTGCTCCCAAGTGATCTGCATTATTATGCTATTAAAACTTTTGACTTTGATTACGATGCATTATGGGTTGATGACATGTTGTTTTACTACTGTCAGGCTGCTAAATTGAAGCTTTTAAGTGTCCTGAATCACTAAATTGTCAAACCAGGGTTGGTAAACTTCGAGCTGATACATAGTATGTGCAGGCAAGCGTCTTGTCTTTATTTGAATGCTATTCTAAAAATAAAACACGCACCTATTCTGAAAACTTGAATTCGAATGACTAACTTGAAACTGAGCATTTCCTATCTAAATCATAAACAGAAGAAAAACAGTCTTGTACCCAAATGCTAATATTGCTATTTTTA
>JZKD02S0527432.1:898917-924442 GCA_000966675.3 Picea glauca | reverse complement strand
TGATCATCATACTCTCGAGCACTCTGTGGCAATGGCTCCAGCTGGCCTATGAACCTTCCTGCTCTTCATTCGAACCATAACGCACGCCATGATGCATCGATTTCGAACTGCTCCATTGGTACCTCCACGGTGCGAGTTGGTACCTGGTACCGGCGTCCTGTTCCAAGAATAGCAATGGTACCTAACCCAAGTGTTATTAGTCCAATTATCAATTTAAAGTATTAAAATGCATAATAATAACTTGAATTTCAAAGATACCTTAGGTGACCCCTTTGAATGGTAAAGGGATGGTGATTATATCAAAAGGAGGTCAAAAAGGGTGGTACTGGCATATAGTTGAAGGTCTGTGGTATATAGTATGGGCAAAGAACATGGTCAAAACTGGGGACCAACAACTACATTGACATAGACAGGTGCTATTGACTTGATTTTACTAAGTGTGTAGGGTTTTGGACCTTGAGGATGCAGAGGCATTGATGGAACCCCTTGGACTCTGGATCGAGTCAGGGAGTGTGCCTTTGGGGTTTGATTGTTTTACTGTGATATTAGTGCATCTGACTAGATGATATGATGTGGATATGTTCTAACATGACTTGTTGATGATGCAGGCTGACGATAGCTTGTCGACCAGACTCACATATAGAGTAAAGGGGTCACACATGACTACCAGAGATGTTGAGGGAGAGGTGTGGACAACAACCCTGCCACAACCTACTAACACTCCCACCATGGCTCAAATTGTAGGTTAACGATTACCTAGTTCGAGAGGACACATGATGCTGTGAGGGAAGACTGCGAGAGTTGCTCACAATGATTCTAAGGGGTGCACAATAAGGCGGGGGCCTTATAAATTACAAGCCCTTGGTCTCCCACAAGTTCACCTGGCGGAGTGTTGACTCCAAAGGTTATTGATGTCTACCAATTAGTCAACAGACGAGTGGCACCCTTGGAACACGTAGTGTGTCCTGAAGGGCACATCGCGGAAAGGAACAGATGAGGCGAGTGGAACCCTTGGAGCACCTAGTGCATCCTGAAGGACACATCGCATTGATGATGATAGAGGGATGAACCTAGATGGCCCTAAGACAAATAACAGGTTAAGAAATTTTAAAACAATTTCCCTAATTAAATGTCACCTAGTACAAAATCTAAGTTCTAAGTCTAGAATTTTGCCAGGGGTAAAATTTTGTCTACCTTTAATAATAATAATAATAAAATAAATAGACAAAATAAAATAAAATAATAAAATTTAAAATAAAAATCACTTAAGTAATAATTATGGTCTTCATAAAATTTTGTAACATGAAGGGAGTAAGAAATTAAATTATTCATAAGAAATAAAATCTGTGGATATAAAAGGTAAAGAGGGGATTAATTATTTTATCTTTTGAGAATTTAAAAAGATACTAAATTAATGATAAAAGGGAAAAGGGGTTAAATTCCACACCTGCCTTTTTGAGTTCTAAGTAAAAGGGGAAAGAGGGAAAATAAAAAAAGGGAAACTAGGGAAAAGAGGTAACATAAAAAGGAAAAAGTGGAACTTAAGGGAAAAAGCGGGAAGCCAACTTAGTAAAGAATCTACATGTAAGAAATTTCTAATTTTAAACTGAATTAACAATTTCATAATAGGGAAAGCCTTTAAAACCTGTAAGGGAATCTAGGGACACCTAGGAGTAATTTTAGGAGTACCTCTAGGTGGGTGAGACAAATAAAGAGAATTACTTAATTAAAGAAATTAATTCATGGAGGATTGTAGGGGATGAGGGACACTTCCACGGAGAGGAATTTTTAGGAAATTATTTCTAAAAATTTAATTAAATGAGATTTTAGGAAAGAAAGGAAGTTTGAAACTCTATAAAATAAAGGAAGGAGAAGGATGAAGGATCATATTCTATTTACGTAACGTTACACGGCAGAAATATCATCTTGACTAATTTACTTGTGGGGAGTTGGGATACCCATCTTGGAGAGGAGTGGTATCTCAGCCTTGCGAGGCGAGTTGGGATCTAGACGAAACCTTTGGATAGTGTGTGTGGCCCCTTTGCATATCGAGGGGATAAGGGGGAAGAAGAGTACCCCTAGCGTTGGCTGGGATGTATCGATGAAGTCTCAATGGTCGGTGAGAAAGAGTGCATGGAGTGTGTAGATGACACTCGGAGCAGGAACAAGAAACGATACATTTTTGTTTTGGTTGAATGATAGAATGTTGTAGGAAGTATGATTTAGATATGCATGTGTATTGAGTAGGTAAACTGATTATCTAGTTCATGACTGAGATTTTTATAGCCTAGCTAAATGATTGGTTGATTGATTTTCATGACCTTCGTCTTCTCGCATGTCTTGACCACCCAATGTGTTGATTGTGACCTTGCGATTGTTTTTCCTTTCGTCCCTAGCTTTCCAGTCCTCGCCTGAGCAGTCGGCTAGGAGCCTGGTCTACGATCGTCACCTTAGCGTTAAAAGACCTATGGATCTCAATGCCCTACTTTTCTATGCGAGGATGGTGAAGCGAAGTTGAACCTATCTGTCGTCTACCTCTGTTGTTGTCCTTACCTGAATGATTATCTTGTGCCTTGATGTGTTTTATTAACCCTATAGAATTTGATTGTTGGCGAGTTTTTTCCATGAACTCAACATGTTTATATCTATTGTTATCTCGTTTTACTTTGCCTTTTTATCTCGTTGGACATTTCTTCATTTTCACATTATTAACTTCATTTTATGCATGCATGGATAAATTTACTCTGCGTCTATGGTTAGATGAATAACTTAACTCTACGTTATTGAGCATTGATGGAGACATCTATCTCTGCACTTTATGTTGATGGATATTTGGCTTGCGCTTGTAATTATGTTTGCCGGCTATTAACTGTTCTCTGCGAAACAATGTAGTTAGTAGGCAAATTTATACTTTGGTCTTCAGATGGCATTTCTTTTTAAGAAATAGCCTCTGTAATTCGTTTTGATGGATAGTGTCTCTGTGATAATCGTTTTCCATTTTAGCAAATCACTTTAGTAAATCATTTTTGATGGATGGTGTCTCTACGATAATCGTTTTCTTTTGGAAAATAACTTCAATAATTTTTTTTTATTGTCGGTTAATGTTTTATTTTATCAGCGTGCTTCTCCACTGAAATTTACCAGTTGATCCTCAGAACTAAAGCATTGTTCTTTCTAAAATTACCACATTCCAGTAGTGGTAGAGATTAACCTTTCCCAACAAATGATTGCTCCAGCGTTGTTGATTTGTTGGATAATCACAGGCGTATACCCTGCAGCCGTAATACTCCCCACTAAAATTCATTCCTGTACCTTAACCATTAAACAACCATGCCCACCTATGCGTCTGGCATTTTGGATAGAATCCGAGACTCTGGTGCGTTTAGTATTAATGCATTTTACTCCTTGATAACTAATGAATTTCAATTGAGGATAATGCTATATGTCAAGGGTTATGAAATGGCAAGGACTGGGTTCCATTGTTCGATTCCTGCGATTTTTATTTGGTAGCATGTCTCCTACTCTCCCTGTTGTGATGACGTTCAATTCTGGCCGTTTACCCTTCTTACCGTCCAGGGGGTGATTACGATTCTAAAATTTGATTGTACCAGAGGGATGCACGATACCACTCGATTATAAATGAAACTGTATTTTTCTGAAATCTATTAGGTTATTTGATTGATGTAGTGACCACTTGCTATACTCTTCCTTTTATCTTCCCTTGGTGCTCCATGTGTTTGTGCACTAACTTAACATTGGAGTGATGTATCCTCAAGGCTTAAGATGACTTCTTAGCACTTGGATCTGTAGAATAGTTGGAGATTGGGTATATGCTCAATATCTGGTCTTTTATACAATATTAATTTTGTGCAAAAAAAAATAAAAAAAAATAAATAAAACCTCCAGTTAAGTGTGATATCTTTATCTGCCCTCAATTCAAATGTGATGAGGATAAGAAACTCATAATATTGATCCATGTGAAAGAGGACTCATCAAGATAAATCTCATTCCTTCTCTATCTCTTTCAGGTCCTAAATTGTTGTACATTTTGTAATCTAGAAATAATGAATAAATGAGAACAAGGGGTTTCATATTTATTAGGATGAATTATAAATTCCCATCATGAGATTGTAAATGATTGGTATTTTTCATTTGTTATTCTTATATTATTTTTTCATGCTATTTATACCTATGTAAATTCCTATTCAATTACTGAGAAATTGGAGTTAATTTGTTGTACAATATTATTAACATGCCATTGTTTTCAAGGAATAGTTTTATTATTATACATAGGAGAAAATGTTACTTTTTGTAAAGGCAAAGGCATTTATAACAAGAGTATGTATATATCTAATCACATGAATATCATTAGAACCTTACAATTTAGAAGTCTATAAAAAAGGGGAGCCCAGAATTTTGATTAAAAGGGGTGGATCAACAAAAAAAAATTGTCACACACATGTCCTCCAAAGAGTCAATAAAAGCACAACAACATACTATTCAATCTAGTCAATAAAAATTGTGTTTACAACCATTTCCTTAATTCTATTAGGTATAATCATGTTTTAACTAGGACTACCCCTTTAGAGGTGATGTTTATCCTCTTAAGCAAGTTCTTGTTAATGGTTCATATACTTGATCTCGTTACATTTAGGGATATAATTGGTTATAATTGAATTTATGGATATGATTGGATGTTGGTAGTTAAGGCATAATCACAGATTATACTTGCTAGATTGTTTTCTTTTAAAGGTCAAGTTAGAATTGCCAATTATTGACTAGTAGGGGATTAGACTGGTTAACTGATCTGTCACTAACGCTTGAATCATAGATATTGACCCTTCAGTCTTAAATAATGGTTTGTTGTTGATGGACTTGTTTCAACTTGTGCTTCGCGTAGAGGGTGTGGTTTTTCATTTAATTATGGTGGTATTGCATTGTAAACATTTAATTGCTTGGTCTGCTTGTGTCGGGTGGGATGTAGACATCTCCCTATTCCTCCGAACAGTCACCAACCCTGAGACCTTAAATGGTCAAAATCAATGGGAACCTGGGCTTGAGCATTGCTTATGTGTCCTAGAGGTCCTAACCATTGAAAGGTAGGATGGGCAGGTAGTCAGTCTTATTTTTGTCGGTTGATTGACATTCAGTGCTTACAGATGCCTGATGTTCATCTTAGGTCATTATGTAGTTGTCGTAGATGCATGCGTCATGTTCGTTGTCATGTTGCAATGCAGAGTATAATGTCTATATTACCCTTGTACACATGCACCCACACACACAAAAAAAAATTCACTTGTTATTAGAGGCTTGTTGTCGTAACGAAAAGCGGTTTGTTACATGTGGTATTAGAGCGAGGTTCAACCCATGACTTGGGATCGCTATGGATTTCGTTGATATGATTTGATTATATTGTTGCTAATGGAGTTGATTTGTGTGCATGCAGGTAATCATGGTTAGAGGATGCCACAAAGGTAGATGACGGGGTGCTAGGGGAGGAGGCGCGACACCTCCAGTAGCATCCACACCTGAGGGGTCTAACCCCTAGGGAGATGAGTAGGTTCTCGGACAGGAGTAGATAGCAGTTGGTGATGTATTCGAAATGATGATATATTTTCAGTGCATGTCCAAGGCATTGATCAGCCATTTGGATAGAGATGAGGCCAGGGCACCAGCACCCACTGAGGTTCCACCACGCGCTTCGGTCAATACTAGTATCATTCACCGTGAACTCGAGAAGGTCAAATTTCCAGAGTTCTTTGGTGCCCCGGATGGTGTAGCCACCAAGGCATGGTTGGAGAACATGGCAATGTGCTTCACACTTCATGATTATACCTCCAACATGAAGGTCTGTATGGCGATCTTTCAACTGAAGGGGAGTGCTCTTCTATGGTGGAAGATGCTCCTACCACAGCTGAACATGGACGTTGAAGATGTGTCATGGGAACTATTCGAGGAATGGTTCCCAGAGAGGTACCTTTCAGAGGAATTCATTGAGCATCAACTCAATGAGTTCAACACCTTATGAAAGGGAGTTTGTATGGTGCTCAAGTACGAGGCCCATTTTATGGAGATACTCTGGTATGCTCTACACCTTAACACAGAGAAAATTAAGGTCAATAGGTTTGTGTTCGTCCTTAACGACAACCTACGTGCCAAGGTTAGGATTTTGATGCCTCAAACCTTGCATGATGTCATTCAGAAGGCCCTCATAACAGAGGAGGAGATTATCAATGGGGGTCCGACCAGGACTCCAGCGAGACCAATAGGGTAGGTGTCATCTGGAGCACAGTAGTATCAGACACTAGCAAGACATACGTCGAGATACCATGGCTTCTAGAGGGGATCCACTTTCACTACACCTGGGCAACCAACGCCTCAACAGTGGACACCTTATCGGGGACCACAACATCAGCAGCAGCATTGCCCACAACAACAACAAGTTTAGGCCTATTCAGCAGAATAGACAAGGGTTCTAGGCTAGTGGGTTGTCGTCTTCTACTTCGGGTACCAGGACTACTGGGCCAAAGAAGGGGTGTTGGACGTGTGGGGAGCCACACTACCAGTGCGACTACCCTGTGGAGAGGACCAGAGAATCCAGATTAGCTGGACCCACTAGCATGGGATATATGGGAAAGGCCCATCAGATTCATGCAGTGGTGAATAACTGCCAGGCAGAGCACTAGTCAACTGTGCTTGAGACAACAGGTATCGTTGATGACCAGACCCTTAGTATTTTGATAGATCCCGGTGCTACCGAGAGTTTCATTTCTGGTGCAACACTAAAAAGGATTAAGGTAAAGGAAGTCGAATAGGACGAGTTTAACTTTGTAGAGATGGCTTCGGGAGCCAAACAGAAGGTTGGAGGAAAGGTTATGGGCTGTGTCCTTAACCTGGGAGAGTTTGTCACCAGGGCCAACCTATACATCATGATCCTAAGATCTTATGATGTCCTGATTGGTATGGATTGGTTGGAATCACATGAGGTGATACTCAACTGTAAGACAAAATGGTTGATCTTGGTTGATGATAAGGGATAGAGACGTGTGATTGTAGGATGGAACCAGGGAGTTTCCCTAAGGTTCATCTCTTCCTTGCAACTTTGAAAGAGCATGCGCAAGCGGTGAAAGCTTTATGCGATCCTTGCGTTAAAAGAGAAGGGAGCCGGGGAAGGTGTAGAACAACTTCCAGTGGTGAAGGAGTTTTCGGACGTATTTCCAGAAGAGTTACCTGGGATGCCACCGGAGAGGGAGTTGGAGTTTATCATAGACTTGAAACCGGGGACTGAACTGATAGCAAGAATGCCTTATCAAATGTCGACTTGTTGGCAGCAATAGTATAATTTCTATTGTTTGTAAGCTGCCTACATAGGGTCTCTAAATTTTCATTACTCGTCATGAGAATTGTCATTAAATGACACTTATCACTTGTTGCTTTTTACATATCTTCTTTTTTATTTCTGTTTTCATGAATGTAAGCATGAAAACTCGCGGCTGGAATTGACATTTTTGTTTTGATTTTTGATTAAAGGAAAACTGCTCATGTGGTTTATTATAGAATTGTCATATTTTTTATATGAACATGTTATCCTCCTTGTTTATGACCCTTTTGGTTCTAAGCATGGCTTGGTTGCATAAGTGCAAGACCTCCATTCATTAATATTCAATTTTTTATATTGATATTGATGGATTTTTGATTCATGAAACTTTGAATTATTAAATTTTTATTCGATGCACTTACCTTTGTAATTAATCTATGAATGTGCATACTATGGTTTTCAAAGTTCTCTGATCCTAATATGTAACCAATGCCAGGTTGGAAAACAAAGTACAACATGCCATTAATCTTCTTCATGGTCTCGGGCTTCACGAAGTCACTCACACGCCTAGTGATTAACACCCTGCCCGTCGTTTCAATTATCACAACAAGTATTGATAAGACTCCGGGTCATGGCAATGTGGCGTTCTACCAAACCCTACCTATGTATTTTGTGTTAATTACCAGTCCGTTCCACATGGCAACAGTGGCAAGGGTCGATCCGATTGGCACCCAAACCCTACTATCATATGATAACACCAGGGAGGATTTAGAAATGAATGGTTGGCATTTATTCATCAAAAAATTTAAGGGTTTCAATCTTCGAGTCACCCAAGTGTTTTCCTTGACTTTTGATGGATGTAGGGCAAAGATAGGTGACATGCAATTGGAGGTAACATGAGATTTCTTAATCCAAGCCACGAGTTTGCCAGCAGTTGGGTAGAAATGGTTCAAGAATGCGAAAGTTGATGAGGTCCCCTAGAATTTGATGTTCACCTCACGAAAAATAACCAGTTGCGATTGAGGTATGCCAGTTTCATCCTTAAAACCTAGCTGGGATGATCTACTGGCTATTGTGATGAAATTCATTATGTGTGAAGGAAGATTCAGATTAGTTTTCCTATATCATCTACACTTGCTTATGATTTTCATTGGTTTTTCGTTGAATATGCCCTACTTTCTGCTCAGAAGTTTGTATAAGATGGGTAAACGGTTTAGGAAACAGAGGTCAGATTCAAGTTTATTTCACCATGGGCTCATTCAAATTATTCGTGTGCACCAGTTACAGTCCCAAAACAACTGTTGGGATTCATTTATCATACGAAATGGTTCTGGTGACCATGAGTTGGGACAGGTCGATAAGATAGTTATCGTGGAAACCCTTGTGAACCCTACGATCTCTTCCCCACCACTCCAGACCTGTGATTTTTCCCCTAATAATGAACCCTCACGCTACCCTAATGTTATCCAATAGGACAATCGACCGGTCTCAGACCCAAAGAGTTGCACTAAAACTGTTATGAAACCTACAGGGAAGAAGCACAACGACAGCCTCGATGTTAGTTTGAAGAATAAAATGGCTGGTATTTTGATTTCATGAAGTGTTCGAAATAAAATCAAACCCTGTGCAGACACAAACAACACGATTGAAGTGAGTGAAGATTCAGACTCTAAAATAGAAAAATTCTTGGCTGAAGAGGACCCCATGTCATATGGATTTTACCCTGACAGACTCTACGACTATGTTAACAACTTGCCTCCTTGTCTAAAGGATGACCCATAATTTTCTGGCATTCAACTCTATGATAAGCCTACCATTCACATGGAGAATTCACTGACCCACAATATTGTTCATGCACACTCTGTACAGTCGCAATGTGAGGTATGTCGATCTTGGATCGACATGTACTATACCGATGTTCCATTGCTACAGTCACGACTTAAGTCTTTAAAAGACCAAGTGGATATGTTGAAAAATGAGAACAACGAACTCGAATCCATAACCAGAGAAAAGGAGAAATTCCTAAAAGCTACAGGATGTGTCATTTTAAAAAATGTAGAAGCAACTACAGCTGTCATAAATTCCAAGGTTTCTTGACATGATTCGGTTTGTGATTTGAGGTATGAATGAATTAGTTAGCATAATCATTTGTTGTTTTTAAAGTAGGATATTTGATTTGATTAGATAAACTTTTTTATTATTAGAATTATTTTCTTTTATTTTTATAGACTAAGATTGCATGTGCTATTATAACTAGCTACAAAATCGTAAGATTATGTATCCAGTTAAGTAAATTCAAATTGTTTGATTTGATGATTGAAGACATATATGAAATATTTTTATTTTCATTTATTTTCAGGAAGATTAAGGAGTCCATGATTTCTAAGATGATAGGAGACACTTTTGAAGATATCCCAGCCATATTTGTTATCCATTTTGATAGAAAAAATTAGACTCTTGATAGTTTTGATATCTAGTGAAATTAGGGAGGTTGCATCCCCCATATTTTTGAAACAGATTTGATATTATCAACAGGAAACAGTTTTGTTTCCTGGAACCTATATAAGCATGTTATTTTGTAAACATTGCATCATCTGAGCCTGGGGAAAGACTATGGATGTTTCACTACAGACTTGAATGAAATATAATATACATCAAAACTTTATCTTTTCTGTATAATGTTTTTATTCAAGTCATATTTATTTTGATTTGTTAATAGATTATGATCTCTTTTGTCATCATGATTTATTATCAATTGATATGATTAAATGTTATATACTGCCCATATTTCTATGTCCCAAATATAACACATAGTAATCATTTGTTCAATTTGAATTAAGATATTTATCTCTAATTTCGATCAAACATTTATATTCAAGTTCTCACAAGAAGAATTATCTGATTGTGGTTGCTTGTAAAATTATAAGATTACTCTGACTGCATCTATTATTTGTTCTGTTATTATGAATCAAACTTCATCATTGCTGATTCACATTTATTAGGAGCAATTTTAGGATATATCGCAGGTTTACCTCGTCAGATAAGGTGACTGGATGCTACACATTGAATAGATATCGGATACAATAACAGGTCATCTTGTTATTTGATTTCATTAGTATAAATAATATAGAGGCTTCCTGTAGTTAAAATACTTTCTACCATCTGTTATTTCTTTTGTTTAATTAGACAGTTTGATATCCGATTTCTTAAGTACAAACATCTAAGAAAACAAATCAAAAAGATTAGATAGTAGTTTTATTGTTGTTATAAAAATCAATTTATATTCGATTTTCATAGATTTAGATTAAAATTCATAGTTTGTACATATTATATATATGTTAGAAATAGAATTATTTGTATATAATGCGCATATGATAAGTAGAATTATTTTATAGGTATTAGTTAGTGAAACTATAGATATATATTTTATGTATGCATATTTATTAGCGATTGTTATTTATTAGATCATTGTTTTTTTTCTTTAGTTATTTTTTTTACTTTCTTTAGGAATTTTACCACCCAACAGAGCCACTAAACCCATCGGAGTGAATTAATCCAAAGGGCTTGTTTTAATTAGGCAACCCCAAACTAGATTCACCCTTCCAGTTGATGAGCGGCCAATTTTGCCTGTTAACAAATGGCGCTAGAAGGAGGGCTTGAAAACTATTGATGGCATGTGGAGGTCGCAAGAATCCTCCCCCACACACTCACTCACCTGTAGTGAAAAGAAGTCACTCCGATGGAAATATTGTCTCCCAAACAACAACCACATCCAACGATATTCCACAAATAGTTGTTGAACCAGCAACACCAAACCCCATAGGATCTGACATTCAAGAAATTATCTGTCAATCCCTCATAAGAACACACAGTGCCTTAGCCCATATCAGACAACCAGGTCGACCTTTGAACCAACCATTATACTTCTTTGATATCAGGGAACAACTAGGAGGTACTGATCTCACTTTAAATCCTATGGATTCATATCATATCCTCACTCTTGCAGCAGGAGGATCTGGTATTTCACCATCACCACCACCTTCATCTCCTTCTTCTTCAGGAGGAGAGTCATTCGACAAAGGAAGCTCTTCGTCTCAGCCTTCAACACCACCCACACCTATGGAAAATCCAAATAATCCTGCTAGACCTTGGCTCGACCAAGATGCAGTGGCCATACCTGGACCACAACATCCTTTACCTAAACACCCAGAGAAATATCTCCCTAAATTAGACCCAGACTCTAAGCAGATCGTTGAGGATCACATCAAAAATTTTATGCTAGACATTAGACTCCATAGTGTTGAGCATGAATACGTAGTCTGTAGATTGTTTACCTACACATTTGAAGAAAATGCCTCTACCTAGTACTTTGACCAACAGTTGCACACCATCGTGTCATGGGAGAAATTTGAGTCCCATTTCCTTGAGAAGTTAGGAGACGAAAAGTCTCCTGAAGTTCTAGTCATGGAGCTTTCTAGTTTAAAAATGAACCATAAAGAAAAGATCAAAGACTTTAATCAAAGTTTCTTGACATTAAAGAACGAATCCCCACGAATTCGATGCCTGCCGAGAATCTTATTGTCGCATATTACATGAAAGAATTACATCAAAACATAACCATTTGGGTAAAGAGATCCAAGAAAGCCGCATTGTTAGAAGCCCTTGAAGAGGCGAGTCAAATCGAGAAAGATATTCTCAGCTTAAAAGACTGTACCTCTAATGAATTAGAAAACCCCTCATCCTCCAAGAAGAAAATCAAAATCCTTCCAAGACCTCTCCAAAACAAAGCCAAACCGGAAAATTCAGATCTAGAAAACTTGCAGAAAGTCGTTCAGAAGTTATCCAATCAGGTTATAGATTTAAAAAGATCAGCTGAAGAAGCTTCTTCAAGCAAAGGGCCCTATAAACCCCCTTTCAGGAAGCCTTTTCCCACAAACCAACTGAACCCAACTTCTGAAGGCCTAAACTTAGAAAGCTTACAGTTTGTTATCCAGACAATTCTAGAGGCACATGATAACTTATTGCCCCCCGAAATTCCCGAAGAAACAACTGAACAAGAGATTGTAGAAGAAGAGGAACCCTCTCCCAACATTTTCGTACATTTTTTAGATAGCATTTTTCAGGCTAATTTCGAAACAGTGCATCCTTACAATACCAGGAGAAAAACAACAAATAAGCCTTCTCCTCAAATTGCAACTACTGTGCCTCCAAAATAGTCTAGATCAGTTGAAACTAAACAAAATTCATCAACCCCAAGTTTAGAATATGATTTGATTGAGGATCTAAAGAAACTTAGGGCTAACATTTATGTTTACGAATTATTAAAATTCCCTTTTCTGTTGCAAAAGATGTTGGAGAATATTGTAGAAAACAACAAGAACAACAATCCGGACAATAATAAAACTGCTGAAAACAACACCAAAACACCTCAAAAGGTCTCCGCCAAAACGACATCCGAGCCTCAAGATAAAAGAAACATTCCTATAAATAATGTAACAAATGTAGATTAACCAGTCTCAGAGGCTGTGATTAAAAACAACAAACTTCTATTGTTAATACTCACAGAAATGTCCCTCCATTTTTGTTGACTTTTGAAATTTTCAATAGGAATGTGCATAACTGCATGGTAGATTCAGGTGCATCATCTAATGTAATGCCTTGGTCTATCTGTCAATAGATCAATGCCGAAGTTTAACCATCCAGCTTGAAAATTATCTAGCTTGATCGAACTAGTGTTAAAGTGATAGGTGAATTAAGAAATGTGCTTATAAGATTGTCGTCTAATCCTAAAGTTCATCAAGTGATTGACATTATTGTTGTACATATCCCAGAAGTTTATGGTTTGTTTTTAAGTAGAGATTAGTTAGAACAATTACATGGCTATTTTGCAACGGATTGGTCTCACTTGTGGTTGCCCGAGAATGAAAATCCTAACAAAATCAAGGTAAATTGTGAACGTTATCTCAAGTTCACGGTAACTGATTTAAATGATCCCAATGAACCATTCACTCCTTCTGCCAATTTTCCTAAAATGCAGGGGATGGATACTTTTTTCAGCAATTTCATGGCTGAAACTTTTACCATCACTAACCCGGAACAACAATCTAAAATTAAGACATGCACGCAGTCAACAACCTTCTCTTAGTGGTCACATGCAACCGACGAAAATCAAATATGGTCTCTGTACTTTGATGGGTCAAAATCTAAAGAAGGAGCTGGTGTAGGGTGCATGCTCATTGATCTAGCAGGTAAAAAGACTCTGATTACTTGCCAGTTAGAATTCAAATGTACAAACAACATGACTGAATATGAGGCACTCCTGCAAGGCTTCAGAAAAGCATTAGATCTGAAAATTAAAAATTTGACTGTCTTTGGTGATTTAGGTAAAAAATTCTATCCATTGTTTATCTCTGCACATTAAAAGATATCAAGCTAAGGTATGGAATTTGATGAACAAGTTTTCTCCATTTAACATAAATTCTATTCCTAGATTGAATAATTCAGAAGCTGATTTGTTAGCTAATGTCGCTTCAAAACTTTTTCCTACAGAAGGCTTGTCTCTGAATACATTTTCCGTCGAACTATTGTTCAGACCATCCATTCCAGACAACATCATGAATTGGAGAGTCTTCAATGACAATCAACAAATTATAAGTTTTCTACATATGGAAGAAACTTTCCAGGGCACAGTGATCAACGAAGGCACCCATGATGAAAACCTTCGCGACTTTACGGTAATACCAGATCCAAGATCACCAGAATCTACATCAGACATGGTAAACTCCATCTCGAAATCTGTGGTTAGATTAGAAAAAAATTATGATCTTCATGACAAGTTCAGAAAATCAGTGAACTATAAAATGAATAGTTCCTCCTTGACACATGAAAAAGTAATTTTGGGAACTAAAGACAACCCACAATGCATTAATTTAGGGTTGGGGTGTTCTGAGCAAGAAAAGGTAGCTTTTATTAAGTTGTTTAAGGAATTCATAAATGTTTTTTCCTAGATGCATGAAGACCTAAAAACCTTTGATCCTAACATCATACAACACATTATTCCCATGAAACCCTAGACCCAACCTTTTCAACAAAAGTTAAGGAAAATGCACCCAAATCTTGAACCAATGGTCAAGAAGGTATTAAACAAACTCCTGAACGCTAAAATAATTTTCCCAATTAAGCACACACAATGGGTCTCTAATCTTGTTCCTGTCAGAAAGAAGAGTGGTGAAATTTGACTATGTGTCGATTTCCGAAACCTTTACCAAGCGTCTGATAAAGACAACTACCCTATCCCTCCCATGGAACAGATCCTTCAACAGGTATCTGATTCTAAAATATTATCCTTGTTGGATGGGTTTTCAGGGTATAACCAAGTCCTTATGTCTCCTCTAGACCAACTCAAAACCACCTTCCACACTCCATGGGGCACCTATGCTTATAGAAAGACCCCTTTTGGACTCATAAATGCAGGTGACACTTTTCAGAGAGAAATCAACATCGCTTTCCACGACTTAATCAATCAATCTGTAGTATTTTACCTAGATGATGTCACTATCTTCTCAAAAAATAAAGAAGATCATCTAGATGATTTAAGATCTGTTCTACAACGATGTCGTAAGTATGACATTTCTTTAAATACTAAAAAAAACTATCTTCGCAATAGAACAAGGTAAGCTCCTTAGATTCATTGTATTGAGTGAAAGGATGATTATAGACCATGAAAGAACTGAAGTCATTTCGAAACTACCCCCTCCCTCATCAAAAAAGTCCATGCAATCTTTCTTAGGTCATGTAAACTTTGTTAGGATATTCATCCCCAGCTTTTCAGAAATGGTGAGACCCTTACAAAACCTAATAAAATAAGATGTACAATACCATTGGGGACCTTTAGAAAGCTAGGCTTTTGATTCAATAAAAAAGGCCATAATATACACTCCTTCTCTAATGAGCCTCGACTTTTCGCAAGACTTCACCCTCTACACGTTTGCCTCTGACCAGTCTTACGTTGTTGTCCTAACTCAAAAGAATGTTGAAAACAAGAAGGTCCCAATCACCTTCATGAGTTCAGCCTTCAAGGGAGAGGAACTTAATTACCTAGTAGAAGATAAGAAAGCATATGTTGTTTTCAAAGAAGTAAAGCACTTTCAATCTTATCTGTTGAAATCTAGGACGAAAATCATTATCCCTTACCCGACTGTCAAAAATCTGTTAATACAGAAAGAAATAAGCGAAAAAAGGGCAAATTGGGTCACATCCTTACAAGAATATGACATAGAAATCACCCCAACACAAATTGTAAGAGGCCAAGTTTTATGCAAGTTGGTCATCGATTCAGCTATAGGACAGCAAGAAGAAACTAATATGTTAAATCCAGGACAACATTATCAAAATCAAATCTGTTGTGCGCAAAACACTGTTAGTCCCTAGTACGATGACATAAAATTTTGTCTTATACATGGATCCGCCCCTCGTCACCTTGATCCCATAAAAAGGAGAGAACTAAGATTAGAACATGCTTCTTTTCAGCTGATTAATGGTATTTTGTTTCGTCAAAATTTTGATGGAGTACTTATGCGCTGTCTTGAAATAGATGAAGCAGAAAAAGTCTTATTGGAATTACATGCAGGGGAAACTGGTGGACATTTTAGTGGAGACACCACTGCCCATAAAGTATTAAGAGCAGGTTATAACTGGCCTACCCTTTTTATAGATGCTCATGCTTTATGTCGCAAGTGTGTGATTTGTCAAAAGGCATCCGGACAGATACCAAAACCACCTTTCCCTTTGCAACCAGTTTCGGTAGACTCCCCTTTTTAGCAGTGGGGTCTGGATATTATAGGCCTAATCAATCCGCCATCCTTGAAACAACATAAATATATCATAACAACCACAGATTACTTCACGAGGTGGTCCGAGGCTACCCCATTAAAAGATGTAAATACCAGCTAGGTAATATCCTTCTTGAATTCAAATATTATTACTCGTTTCGGTATCCCTAAATACCCAGTATTTGACAATGCTTCTTATTTTTTGTCTCTTGAAATGAGTGGTTTCTCTCTAGAAAAATGAATTAAATTAAAGTGCTCTTCCATCTATTACCCCAAGGCAATGGTTTGGCAGAATTAACTAATAAAAATCTGATCAAAATTATCAAGAGAATGGTCTCTGAAAACCATAAAAATTGGCATAATGCACTATGAAACACAATCTGGGCTGATAGAGTAACTCCTAAAACTATTGTGGGTAACTCACCTTTCTTTCTCGTTTACGACAGGGAAGCAATTCTTCCACCGCATGTCCTTCTTCCATCTCTACAGTTATCGCAAAAGGTACAGGAAGAAGACTGTCCCCCCTTGGAAAGTCTAATTAATGCTTTGTTAAATATAGAAGAAGTGAGGGCTCAAGCAAAACAGAAATTGGATCAACATCAACTCATTGTTAAAAACTAGTTTGATTCCAATTCTTCCTCCGATAGAAATTTTGAGGTAGGTGACCTTGTCCTAAAATGAGACAAACCACAAGAGAGAAAATGAGAGCATACTAAGTTTCATAAATTGTGGTTGGGGCCATTTCTAATCGCTGAGAAACTAGGCTCCAGTTCCATTCTCTTACAAAACTTAGAGGGATAGCCAGACACCTTTCCGGTGAATGGCCAAGCTCTAAAAAGGTACTTTGCCTGATGACGCTCCCATGCACCCTTTGTAAATATTTTCTGTTTTGTTTGCTGATTTTTTTTCTTTGGTGGTTTGTTTTGATTTTTTCCTTTTTTCTTATCAGTCTTTCTTTTGAAACATATATGCCTGGACCACAGGCTAGTTCAGACAAAAATAACAGAAAAATTTCCCTTCAAAAATGACTGTTGAAAATTGTTTAAACATCAATTGTAGTATTTCTCTGAAATTGCAGTGCTGCTAAAAATGGCTTGTTGTTTTAAAAGCGTCTTCCTGATTTCAATTTGCAACAAAAGGTACTCACGATCATCTATAAAAATTCTTTTTATGTTGTCCTTGTTCTTTAAGAGGACAACTTGATGATGTCTCCCTGTTCTTGAAATTCAGTTTTATTAGTAAATGATTTCCAGATCTTAATGAAAGACAACTGAAAAAAAAAAAAAAAATCAAGGTCTCTGACATATGTGTTAAAAAACTAGAATTTTCAGCGTCACCCTGCACTATTAAATATCTTTAAAAACTAAATAAATCCTCAGAGAGCTGTGGGAAGTGCTTGTAAACCCGTCGAGACACTGAACAAGTCTACTGGCAGCAGGTAAATGCATGCATGATGCCAAGACAACTTCGTCGGGGTACTGAACAGGCCCGTTGGCAGCGAAGCAATGTTAGGTATAAGAAAATTCTCAGATATGGATTCAATTTTGACCTTAAATTTCTTTCATTCCGATTTGGAATTTCTTGACAGGATACAGATATTAGAGTGGGTTAATTGACATCCCTATCGAGGCTATGGATGCCTGTTGGTAGCAGCGGCCCTGTCAACAGTATTGAAGATTTTAACTTTAATATCGCGTCTCTCTTTTGTTAATATTGTCATCAGTCTTCGTTTCTTTAAAAAATAACATTTGTTGGATACTGGAATCCATTATAAATATTTACGATGTTCAACCAACTTTTCAGTTGTTTTCGATTTGAAGTTTTTTTTCTGATTATCCTAATTTGAACTCATTCATTTGGCAGAGATAACTGCTTCTCCCAGCATGTCGCCATTATTGGCAACAATAGTATATTTTCTATTGTTTGTAAGCTTCCTACACAAGGTCTCTAAAATTTAATTACTCATCATGAGCATTGTCACTAAACGACACTTGTCACTTGTCGCTTTTTACATATCTTCTTTTCGATTTTCATTTTAATGACTGTAAGCATGAAAACTCGCGGCTGGAATTGACATTTTTGTTTTGATTTTTTATTAAAGGAAAACTGCTCATGTGGTTTATTATATAATTGTCATATTTTTTCTATGAACATGTTTTCCTCCTTGTTTATGACCCTTTTGGTTCCAAGCATGCCTTGGTTGCATAAGTGCAAGACCTCCATTCATTAATATTTGATTTTTTTATATTGATATTGATGGATTTTTTATTCATGAAACTTTGAATTATTAAATTTTTATTCGATGCACTTACCTTTGTAATTAATCTATGAATGTGCATACTATGGTTTTCAAAGTGATTTGATCCTAATACGTACCCAATGCCAAGGTGGCATACAAATTACAGCATGCCATTACTGTTCTGCATGGTCTCGAGCTTCACAAAGTCGCTCACACGCCTAGTAATTAACACCCTACCCATCGTTTCAATTATCACAACAAGTATTGATAAGGCTCGGGGTCATGGCTTTGTGGCATTCCACCAAACCTTGCCTGTGTACTCTGTGTTAATTACCAGTCCATTAAACATGGCTCCAGTGGTAAGGGTCGAGCCGAATGGCACCCAAACCCTACTATCATATGATAACACTAGGGAGGATTTAGAAAGGAGTGATTGGCATTTATTCATCGAAAAATTTAAGGGTTTCAATATTCGAGTCTCCCAAGAGTTTGCCTTGAATTTTGATGGCTGTAGGACAAAGATAGGTGACGTGCAATTGGAGGTAACATAAGAGTTCTTAAGCCAAGCCACGGGTTTGTCAACAGTTGGGCAGAAATGGTTCAAGAATACAAAAGCTGAGAAGGTCCCCTGGACTTTGATGTTCACCTCATGAAAAATAACCAGTTGCGATCAAGGTATGCCAGTTTCATCCTTAAAACCTAGGTGGCATGATCTACTGGCTATTGCAAAGCAATTCATTACGTGTGAAGGACGATTCAGATTAGTTTTCCTATATCATCTTTGTTTGCTTATGATTTTCATTGGTTTTTCGTTGAATATGCTCTACTTTCTGCTCAGGAGTTTGTATAAGATCGGTAAATGGTTTAGGAAACATAGGCCAGATTCAAGTTTATTTCACTATGGGCTCATTAAAATTATTCTTGTGCACCAGTTACAATCCCAAAACGACTGTTAGGATTCATTTATCATACAAAATAGTTTTGGTGACCATGAGTTGGGACTGGTCGATAAGCCGATTATCGTGGAAACCCTTGTGAACCCTACAGCCTCTTCCCCACCGCTCTAGACCTGTGATTTTTCCCCTAATAACGAACCCTCAAGCTACCCTAATGTTATCCAATAGGACATTCGACTGGTCTCAGACCCAAAGAGTTGCACTAAAACTGTTATGAAACCTACAGGGAAGAAGCAAAATGGCAACATCGATCTTAATTTCAAGAATATAAGGGATGGTCTTTTCATTTCACGAAGTATTTGAAATAAAATCAAACCCTGTGCAGATACAAACAACACGATTGAAGTGAGCAAAGATTCAGACTCGGAAATAGAAAAATTCCTGGCTAAAGAGGACCCCATGTCATTCGGATTTTACCCTGACAGACCCTATGACTATGTTAACAACTTGCCTCCTTGTGTAAAGGAGGACCCAAAATTTCCTGGCATTCAACTCTGTGATAAGCCTACCATTCGCATGGAGAATTCACTGACCCATAATATTTTTCATGCACACTCTTTACAATTGCAATGTGAGGTATGCTGATCTTAGATCGACAGGTACTATACCGATGTTCCATTGCTACAGTCACTACTTAAGTCTTTTAAATACCAAGTAGATATGTTGACAAACGATAACAATAGACTCAAATCCATAACCCAAGAAAAGGAGAAACACCTAAAAACTACAGGATGTGTCATTTTAAAAAATGTAGAAGCAGCTACAACTGTCATAAATTCCAAGGTTTCTTGACATGATTCGGTTTGTGATTTGAGGGATGAATTAGTTAGCATAATCATTTGTTGTTTTTAAAGTAGGATATTTGATTTGATTAGATAAATTGTTTTATTATTAGAATCAATTTCTTTTATTTTTATAGAATAAGATTGCATGTGCTATTATAACTAGCTACAAAATCGTAAGATTCTGTAGCCAGTTAAGTAAATTTGAATTGTTTGATTTGATGATTTAAGACATATCTGAAATCTTTTTATTTTCATTTATTTTCAGGAAGATTAAGGAGTCCATGATTTCTAATATGATAGGAGACACTTCTGAAGATCTCCCAGCCATATCTGTTATCCATTTTGATAGAAAAAATTAGACTCTTTATAGTTTTGATATCTAGTGAAATCAGGGAGGTTGCATCCCCCATATTTTTGAAACAAATTTAATATTATCAACAAGAAACAATTTTGTTTCCTGGAACCTATATAAGCATGTTATTTTGTAAACATTACATCATCTAAGATTGGGGCAAGACTATGGATGTTTCACTACAGACTTGAATGGAATATAATATACATCACAGCTTTAGCTTTTGTGTATAATGTTTTTATTCAAGTCATGTTTATTTCAATTTGTTAATAGATTATGATTGCTTTTTTCATCGTGATTTATTATCAATTCATATGATTAAAGATTATATATTGTTCATATTTCTATGTCCCAGATATAACACATAGTAATCATTTGTTTAATTTGAATTAAGAGATTTATCTCTAGTTTCGATCAAACGTTTATATGCCAGTTCTCACAGGAAGAATTATCTTATTGTGGCTGCATGAAAAATTATAAGATTACTATGAATGCATCTATTATTTGTTATGTTATTATGATTCAAACTTCATCATTGTTGCTTCACATTTATTCGGATAAATTTCAGGATCTGTCGCAGGTTTACCTCGTCAGATAAGGTGACTGGATGCTACACATTGAAAAGATATCAGATGCAATAACAGGTTAGCTTGTTATTTGATTTCATTAGTATAAATAATATAGAGGCTTACTGTAGTTAAAATACTTTCTACCATCTATTATTTCTTTTGTTTAATTACAAAATTTGATATCCGATTTCTTAAGTATAAACATCTAAGAAAACAATTCAAAAAGATTAGATAGTAGTTTTACTGTTGTTATAAAAATCAATTTACATTCGATTTTCACAGATTTAGATTAAAATTCATAGTTTGTACATATTATATATATTAGAAATATAATTATTTGTATATATTGTGCATATGATAAGTAGTATTATTTTATAAGTATTAATTAGTTAAACTGCAGATATATATTAGATGTATGCATATTTATTAGCGATTGTTATTTATTAGATCATTGTTTTTTTTCTTTAGTTATTGTTTTTACTTTCTTTAGTTCTTTTACCGGCCAACGGAGCCACTAAAACCATTAGAGTGAATTAATCCAAATGGCTTGGATTAATTAGACAACCCCGGACCGGATTCACTCCTCTAGTTGACAAGCGGTCAATTTCTCCCATCAACATGACGCTGGAGTTACTAGAGTTGAAAATGCAACTGAAGGAGTTCCTGGACCTGGGACTGATATGTCCTAGTGTGTCACCATGGGGTGCACCTGTTATTTTCATAGGAAAGAAGGACAGATCATGGAGGCTTTGCATTGACTACCATCAAATGAACAAGGCTACGGTCAAGAATCAATATCCACTACCGAGAATTGATGATCTGTTCGATCAAATGATGGGTGTGACAGTGTTCTCCAAGATAGATTTGTGATCAGGGTATCACCAGTTGCGAATCAAGGAGGATGACATCCCTAAGACTGCCTTTAAGATGAGGTTTGGACATTACGAGTTTACTATTTTACCATTAGAACTGACAAACGCCCCCGGGGTATTTATGAGTTTGATGAATGGGGTGTTTCGCAAGTACTTGGACAAGTTCATCCAAGTATTCATTGACAATATTTTGATTTACTCTTGGACAATAGAGGAGCATGATGAGAACTTGCACTTGGTACTAAAGTGTTTGCGAGAGAACAAATTGTATGGGAAGTTGTCCAAATGCTCATTTTATCAATCAAAGATTCACTACTTAGGGAATGTCATCTTCGGCGAAGGCATCACCATGGATCCAACCAAGGTTGAGGCTATTATGGAATGGCCCGCACCTACGAATTTTCCGTAAGTGTGTAGCTTCATGGGTTTCGCAGGATACTATCGACGATTCATCGAGGGATTTTTGAAGATAGCAAATCCGATCACAGAGTTGTAGAAGAAGAAAAAAAAGTTTATTTGGACCGAGAAATAAGCGGAAGCATTTTGGAGGCTCAATGAATTGTTGACAACCACACCAATACTAAAGGTCCTTAACATGGATGCCGACTTCTTGGTATGCACTGACACATCCAAGGAAGGCTTAGGTGGAGTCTTTATGCAAGATGGATGAGTGATTGCTTACATTTCAAGGAAACTGAGAAGGCATGAGGAGAACTATGCGACACACGATTTGGAGTTATTAGCCATCATTTATGCCTTGAAGGTTTGGAGACACTACCTTGTTGGACACAAATTTGAACTAAAGACTGACCATTGTGGACTACAACACATATTTACGCAAAGTGACCTGAACGCACGACAACGACGTTGGTAGGAATTGCTTGGTGAGTACGACTTTGAGATTACTTTCATAAAGGGAACAATGAACTAAGTGGTGAATGCATTGAGTCGAAGACCACGCATATTTCTGGTGTTTCCTCTTTAGAAGAATCTACGTGAAAAGATTCTAACTTTACAGCGTGACGATGACTGGTACAAAGAGGTCGAGGGTTTTATCGGACAAAACAGAATGATGGTACCATGATTTGAGGGATTTTCATTTGATGGCGATGGTTTATTGAGGTTTAAAGGTCAGATTTACATGTCGCCAAACGACGAGTTGAGGATGTTGATCCTAAGCGAGGCTCGTAGAGAAGTATACATGGCTCACCCAGAAGTCATGAAGATGAGGGCAGAACTTAAACCCTTATTCTTTTGGAAGGGAATGAAGGCAAACATAGTCAACTATGTGGCCAGATGTCTAGAATGTCAACAGGTAAAGGTTGAACATAGACACCCAGCAGGATTGCTACAACCACATGCTATTTCAGAATCGAAATGGAAGGTTATTTCGATGGATTTTATTGTTGGATTGCCACTGACGGTAAGGAGACATGACGCGATTTTCGTAGTAGTAGACACTTTGATGAAGAGTGCTCACTTTATTCCTGTGCGTACGATGTATCAAACACCTAACATAGCTAGAGTTTTCATCAGTGAGATTGTGAGGCTGCATGGAGTGCCTAAGAGGATTATATCTGATCGAGGATCAGTGTTTACTGGATGATTTTGGATGATTTTCCAAGAGGCCTTGGGAACCCAACTTAACTTTAGTATTGCGCATCACCCAGAGATGGACGGGTAGACCAAAAGAATGAACCAAACCTTGGAAGACATGTTGCGCATGTACATGATGGACCAACAAAAGTGTTTGGAAGAATTCTTGCCACTAGTGGAGTTCTCTTACAACAACAGTTACCAGAGCATGATTAAGATGGCACCTTTTGAGTTTCTTTATGGGAGACCATTTGGATGCCCTTAAGTTGGGATCAGCTTGAGGATAGGGTCCTGGTAGGACCCAAAGTGATCCAAGAAATGGAAGAGCAAATGCAAACAATAAGACAAAGGATTAAAGAAGCGTAGGATCGACAAAAGAGTTATGTCAATCCACGTCATGTTGACTATAGTTACAAGGTCAACGATCGAGTCTTCTTGTGGGTTAAACTGCATAAGAGCTCAATCAAGTTTGGAAAGGGAGATAAAATCTCTCCTAGGTTCATGGGACCCTTCGAGATTGTGGAGAGAAAGGGGCCCAGGGCCTATCGACTAGCCTTGCCTGATTCCTTAAGGTGTATGCATGATGTTTTTCATGTATCTGTTTTGAGACATTATATTAGTGGTCCTACACATGTTATTGACATGAGTTCCTTGCAGGTATCGGATGAGGGAGTTCTCATGGCTGAGTTGGTCGGCATCTTGGATCATTGCGTTAGACAACTACGACATTGAATGGTAGATCAGGTTAAGGTCCAGTGGGACAATTATATTCCACACTCGGCGACCTGGAAGGATGCATATGATATGTGCCAACAGTTTCCATTTTTGTTTGATAGATAGACACATGATACTGTGATACACTTCATTTCAGCATATATACTATGAAACTTCGGGACGAAGTTTAGACCAAGAGGGGGTGTATGTAACAACCCGCTCTGGGGCATTGAGCAAACTTATTCTTTGAGGACACTTTCTCACAAGTGATCCAGATTATTATGCTATTAAATTTTTTTACTTTGATTACAATGCATTATGGGTTGATGACATGTTGTTTTACTACATCGACATAGACAGGTGTTATTGACACGATTTTACTGAGTGTGAAGGGTTTTGGACCTTGAGGATGCAGAGGCATCAATAGAACCTCTTGGACTCTAGATTGAGTCAGAGAGTGTGCCTTTGGGGTTTGATTGTTTTACTGTGATATTAGTGCATCTGACTGGATGATATGGTGTGAATATGTTCTGACATGATTTGTTGATGATGCGGGTTGATGATAGCTTGTCGACCAGACTCACATATGGAGTAAATGGGTCACACACAACTACCAAAGATGTTGAGGAAGAGGTGTATATAGCACCCCTGCCACAACCTACTAACACCCTCGTCGTGGCTCGAACTGTAGGTTAACGATTACCTAGTTCGAGAGGACCCACGATGCTATGACTGTATACTGCGATAGTCACTCATGATGATTCTAAGGGGCACGCAATAAGGTGGGGGCCTTATTTATTAGAAGCCCTTAGTCTCCCACAAGTTCACCTAGTGGAGTGTTGACTCCAAGGGTTATTTATGTCTACCAATCATTCAAGAGGCGACTGGCACCCTTGGAGCATGTAGTGCGTCCTAAAGGGCACATCGCACAAATGAACAGATGAGGCGAGTGGCACCCCTGGAGCATCGAGTCCGTCCTGAAGGGCACGTCGCATTGATGATGATAGAGGGATGAACCTAGATGGCCAAAGACAAATAACAGGTTAATAAATTTTAAAACAATTTCCCTAATTAAATGTCGCCTAGTACAAAATCTAAGTTCTAAGTCTAAAAATTTTCCAGGGGTAAAATTTTGTCTACCTTTAAAAAAAACTAATTAAAAAAATAATAATAATAATAAAAATAATAAATAGATAAAATAAAATAAAATAATAAAATTTAAAATAAAAACCACTTAAGTAATAATTATGGTCTTCATAAAATTTTGTAACATGAAGGGAGTAAGAAATTAAA
>JZKD02S0527432.1:827560-874035 GCA_000966675.3 Picea glauca | reverse complement strand
AATAGAAATAGGGAAACTTGTAATAAAGGAAAGTAAGGGACATAGGGTAAAAAGAAAAAAGGAATCAACAATTAAAGAGTTACTAAAATGAACTAAATTTTAGCAACTTCATTTTAGGGAAAGTTATTAAAAGAATGTGAGGGGATCTAGGAACCCTAGGAGTAATTTTAGGAGCGACTATAGGTGGGTGAGGGAAATAAGTGTTTTAATATTTTTAAAAGAAAATAATTTTGGGAGAAACGTGGGGGATGAGTGACACTTGGACGACAAAGAATTTTTAGAGGATTTTCTTTAAAACTTAAATTAGTAATGATTTAGGGAAAGTAGGTGGGTCTCAAATTTCTATAAAAGAAGGGGAAAAGGAGGAATAAGGAATGAACGATTAGCGTAACGTTACACTGTCGGATTGTGGCTTGACTGAATTTCTTGTGAGGAGTTCTATTTTTCTCAGCTCATATTGGAGTGGTAGCTCAGCCTTGCGAGGCAAGCTGAGAAGCTAGACTTATTTTCTGGATCTTGTGTGGCCCCTTTGCGGCTAGGGGGGCTAAGGGGGAAGCAGATTACCCCTAGCGATTGGCTGGGAGGTACCGGTGTAGTCCCTACGGTCGGCGAGCGGGAGCGGAACGGAGCGCGGGAGCGGCATGGAGCGCGGGATGCGGCACGGAGCGTGGGACGTCATACGAAGCAGGCGAAAGGCAACGATATGATTTTATTTCTGGTAGAGTAGACTGCCCAGTTATTTACTTCGATGATTATGATGTATTATTGTAAGATGTTGCTTCAGATATCATAGTCATTTTTGTATGGTTACCGTGTTATTTTTCTAGAAACTTTTATTTGGGTAAGATGTTCTGAACTGTTGGTTCTGGTGATCTCGTTTGCTGGTCATGTTATGGAATTAAAACTATGAATGGAAATCTACTCTAGCAAATAATTTTATAACTTATTGGCATCTCGTTTTGTATCTTCTGGAAATTCATTGTATCCTTTGGCAAATCATTTTTAACTTACTGTCATCTCTCTTCTGGCATTTCGTTTTATTATCTTACTGTGGGAAAACGCAATTTCTGTGGTCTTTATTTCTCTGTGGGAAAACTCAGTTTCGGTGGATTTTTATTTTTCTGTGGGAAGATTCAAGTTCAGTGGCATTTTAGTTTACTTTCCTCTTCTAGATTTAAAAAACGTTTTTATTTTCTCTGCAAATTCATGCTTACACCCAACGACGGTGGGAGCCTCTTCCAGAATCTAAAACGTTTTCCTTTCCTCTTCATTTCGTGCTTACAACCAACGACTGTGGCAACCTCTTCCAGACTCTAAAACATTTTCCTATCCTCTGCATTTTGTGCTTACACCTAGCGAGTCGCAACTTTGGGGTGCCTCTTCCAGATTCGACAACATTTTTTTTGTTTCTCTTCAATTTGGTGCTTCCACCCAGAGAGTTTGGGTGTCACCACCCAAAGAAATTACACCCTTTTAACTCAGTGATTTAATTTCTCTACACAACATAAATACCCTTATATACCTTGCTATATTTGTTTGTTTTTACTCAGCAATTCATTTTTAATTTTTCCAGCGATTTCCTTGTTACACCTAGCTGCAAAGTCATGAGTATATTGCTGAGTATATTGCCAAATCTTCATTGAGGTTATTGCTGAGTTTATGGCCGTAAATTCGTGAGTATATTGCTGAGTATATTGCCGAATATTCGTTGAGGTTATTGCTGAGTTTATGGTCGTAAATTCGTGAGTATATTGCTGACTATGTGGCTGTAAATTTGCTGAGCGTATTGCTGAGTACATTGCTGTGAATTCGTTGAGTATTTTTTCCATCCGTTAAGAATATTGCCATTTAATGTGTGCCAACCGTTTTATAAAATAATTTTTTTGTTGGTTATTCCCTTTCCCATTCAGTCATTGGTTGAGTAATTATTACAGTCGTAGCGTTGAGTCATAGCGTTGAATTCCTGTTCTGTGCCTTGGTATTTAGAGATGTAATCCTCCTTTCGCTAATTAAAGGTAGGGCCCCTATCATTTACATTTGCTACGCTCATGGTGGCAGGGTATCGACCCGTTTTGTTCTGACCTGGAGGTTGTAGATCAACGGTCATTTTAATAGATTGTAATGTCTGATAATTTAATTCCCATGCTACTTTATTCTCATGATTTCCCTACTACTTTATTTTCATTTAATTTCCAGGCTACTTTATTTCCATGCTAATTTTCATTATAATGTATTTCAGAATAGGAAGGTAAGGTTTAACCATTGGTGCTGTAACGGAACTTATCGTTATTTTAATGACATATGAAATGCTAGTATAACGTGCAATTTAAAATGCGGCAGTAATACGGTTTAAGGAAAGTTGGGCGGTAATGTGGCTTGTTGTTATTTTGATGGCAAATATAACTTGATACATTAAAATGCCAGGTCGATTGGTTTATGGAGTTTTAATGACTTGCAATAAATGTTTTGTCATAAGGAAAATTAATCCTTTGAGATTTGCATTAACGGAAAGTAATCATTTTATGGAAGGTAGTTGATTGCATTAAAATAAGGATTTTTATGTTATAAAGGAAGGTAATCATTTTATGGAAAGTAGTCGATTGCATTAAAATAATGATTTTTATGATATAAGGCAAAGTAATCATTTTATGGAAAGTTAATGGTTGCATTAAAGTAATGGTTCTATATATTGACATCTTCGATTATTGTTACCCTTAACTATTGTCCTTTTGAATATTGATATCTGTCATTTGCAATATTGCCCCTTTTTAATTATTGTCATTTTTAATTTTATTATTTTATAGATTTCCATTTTTAATTATGATGTATATTGTTATTTTCAAATTGATGTCACCTATAATTATGATGTAGTTCTATATATTGACATCTTTAATTAATTGTTATCTTTAATTATTGTCATTTGTAATATTGATAGTTTGTCATTTCCAAATATTGCCCTTTTTAATTATTGTCAGTTTAAATTTTATTATTTTATAGATTGCCACTTTAAATTATGATGTATAGTGTTAATTTCAAATTGATGTTACCTATAATTATGATGTTATTTTAATGCATTATTATTGAACTTTATGATCATTGATRACATCGCATTGTGAGCTCCTCATGTTTAATTGAATGTTTTTATCTTGGAAGGTCATTATAATTTTGGTGGTTGTAGCAYATAAGAGGTATTGTAATTGTAAAATCATGGTCCGRATATGTGATATAAATGAAGGGTGGTTAATATTTCATGACAATGTTATTGTAATGTTTATTGTTGTTAATAACATATATGGTGCAATAACCTTGACTTACATACAATAAATTACTCCGAGTTAGTATATTAGGGTGGTTGTTCATTTAAACAATGTTGAACTTGGGTTTCGTTGTCGGAGTCCTTTAGTCACGCGCTTTCCATAAGGGGCGTAATTGTTCTTCTTATTTAAGTTGTACTTGATTGTAATCAGTTAGTTGCTTGGTCTGTTGTGTTGGGTGGGATGTAGACACCTCCATGCTCCTTAGAACAATCGCCAACACTGAGACCTTAAATGGTTAAAATCAATGGGAACCTGGGATTGAGCATTGATTGTGTGTCTTGGAGGTCCTAACCTTGCAGGGTAGGACAGGCGGGTGATCAGTTTTACTTTGTCGCTACATGTTGCGTTGTGCATCTTATGCCTATGGTCGTATATTGTTTGCAGTTACTCGCCGTGTGCATTCAGTCTTCTTGTGATGAACATCATGGTTGTGTCTTGTTGGTTGTCAAGGGGCGACGTAGAGTCAAGTGTGGTTACTTCTACATGCACGCACACACCTTAAACAAAAAAAAAAATTGCAGCTGTTATTATATTGGTTGTCGTAATGAGGAGGACATTACACTAAGGGGGAAGAAGAGTACCCCTAGCGTTGGCTGGGAGGTACCATTGAATTCTCGACGGTTGGTGAGTGGGAGTGCACAGAGCGTTCAGACAACACTCGGAGAAGGAACAAGCAATGGTATGTTTTTTTTTTGGTTGAATGATAGAATGTTGTAAGAAGTATGATTTAGATCTGCATGGTGTCTCTGCAATAATCATTTTCTTTTGGAAAATAACTTCAAGCAAATCATTTTATTATTGGTTAATGTTTTATTTTATCAACGTGCTTCTCCACTGAAATTTACCAGTTGATCCTTGGAACTAAAGCATTATTCTTTCTGAAATTACCATGTTCCAGTAGTGGAAGAGATTAACCTTTCCCAACAAATGATTTCTCTAGCATTGTTGATTCGCTGGATAATCATGGGCGTATACCTTGCAGCCGTAATACTCCCCACTGAAATTGATTCCTATACCTTAACCATTAAACAACCATGCCCACCTATGCATCTGGATTTTTGGACAGAACCCGAGACTCTAGTGCGTCAGGTCTTAATGCATTTTACTGCTTGATAATTGATGAATTTCAGTTTAGGATAGCGCTATATGTCAAGGGTTATGAAATGGCAAGGAGTGGGTTCCATTGCTTGATTCCTATGATTTTTATTTGCTAGTGTGTCTCCTGCTCTCCCCGTTGTGAAGACGTTCAATTCTGGCTGTTCACCCTTCTTACTGTCAAGCATGTAATTGCGATTCTAAAATTTGATTGTGCCAAAGGGATGAACGATGCCACTCAGTCATAAATGAAACTGTATTTTTCTTAATTTTGTTAGGTTATTTGATTGATGCAGTGACCAGTTGTTATACTCTTCCTTTTAGCTTCCCTTGGCGCTCCATGTGTTTGTGCGCTGACTTAACATTAGAGTGATGTATCCTCGATGCTTATGATGAATTTTTAGCGCTTGGATCTGTAGAATAGTTGGAGATTGGGTATATTCCCAATATCTTGTCTTTTATACAATATTAATTTTGTGCAAAAAAAAGAAAAAAAAACCCTCTAGTTAAGTGTGATATCTTTATCTGGCCTCAATTCAAATGTGATGTGGATAGGAAACTCATAATATTGATCCATGTGAAAGAGGACTCATCAAGATAAATCACATTCCTTCTCTATCTCTTTCAAGTCCTAAATTGTTATACATTTTGTAATCTAGAAATAATGAATAAATGAGAACAAGGGGTTCCATATTTCTTAGGATGAATTATAAATTCCCATCATGAGATTGTAAATGGTTGGTATTTTTCATTTGTTATTCTTATATTATTTTTTCATGCTATTTATACCTTTGTAAATTCTTATTCAATTCTTGAGAAATTGGAGTTAATTTATTGTACAATATTATTAACACGCCATTGTTTTCAAGGAATAGTTTTATTATTATACATAGGAGAAAATGTTATTTTTTGTAAAGGCCAAGGCATTTATAACAAGAGTATGTATATATCTCATCACATGAATATCATTAGAAACTTACAATTTAGAATTCTATAAAAAAGGGGAGCCCAAAATTTTGATTAAAAGGGGTGGATCAACAAAAAAAATTGTCACACACATGTCCTCCAAAGAGTCAATAAAAACACAAAAGAAAACTATTCAATCTAGTCAATAAAAAATGTGTTTACAACCATTTCCTTAATTCTATTAGGTATAATCATGTTTTAACTAGGACTACCCCTATAGGGGTGATGTTCATCCTCTCAAGCAAGTTCTTGTTAATGGTTCAAGTACTTGATCTCCTTACATTTAGGGATATAATTGGTTATAATTGAATTTATGTATATGATTGGATGTTGGTAGTTAAGGCCTAATAACAGATTATACTTGCTAGCTTGTTTTCTTTTAAAGGTCAAGTTAGAATTGCCAATTATTGACTAGTAGGGGATTAGACTGGTTAACGGATCTGTCACTAATGCTTGAATCATAGATATTGACCCTTCAGCCTTAAATACTGGTTGGTTGTTGACAGAGTTGTTTTAACTTGTGCTTCCAATAGAGGGTGTGGTTGTTCATTTAATTATGGTGGTATTGGGTTGTAAACATTTAATTGCTTGGTTTGCTTGTGTCGGGCAGGATGTAGACACCTCCTTGTTCCTCAAAACAGTCGCCAGCCCTGAGACCTTAAATGGAAAAAATCGATGGGAAACTAGGCTTGAGAATTGCTTATGTGTCCTGGAGGTCCTAACCATTGTAGGGTTGGACAGGCTGGTACTCAGTCTTATTTTTGTCGATTGATTGACATTCAGTGCTTACAGATGCCTGATGTGCATCTTAGGTTGTTATGTAGTTTTCATAGATGCATGCATCATGTTCATCATCGTGTTGCGATGTAGAGTATAATGTCTATATTACCCTTGTACACACGCACCAACACACACAAAAAAAATTGCACTTGTTATGAGAGGCTTGTTGTCGTAACGAAAAGCGGTTTGTTACAAGAGCTTCTGTGAGAAACAACTTGATGGGAGCTTCTACTCCCTCATTCCTCTTCTCTTCCATCATGGGATGTTGCTTGAGCTGGTGAGAGAAGTTATCCTTAAGGGAAACTATCATGAAACCCAACTCTCTTTATACTGACCTCATCGAGGACATGCATAAGAAACAAAAAGGAGTAGACTCCTCCGATACCACTGATCGAGATTATTTTGAGAATGAAATGAAGGAAAATATATATAAATGAAATATATAGAGATATTGTGAGATACACATTAATATTTCAATAAACACAGAGATAAATTAATGAACAATTTTTATGAATGAGAGAATGAACAAAAACTATACAATTACAGAGTGACTAACTCGCTAGAATGGTGGCATCTTATCTCTGAGAAGAGATGTGATGGAAACACTCATTGGTAAGAATATGATGATGATTAAAATGAATTTCTAGAGGATTTTTTGTCATAAAGTAAATGCAAAACCCTAACCCCAGAATATGAAATGCCAAAAAGTTTGCGGGCCCTGATGAGGGTAGTTGGTACGTCAACTTCCCAAGGGTATAACTTTTACATACGACCTCTGTTTGAGGCACATGA
This sequence comes from Picea glauca, assembly GCA_000966675.3. Taxonomy (NCBI): domain Eukaryota; kingdom Viridiplantae; phylum Streptophyta; class Pinopsida; order Pinales; family Pinaceae; genus Picea; species Picea glauca. The sequence goes on along the minus strand of JZKD02S0527432.1, from coordinate 867,085 downwards.
TAGCTCATTTGAAATTTCTATCCAAGTAATAAAAAAATTTCTATCACACTCTCTCTAAAGCCTACAATGTGACTATGATGGGCCCAAAAAACATTGTTTAGGGCCTCAAAACGACCTCGAAAGTTTAGTACGCGAAAAGATGTAGAAATTTCCAAGGTGGAAACCCTTGTTTTGAGCCAATGGAATAGGTGGGTGGCCACTAATTTCTTCTCGGATCATCTGAACATACTCCATTTTCTAATTTCACAAACAAAAAATACTATATTTATAAGAAAAACCCCTTTCATACACATAAATGGTGTCATTGTTTCATTATATTTTAGCATTATTTCCTATCCTCTCCAACCTAGGGTTTTTTATCTCAAAGAAGGATTTGGTTTTATATTATCTCATAAAAGGGTAGATTTCTTGTGGAGGATGGTTTCTCAATCCATGGAGGTAAACTTCTCCAATGATTTTAATGAATTTAGTTTTCCTTGTTTCAAGAGGTTTATGTATTACATTTGGCTTATTCTTTTTGTAGAAAAAGGATGTCCTCTTATCTAGACGACATATTCTATTGGTAATCATCTCTTTCCATTATTTTTGTTATTATTTTCAAGTTTCATGTGCATAACCCTTATAATATTCTCCAATGATTTTCATGTTCTTGTTTGAGAATATTTAATTGAATTTAGTTTTCATTGTTTCAATAGGTTTGGATATTACATTTGGCTTATTATTTTTGCAGACATGGTATGGCCTCTTCTCTAGATTGTGGCTTCTATTGGTAATTATCTCCTTCCTTTATTTGTGTTGTTATGGTCAAGTTTCACATGCATAAAACTTATATTCTCAGTTTCTCGACGAGTGGGTAAGACAGATTTTCTATTTAAATGGGTGGGTTTATTCATATAATGGTCAACACTTATTTTTTTTAAATATTCTCCATTTTTATTGGGGAACCCTATTCAATGGATGAGAATATTTTTTTTTTCTTGTGGCCTCTCTTCTAAACGTAATTTTTCCTTATCATAGTGTGGCCCTTCCATATCAAAGTGACCCTCTTAAAATGGTATTTTTCCTCTCTTTAATGTAAATTATTGTAAATCACTACCAAATATTGAACCACCACCAAAACACCCCCTCACCCCAAAAAAAAAAAAAAAAAAAAAAAAATCCCTTAAAAATATTTGGAGAAAAACCCATAAAAATGATTGCAAGAAAAACCCTTGGGAAATAAATTTTATAGAAAATAAAGAGGGTTAAAAACCTCATCCTTGTATATTTTTTCTATGCATAATTAGGAATTTTAAGTTTTAAATATATTTTTATTTTATATTTGAGTTTCTCTTGATTTCTTGGTTCTAGTTTTTTATTTCATGTTTTTCCATGTATTCGCATAAGTGCTAGTTAGTTTTATGAACCGAAAATTACGAATCATGAAAATCACATGGGTGCGCTTAATAAGTACTTTTTTTATCATTTTGGTACAGTTTATCAATTATTAAGCTCATGAAATATCTTGAATATTTGTCCTATGTAATTTTCATGCAAAGTCTTTGAAAAAATGTCTATATGAAAGGAATCATTTTTTCATGTAAAAAGTTTGTATAAATATTTTTACCCAAGGAATGAGTGTTTCATTTTAAGTGTTTGCAAAAATGCTTGAGCCAATGTGATGTAGTTTTGAGGTAAAATATTTGTACAAATGTTGAACACAAAACAATGCAGATTGTAAAGTGTTTATAAAGATTTCTCAACAAAGGAGTACATTTGTAGTTTAATATGTGTTTCAATATTTTACTCAACATACACTAATCATTTAAGTATGTCAATTTGTTAAAGATAAATCATGATTTAAATTGGCACCTTAGAAGTATTATAAGTCATGTAAATATATAGTGTACACATTTTATTTTCAATAGTAACTTGCCTTGTATTATGGTTTAATAGGTAGTTAATTCATTTTCCTCCAAATTTGAAACTTCTTGGGGTTTGGTTTCTATATATGAACTCCACTTAAAGAACATTCCAATGTGATGTGGTTTGCATGTAAATTATTTTTACAAATGCTTAAGACCAAATAATGTAGATTGCAAAGTGTTTGTAAACATTCCTCAACAAAGGAATATATTTGTAGTTTAATATGCGTTTTAATATTTTACTCAACATATTCTAATCATTCGAGTATATCATTTTGTTAAAGATAAATGATGATTTAAATTTTCACCCTAGAAGTATTATAAGTGATGTAAAGATATAGTGTACAGATTTTATTTTCATTGGTAACTTCCCTTGTATTAAGGTTTAAAACGTTGTTACATTCATTGTCCTCAAAATTTGAAGCCTCTTGGGGTTGTAACTTCTACATACAAACTCCACTTAAAGCACATCATACACTATTGGAAAGAACAAACTCCACTTAAATCACATGATATATATATATATATATATATATATATAAAGAGAGAAAGAGAGAGATCTTAATGTTGAATTTACTACGTGGAAACTATTGATTATTTGTAGAAATTGTATTTTTTTTATTGCATTTTATAGGTTTACACATCAATATATCAATGTTAGTAATGTGGAAGTATCAACTTTTGTAAAAATATGTTAATTTCCAAAAATCAAGCTTCGAAAAAGGACAATTTTATCACTTATGTATTGATAAATATTGATTTAACATAGCAATGTGACCCAAAAAAAATAGTAATGTGAATATTAGAAAATATAGAAGGAGAAAATACCACATACCTAAAAAAGAATATCAACAAATATGTGTTTTACTTTATGGAAGATAAATAACTAGATCTTTCCCTCAAAGGTCCAAAGACTTGGTAATACAAAGACTTGCTTATATATGGAAGTTAAATAACTAGCAATTTCCCTCAAAGGTGCAAATACTTGCTAATAAAATGTGCATAATAATCTATGTAATATTTTTAGATACATAAATTATTTAAATTAAAGATATATGTTGTAAGGAGAAAAAAAATTCTTAATTACAGATGTTTCCTTTTCACATTGTCTCAAAAAAATGAAAGAAATGTGTTTGATAAAAGTAAATTTCTGAGGACCGTTTTAGAGCATTTTTTAACTACAAAGTGACGACGTTGGTGTCATATCCCTGATTATAATAATTCTTATAACTATAAGTAGCATTTAAAAAAGACCCAACCATCACATCGCAACTCAGAGGAAATAAACACAAGTTGTTCATAGTATCCATTAACGTTGAGGAAATAAACAAAAGTTGTTCCTAGTATCCATTAATGTCTAAGGGAGTGACACTTACCTATTATCTAGACATAATTTACTGCCATTATAGAATTTCGTACGATCATAATTAAATCATAGAAAATCCATATCCCAAGGAATTAAGATGAGGGCCAACAAAATAATCCCTATAGAAACCATTTCCTACACACCCATTACATTGTTGATAAATTTAGGTCGTAATAATATAAAACAGGGTGGAAATGAGAGTGATTTAGAAGGTGTTTAAATCTCACTATAGAAAGAGAATATAAGTATGAAAATGCTCAACTCTTCCTAGAATTGGAGAAACTTGCATAATAGAGTTTAAAGTGAGACAAATGTATGTGAAAGGGTAAAGGGAAAATGGCATGGACATGATCCACTACAATGGTTACTAAAGAAACTAATTTCTCAATGTATTATCTAATCTTTATAGGATATTTTCTATTGAAATATCATAGTATCTATCTCTCAAAACCAAGCTTCATAAAACCAAAAAAGACTCAAAATATTGTCATTCAATTAAGATTTCAATAAATGAAGGCACGAACTACAGAGTGGAAATGGACTGAAGCAAAAAAAAATGGAAATGAAAATAAAATGAGGGGGTTGAACCATGTGAGAAGATTATTGTTCTTGTTGAACATTGATATCCCCACTATTGGAGACATTATAACCAAAGATTTATTATTTAATGTAATTGACATGGAAAATATTAATAGATGGACATCGTAGTATGCATTAATGATCATGTAATGCATATTGGTAGCCAAAATCCTATTTAATATGGATAAAAGCGATGTTTGTTGATTACTGTGAATATTGTATAGGTATTCCAAATTGTTTGGATCTATCTCAATTTTTGATAACTATGTAGTTAAGATGGATCTAAAGTGGTTTTATTATTAATTAAATTGTTCTCCCACTTATTTCTATATTTTCAAACCAAATATTTTATCCATCATCCATCTCCTTATATTAAAGAATTATTATCACTTAACTTATCCATCAATCTATGAACAAGGGACTTGTATCCCACTTGCTTCACCATCATAGATACTTTGTGGAAATGATAAATAGTGTCTACGATCTCTATTCATTATTGTTTATTAAGCTCGTGTATCTTTGGTGAAACCTACAACAACAATTAACCTTCGATTTGGTTTGTGCAGAACTCTATCTAGGATTCAATTCATGTGCTTATTTCCCTATGTGTATTTCCTTGTCACTAAGACTACTTACAAACCCAAGGTGTAAGGTTGAGTTGAGTGACAAAGTGTTAGGTTCTAATTGTACAAGAAATGGTTGGTTCTCATGCATAATATGCTAGTTTAGTCTTCTAGGTATGCATACATAGAAAACAAGAAAATGAACCATATACATTATCAAGAAAACATATATTTCACCTCAATAAAGGTATTAGCTATCTTCAACGGACTCTTTAAAGGAACACAAGGCAATGCAGATATTGATATGGAAATATCTGCAATAGATTATGAGATGAAGGGGTTAGGTTCCATTGCTTCTTATACCAAGAACTTTAAACAACCTTCCAAACATATAATCTATATCTATATACTAATCCAATATGATTCCATGAAAGGGATACTAATCCTCCAAGGAAACATTTCACAACAATAATTAAGAGAAACAATTCCTTGGTAGAATATATCTCTCACATTAATCTGAAGAGGGATGTTTCCTTCAATTGCAATACTAAGCAAACACATGAATATATATATTAAGGTGCATATTTAAACCAACAACCAATTAAAATTTTCTTTTACTCATGTGAATTTGTTAGGCATTCTCACAATGCCTCCATTCCTTTTAATATTCCTTGAATCAACCCAATCAACCTTATAAACCCAACACTTTACACCATAAAATTATCAACTAGGAAATTTTTCATGGGAGTTCAAATGTTGACATAATTATCTAGTATGATAACAATACCACCAATTTACCAATGAGTAAAAATTCCCTTCACATTGTGCCATGTCCCCTTGGTTCGTCACAACATCAAGCCTCTCCTAACAAGTGCAATTTTTTTTTTGTGTGCGTGTGTATAAGGGTAGTGAAGAGATTATACTCTGCATCGTAACACGACAATGAACATGATGCATGCAACTGCGACAACAACATAATGACCTAAGATGCACATCAAGCATATAGAAGTAATGAATGACAATCAACTGACAAAATAAGACTAACTACCCGCCCGTCCTACCTTGCAATGGTTAGGACCTCCAGGACACATAAGCAATGCTCAAGCCTAGGTTCCCATCAATTTTTAACATTTAAGGTCTCAGGGCTGGCGACTATTCTGAGGAACAAGGAGGTGTCTACATCCCACCTGACATAAGCAGACCAAGCCAATAAGAAAAGGACAATCATTAATTAATAAACAACAACCCCCTCCACATAAGGTGCAAGCTAAAAATGACTTCGCCAAAATCCCGACCAATCGTCGAGTCAAGCTAGTCAATAGTCATCGTCTATGTTAGTCATTTAACGTGGGCCCATCTTAGCATGCTTAAATGAAAAATATCATCAAGGTACAATCTAAATTAGCCTTAAAACAAATTCATTTGCGTAATTTTAAATTACAAGTGTCATCAGAGTTCCATCTAAATCAATTTTCCTTAAATTATTATTATTGTTATAAGTATTATATTTTAAATCATTATCTAATAACCATGTAATTATATATATAACAATATCCAAGAAATATATTATTTACCTCTTAACAATATTTACAAAAAATTCCTCATCCCACAAAAAATAATAGTAATAATAATAATAATTATTATTATTATTAAATAATAAAAACACTTCATTACTCAAACATGTTAATCATAAAAATATTAAACCATTCATGACCATATAAATATATCTAATGATAGATTTTATAATACTCATACACTTCATCCACTCTGAATAAATAAAAAGAATCTACACTATAATGATTCATGTACATTTTTGATACACCTATAACATGACCGAATAATAAAAGTCCAAATAAATATATTATTAATTAAATTAAAAAGAAGAAATGGGACATTATTAAATAATAAAATGAAAACCAAATTACTATTTGGGTGCAAGGAATATCTCATAGGTAGCACACTAAAGGTGATGACCATTACAACAGCTGTTCTTAAATAAATATAAACCCCAAAAATCTGCAGGCTATCAATTCCGATGGTGTTCTGAACTATAAATTCCCTCCCAACATGAATTTACTGCCATTAGATTTCACCACCTAATCAGTACTAGCATTTAAAAATTTATGCCCCGGCAATAACCGTCATTCACTAATTTACTGCAATTTCCAACTGTCATTTCAACTCTCATTTAATAATTTACTTCTGTTTCATCTACCATTAATAATTTACTGCTATTACAATTGTCAAATAGTAAAACTCGGTCAATCGCACAAGGGGATTCAATCTATTAAGGAAATCTGGTGGTCCAAAAGCTAAGCTATTTCCATTAATTTAAGAAGGTGTTGCCCATTCAAGTGTTGTCATACAACCATCATTAAGTTGTTGTCCCAAAGGGGCAAGAGTGTCAATTAAATCAGTTTCACAGTTTCCTTTACATGCAAGGATTTGGTCTCAGCAGTTTTATTAAGAGATTTGTTTTTTTTACTATTCTGTTCATTGTTTTTTTTAGAAGTTATCTATCTGCATATCGGTTACATTAAGGGAGATTTATGAGTCTGCCATGTTAATACAGTAAGATTGACAAATGTAAAGCCAACTTCGTATGGTAGAGTTCACCAACTATCATAGGCCAGGCTCGTACAAGAAATTTATTGACTACAAGCCATGCGAATGCACTATAAATCCCCAATCGAGAAGCCAAGTTATTGAAAGGGAAATTGACCTATGTCCAGGTTCATTTGTTTTCATTTTCCCAAGATAACTCTCATCATCACAAGTTCTAAAAACAGTAAACACCATAAAATAATACATGTCACCACATCATATCTCTGTATGGCATGTATAATCAACTAAAAATGCCTATCATAAGTGGAAACAACACAATACAACCTTTGGTGGTCCAATTGGTGGTCCATCCAGCCAAAAGAAACATAGTCAACTTCTAAGGGAGAATCGTGGTAATTTCAGGAAACCACGGTCAATAACTCTATATAAAAAAAAGAAGAAAAGAAACAAATGCAGCCAGACAACTGATGCATGAACCACTCACAGAGGTAAAATTATTGCCACCCATACCTCGACCCGATCTGCAAAGGAATGACCATACAATGGTTACTTACACATGGTTTTGCAGAGAAAAAGGTGTATATGACAATGTATACAGTTCTTGGAGGTGAAGGGGTAACCCGACAAAAAATAGATACGATTTTAGCAAAGGAAATGGCTATACAGCCATATGTAAGAGAAATTCGCAGAGACCAAGTTAACTCAGCCAACACAGAGATGTGATTTTGCAGAGGGGGTGACTCTATAGCCATTACATAATATTTACTCAGTTAAATTCCCCAGTTAATTGTTGAAGATGCAAGGCTAGGTTGGCCAAATCCATTGATGAATAGACATAAACAAATTCGCCAGTAAATGATAATTACACGGTTAAATTTCGCGAGTGAATCAATGAAGGCGCAAGGCTAGAGTGGCCATTAATAAACAATGTAGGACTAAAATTTTTCAGCCATCACACAATGAAATTAATGAAGGATAATTATTTTTCATCCATTTCCGAATTACACAGTCGAGTTACGTTTTTACAGTAGTTACCCATTATAATCGCCAAAGTAAATAAATAAAAATAAATTAAAAAAAACCATTCCATCCAACATGATCTGAACAAAGATTGAAGTTAAACATTTTTCATCTCAGATTACCAATATATCAATGCTCACAACAGTAAGAGAATGCCAGGGCCATAAGGATAACTCATCGAAGGATCGCATGCTTCTATCAGTCAAGGCACAGAAAAATAAACAACAAAGAAGAAAGATAATCCATATGTAGAGGCCATACCGGAAGACGCAAGCCAAACAATCAGGTAAGGACATCAATAGAGGGATATGACTAAAGGTTCAGCTTCGCATCACCATCCTCGCACAGAAAAGCAGGGCGTTGAGATCCATAGGTCTTTTAATGTTAAAGTAATGACTGTAGATCAGGCTCCTGGCCGATTGCTAAGGCAAGGACTGGCATGCTAGGGACGAAAAGAAAACAATCGCATCGGTCACAGTCAAACCATAGGTCTTTCGAGTCATGCAGGGACGAATGCCATGGGAAATCAATCAACCAAACAATCAACTAAGATAAGAAAAAGGGTCCTCTATCAATCTAAACATCCAATCCATTTACAAATCAATATGCAGATCCAAGCATAAGTCCTAATTCATTCTACTCTACAAAATAAAAGAGCACACCATTTCCTAATTGCCCTCTTCGAATGACATCCAGTGCTCCATGCAACTCTCGCTCGCCGACCGTCAAGACCTCACTAGTACCTCCCAGCTAATGCTAGGGGTACTCTTCTTCCCCCTTAGCCCCCTGAGCCGCAAAGGGGCCACACACAATATCCAGAGGTTTCATCTAGCTCCCACCTCACCTCGCAAGGCCGAGATACCACTCCTCTCCGAGATGGGTATCCCAACTCCTACAAGTAAATCAACCAAGTAAATATTTCTGCAGTGTAACGATATGCAAACAAAAGATCCCCTTCTTCCTTCTCCTTCCTTCAATTTATAGAGTTTCTTTCTTTCTTTCTTTCCTAAAATCTCATTTAATTAAAGTTTTTAAAATAAATTCCTAAAAATTCTTCTCCATACAAGTGTCACCCATCCCCTTCATTCCTCCATTATTTAATTTTTTTAATTAATTAATTATCTTATTTCCCTCACCCACCTAGAGTTTCTCCTAGAATCACTCCTAGGTGTCCCTAAATTCCTTACGGGTTTTAAAGCCTTTCCCTATTGTGAAATTGTTAATTTAGTTTAAAATTAGAAAGTTCTTTAATGGTAGATTCTTTACTAAGTTGACCTTTCGCTTTTTCCCTTAAGTTCCCCTTTTTCCCTTTTTATGTTACCTCCTTTCCCTAGTTTCCTAAATTTTAAGATTTTTCCCTCTTTCCCCTTTTTACTTAAAACTCAAAAAGGTAGGTGTGATATTTAACCCCCTTTTCCCTTTTTATCATTAAATTAGTAAATTTTATATTATCAAAAAGGTAAAACATTTAATTCCCTCATTACATTTTATAACCATAGATTATATATATATTTTTAGAATAAATTAATTTCTTACTCTCTTCATGTTACAAGATTTTATGAAGATCATACTTATCATCTAAGTTGTTTTTATTTTAAATATTATTATTTATTTATTTAATTATATATATATATATATATATATATTTAAAGGTAGACTAAATTTTACCACTAGTGTAATTTAGATTTAGACCTTAGATTTTGTACTGGGTGATAATTAATCACGGAAATTGTTTTAAAAATTCTCAACACGTTAATTGTCCTAAGGCCTTCTGGTTCATCCCTCTATTATCAACAACGTGACGTGCCCTTCAGGATGCACTAGGCGCTCCAAGGGTGCCACTCGCCTCACTTATTCCTTTGTGCGACATGCCCTTCAGGATGCACTATGTGGTCCAAGGGTGCCACTCGCCTCATCTGTTCCCTTGCGTGACATGCCCTTCAAGACACATTACGTTTTCCAAGGGTGCCACTCACCTCTTAATTGATTTGGTAGATATCAATAACCCCTGGATTCAACACTTCGCCAAGTGAACTTGTGGGAGACTCAGGGCCTCTAAGGAATAAGCCCCTCGCCTTATTGCACGCCCCGTAGAATCATCGTGAGCGACTGTTGTAGTCTTTCCTCACACCATTGTTGGTCCTCTCGAACTAGGTAATCGTTAACCTACAGTTCAAGCCACGATGGGAGTGCTAGTAGGCTGTGGCAGGGCTGCTGTCCACACCTCTCCCTCAACATCACTAGTAGTCGTGTGTCACCCCTTTACTCCATATGTGAGTCTGGTCAGCAAGTTATCATTAGCCTACATCATCAACAAATTATGTCAGAACATATCCACATCATATCATCTAGTCAGATGCACTAATATCATAGTAGAACAATCAAACCCCAAAGGCACACTCCCTGACTCGATCTAGAGTCCAAGAGGTTTCGTCGATGCCTCTGCATCCTCAAGGTCCAAAACCCTACACACTCAGTAAAACCGAGTCAATAGCACCTATCTATGTCAATGTAGTAAAACAACATGTCATCAACCCATAACACATCGTAATCAAATTCAAACGTTTTAATAGCATAAACAATCCGGATCACTTGTGAGTAAGTGTCCTCAAAGAATAAGTTTTCTTAGTGCACTAGAGTGAGATGTTACATACACCCCCTCTTGGTCTAAACTTCGTCCCAAAGTTTCACAGTATATATGCTGAAATAAAGTGTATCACAGTATCATATGTCTATCTATGAAACAAAAATGGAAACTATTGGTGCATATCATATGCGTCCTCCCAGGTCGCCGAGTGCAGACTATAATTGTCCCACTGGACCTTGACCTGATCTACTATTTGATGTCATAGCTGTCGAACGCGATGATCCAATATGCAGACCGGCTCAGCTGTGAACACTCCCTTGTCTAATACTTGCAAGGAATTCATGTCAATAACATGTGTAGGATCACTGATATAATGTCTCAAAACAAATACATGAAAAACATTGTGCATATGCCTTAAGGAATCGGGCAAGGCTAGTCGATAGGCCACAGGCCCCTTTCTCTCCACAATCTCGAAGGGTCCCATGAACCTAGGAGAGAGTTTAGCTCCCTTCCCAAACCTGATCGAACTCTTATGCAGTTTAACCCCTAAGAAGACTCGATCGTCGACCTCATAACTATGGTCGACATGGTGCACATCGGCATAAATCTTCTGTCAATCCTGTGCTTCTTTAATCCTTTGTCTTATTGTTTGCATTTTCTCTTCCATTTCTTGGACCGCTTCTGGTCCCACCAGGACCCTATCCTCGATCCGATCCCAACTCAAAGGCATCCGACATGGTTTCCCATAAAGAAACTCGAAAGGAGCCATCTTAATGGTTCTTTGGTAACTGTTGTTGTAAGTGAACTCTACTAGTGGTAATAATTCTTCCCAATGCTTTTGTTGGTCCATCACATACATGTGATACGTACATGTGAAACATGTCCTCCAAGTTTTGGTTTGTTCGTTTAGTCTACTCATCAGTCTCTGGGTGATACGTAGTACTAAAGTTAAATTGGGTTCCCAAGGCCTCTTGGAAACTCATCCAAAATCATCCAGTAAACATCGATCCTCGATCGGATATAATCCTCTTAGGCACGCCATGCAGCCTCACAATCTCACTAATGAAAACTCTAGCTATGTCAGGTGCTTGATACGTCGTACACACAGGAATAAAGTGAGAAATCTTCATGAGAGTGTCTACTACTACGAAAATTGAGTCATGTCTCCTTTCCATTAGTGGCCATCCAACAATAAAATCCATTGAAATAACCTCCCATTTCAATTCTAGAATAGCATGTGGTTGTAGTAATCCTGTTGGGTATCTATGTTCAGCCTTTACCTACTGACATTCTAAACATCTAGCCACATAGTTGACTATGTCTACCTTCATTCCCTTCTAGAAGAATAAGGGTTTAAGGTATGCCCTCATCTTCGTGACTCCTAGGTGAGCCATGTATACTACTCTATGAGCATTTCTTAGGATCAACATCCTCAACTCATCGTTTGGCGGTATGTAGATCCGACTTCTAAACCTCAATCAAACATCGCTATCAAATGAAAATCCATCAAATTGTGGTACCATCATTGTGTTTTGTCCAATAAAACCCTCCACCTCTTTGTACCAGTCATCGTCACGCTGTGAAGTTAGAATCTTTTCATGTAGATTCGTCTGAAGAGGCAACATTGAAAAGATGCATGGTCTCCAACTCAATGCATCCGCCACTCGGTTCCAGGGATGATTTTAAGGATGGAAATTTATTTTAAAATGTAGAAACCTTGGCGAATCTTACTAATCCTTCATATGTCAACTATAAATGTTTGGCGATATTTTTCTAAAAATATTCAAATTTCTAAGTATTTTATATAGGTTTTATAAAATTTTGGCGCTTTTTAAGGTAAAATAATTTTATCCTATAGAATTCGGGCGAATCATTTTTAAAATAACGAATCTCATTTTTGAAAAAAACATGGAAAATTAGCCCACGAACGAAATTTAGCCCCTAAAATCATCCTTTCTCCATTCACTGCTCCTTTTATGTAATTAATATCAAAGTCATACTCACTAAGAAATTCTGACCAACGTCGTTGTCGAGCATTCGGGTCACTTTGCATAAATATGTGTTGTAGTCCACAATGGTAAGTCTTTAGTTCAAATTTTCATCCAACAAGGTAGTGTCTCCAATCCTTCAAGGCATATACGATGGCTAATAACTCCAAATCGTGCGTCACGTAGTTCTCCTCATGCCTTCTTAGTTTCCTCGGAATGTAAGCAATCACTCATCTATCTTGCATCAAGATCTCGCCTAAGACCTCCTTGGATGCATCATTGCATACCAAGAAGTCCATGTCCATGTCAAGGACCTTTAATATTGGTGTTGTCGTCAACAATTCCTTGAGCCTCCGAAATGCTTCCACGCATTTCTCGGTCCAAACAAACTTCTTTTTCTTCTTTTTCAACTTCGTGATCGGATTGGCTATCTTTGAAAATCCCTCGATGAACCGTCAATAGTATCCTACTAAATCCATGAAGCTACACACTTCTAGGACATTCATAGGTGCAGGCCATTCCACAATAGCCTCGACCTTGGCTGGATCCACGACAATGCCTTCGTTGGAGAAGAGATGCCCTAAGTAGTGAATCTTTGATTGGTAAAAAGAGAATTTGGACAACTTCCCATACAATTTGTGCTCTTGCAGACACTATAGTACCAACCACAAGTGCTCTTCATGCTCCTCCATCGTCCGAGAGTAAATCAAAATATTGTCAATGAATACTTGGACGAACTTGTCCAAGTACTCACGGAACACCCCATTCATCAAACTCATAAATACCCCTGGGGAATTTGTCAATCCAAATGGTAAAACGGTAAACTCATAATGTCCAAACCTCATCTTAAAGGTGATCTTAGGGACATCATCCTCCTTGATCCATAACTGGTGATACCCTGATCGCAAATTGATCTTGGAGAACATCGTCGCGCCCTTCATTTGATCAAACAGATCATCAATTCTCAGCAATGGATATTGATTCTTGATCATGGCCTTGTTCAATTGACAGTAGTCAATGCAGAGCCTCGATGACCCATCCTTATTTCGTATGAAAATAATAGGTGCACCCCACGGTGACATACTAGGACGTATTAGTGCCAAGTCTAGCAACTCCTTCAGTTGCATTTTCAACTCTTATAACTCTGAGATTGACATTCAATAAGGTGTTCTTGCTATCAGTTCTGTCCCTCGTTTTAGGTCTACAGTAAACTCCAACTCCCTCTCTGTTGGCATCCCAGGTAACTCCTCTAGAAATACATCCACAAAATCCCTCACTAGCGGAAGGTGTTCTAGACCTTCCGCTACTCCCTTCTTATTTAATGCAAGGATAAGATAAAGCTTACACCCCTTGCGCATACTCTTTAGTAGCTGTAAGGAAGAGATGAACCTCAGGGAAACTCCTTGGTTCCATCCTACAATCAAACGTCTTTGTCCCTCATCATCGACCAAGATCAACCATTTTGTCTTACATTTGAGTATCATCATGCGATTCCAACCAGTCCATACCAATCACGACATCATAAGATCCTAAGATCATGACGTATAGGTTGGCCCTGGTGAAAAACTCTCCCTGGTTTAGGAAACCGCCTGTAACCCTTCCTCCAACCTTCTATTTGGCTCCCAAATCCATCTCTATGAAGCTAAACTCATCTTGCTCAACTACCTTTACCTTAATCCTTTTTAGTGTTGCACCAGAAATGAAACTCTCGGTAGCACCAGGATCTATCAGAATACTAAGGGTCTGGTCAACGATAGTACATGTCGTCTGAAGCATAGTTGACTGATTCTCTGCTTGGCGGTTATTCACTGCTGCATGAATCCGATGGGCCTTGCCCATATCTCCCACAGTAGTGGGTCCAGCTGATCCGCACACTCTGGTCCTCTCCACAGGGCAGTCGTGCTGGTAATGTGGCTCTCCACATGTCCAACACCCCTTCTTCGGCCTAGTAGTCCTGGTACCCAAAGTATATGAGGATGGCCCACCATCCTGGAACCCTGGTGTGTTCTGTTGATCAGGCCTAAACTGTTGTTGTTGTGGTACCCAATAAGGTGTTCACTGCTAAGGCGTCAGTCATCGGGGTGTAGTGAAAGTGGATCCCCTCTTGAAGCCATGATATCCCAACATATGTTTGGCTAGTGTCTGATGTTGTTGTGCTCTAGATGACACCTACCCGGTTGGTCTCGCTAGAGTCCTAGTCTGACCCTTGCTGATAAGCTCCTCCTCTAATATGAGGGCCTTCTGAACAACATCATGCAAGGTTCTAGGCATTAAAATCCTAAATTTTGCACGCATGTTTTTGTTAAGGTCGAACACGAACCTGTTGACCTTAAGCTTCTCAGTGTTAAGGTGTGGAGCATACCAGAGCAGCTCCATAAAACGGGTCTTGTACTCGGGCACTGTACAACCTCCATGTCGTAAGGCGTTGAACTCATTGAGATGACACTCAATGAATTCCTCTAAAAGGTACCTCTCTCAGAACCGTTCCTCAAACAGTTCCCATGATACGTCTTTGATGGCCATGTTCAGCTGGGGTAGGAGAATCTTCCACCATAGAAGAGCACTACCCTTTGGTTGAAATACCGCCATGTAGACCTTCATGTTGGAGGTATAATCGTGAAGTGCGAAGCACATCGCCATGTTTCCAACCATTACTTGGTGGCTACGTCGTCTAGGGCACCAAAGAACTCAGGAAATTTGACCTTCTCGAGTTCACGGTGAATGCTACCAGTACTGACCGAAGCGCATAGTGGAACCTCAGTAGGTGTTGGCACCCTGGCCTCATCTCTATCCAAACAGTTGATCAGTGCCTCGGACATGCGCTGAAAATATCTCATCATTCTGACTACATCACCAACTACTATCTGCTCCTATCCAAGAACCTGCTCGTCTCCCTGGGGGTTAGACCCCTTAGGCGTGGATGCTACTAGAGGCTTCACACATCCTCCCCTAACACCCCATCATCTGCCTCCGCGACATCCTCTAACCATGATTACCTACATGCACACAAGTCAACTCGATCAATGACAATATAATCAATCATCTTAGCGAAAGCCGTAGCGTTCCCAATTCATAGGTTGAACCCGCTCTGATACCATATGTAACATCCCCTTGGTTCATCACGACATCAAGCCTCTCCTAACAAGTGCATTTTTTTGTGTGTGCATGTGTACAAGGGTAATGAAGACATTATACTCTGTGTTGCAACATGATGACGAACATGATGCATGCAACTGTGACAACAACATAATGACCTAAGATGCACATCAAGCATCTGGGAGTAATGAACGACAATCAACCGACAAATAAGACTGACTACTCACCCGTCCTACCCTGCAATTGTTAGGACCTCCAGGACACATAAGCAATGCTCAAGCCTAGGTTCCCATTGATTTTGACCATTTAAGGTCTCAGGGTTGTCGACTATTATGAGGAACAAGGAGGTGTCTACATCCCACTCGACACAAGCAGACCAAGCCAATAAGCAAAGGACAATCATTAATTAATAAACAAGGACGTTACATATGGTATCAACATTAATATTACTCTTCATACATTCATAGTTATCTAGAATGATAACAATACTACCAATTTACCAATGAGTAAAAATTCCCTTCACATTGTCAACATTAATATTACTATTCATACATTCAAAAGAGGAGTAACATATAGAAACGTAAATTGGGCCATTGTAGGCCACCACATTTTAGTGAGTAAGTATTCATACATTCAAAGGAGTAAAAAATAGAAACATAAATTGAGCCACTATAGGTCATCACATTTTACTGAGTGTGATGGTAAGTATTCATACATGGTAAGTATTCATACATTCACAAGAGGAAACATAAATTGGGCCAGCATAGATCACCACATTTTACTAGTGTGATGGTAATGTGAATACCATTGCATAGTCAAGTTCTTTGAACTTGTTATCTTAACTCGACATACAAGCAAAAGAGAGGAGATTCATCTATCCTAGATGCATATGGCCAATATGGACAAATTAGTGACATAACTTCTCTAAGACACCTACTTAAGCATGAAATATAATTTTGGGAAGTTCAGTCCATCGTTATTGATAACCAACTAATAAAAGGAATTCATATGGTCCCTATGTACAAATTCAATCTTCTAGAGCATAGATAATTTTTCATTTATAAGAGATTGAAAGTAAAAATGGACTAGGGAAGTGCAACCATTGAATTATTTTTGTCAAATAAATGGAATATATGAACCTATGTTGGATATCAATATTGTTATATTTAACAAAAAATCATTTCTTTATGGATCCACCA
This sequence comes from Picea glauca, assembly GCA_000966675.3. Taxonomy (NCBI): domain Eukaryota; kingdom Viridiplantae; phylum Streptophyta; class Pinopsida; order Pinales; family Pinaceae; genus Picea; species Picea glauca. Next base: position 850,218 of record JZKD02S0527432.1, on the reverse strand, counting down.
ATATGTATGAAGGTATAGTCTCAATTAAAACATGAATGCATATTCTAATGAAGAATAATTCTCTCTCCAACGAGTGTTTCTTGTTCGCTTATGCACAACAAAACAATAAATTGAGGAGAACGATCTAGAATGTTTTACTTTTTGTACACACTAATATATATATTAAAGATTAATATTATTACAAAGATTTAATAGAGGTGTTATCCCAATATTTAATACGAAAAATATTTTTCCCTTAAAACCCAAATGAAAAAATTAAGATACAATGGTTGTTCAATTTTTGGTTTACAATTTTTTATTTTGGAGGCTTTTTGTACTAGTTGTGTGTTTAACATGGGGTTGACAAGTGGTATTTAAAAAAAAAAATAATAATAAAAATTTATTTCAAGGTAGGCCATAAATAAAATATTGAACAATATAAATCTTAAGTAAGATAATTCTATATAAACTCTGGAAAGATAGAGTTATGGAAAGCAAAAAAAATGTGATTTCCTTAATAGGCTTTCTCTACTTCCTACAATGAGGGAGATGTGTAATTCCTTCTATGCTCAATATGGAGTTAACACATATCATTTAAAAAATTATTAGTAACAAGTATATATCTCTCTATATATAACAATTTAAGAAATGTTTGCATCTTGAAGAACCAACTTAAATGTAAATCAAATTCTTCTAGATCTAATTTTTTTAGAGTACAAAACTTGAAGAAATGTTGGCATCTTGAAGAACTAGTGTAGATCTTGATCTACACTAATTCTTCAAGATGCCAACATTTCTTCAAGTTTTGTACTCAAATAAAATTAAATCTTCAAAAATTTGATGTCTTTCTAGAAAAAATAAATAGAAAGTTTAGATGGATCTAGACTAGTGTTATCCTACTTTACTTGACATTATCTTATACATAATAAACAACTTTCTTTAATTACCCAATTGAATTAAATTGTAAGGCTTATACCTAATCTTCTCTATTTGGATCCACTTCGGATAATCCATTCTCTTATTTATAGCTTGTCCATTGTATTTTATAAATGTTCCAATAAATAAATCCTCCAAAGTTGCATTCCATTTTCTATTATATTATTTTTTATAAAATTTGAATAAGATTATAATGTTCCAATAAATAAATCCTCCAAAGTTGCATTCCATTTTCTATTATATTATTTTTTATAAAATTTGAATAAGATTATATAATTATAATATTGCAACTTCTATTTACTATTTCTTCAGGTGATACAGGAGGAACTTATAGATAAGGATAGTCCTTGGGGCTTTTACTTTGACAAGGTGTAGGGTGACCTATTATTGTGTGTGGGGTGGTTGCCTATATTTTCCACTAGGCATTTTTTCTTCTCATGGTTGAGTTGGGAGCCTATTCAAATAATTAAATTATTCTGGTATGATGGTCTTAAAACTCTTATTATTATTTGTTGTGGAAAAGGAGTGCAAAACTTTATAGGTTTTTGATGATTCTTTACTAGTCATCAACTGGGTGAAGAGGTTCTCGTCTTGTGCCAATACTTGAGGAAGTTAAGATGATTATTATTGGGTTTGACTCTGTATCATTCTCTCATATTTACAAGGAAAGAAACAAATTGGCTGACAAGCTTTCCAAAGAAACCTAGTAATTAGAATGTGGCCTCCGATAGGGGCAGTTTTGACTGTCACAAGGATTTTGTAGGGGAGCTCCTGCATATTTAAGAACTAAAGTATAAAATAATATGGGAATACTTTATATGAACAAAATTAATAGCCTACATATGATCCATGTTTTGTATTTTGTATGTGAGATGTGAGACAGTTTTTTTCAATATGTAGTCAAAGGAAAAATAAGAATATTGGTTGATATGTCAAAGATGTAATTTTATAGAAACTTTCACTAATGAAAATGCTTCCATTATAAGATAATATATATTTGGCTACCTTAATATAGTCAATATATATATTTATTATTGTAATTTTGTATCTACTTACTTAATGAAATTAAAAAAAATTCAGTAGAAAAAAAAATAAAATTATATCAACTTTATATCAACATAAAGTTTATAAAATAAAGACAATATAATATTATTAACATATATTTATTATTTTAAAAAATGATTAAGCCTAAAAGAAAAACGGAACTCAAATATTTTCTCGGAAGAAAAAATTTAAAAAGTTTTATGTTTTGAGTACATCGATTTCAAAAGAGCATAAATTTGGAATTAAACATATCTAAGCTGCTGTATCATTCATAATAACTAATATATTTAAAACATCAACAGTCTTTATAGGTGAAACTTAACACAAATTGGTTTTGATATGTAAGGGTTTCTAAATTTAACCTAATCAACCAGTATAAAAAAAAAAAAATGAAGTTCTAAGTTCTATGTGAAATTATATGTTCGAAATTACAGGTTACATGTGAATTCAAGTCAGAGGTTCGAAACCCTCCACTAATCTTGTGTGCAGCTTGAGGGCCAGATTGACATACCTAAGATTAGTAGTGGAATAACTATACCTGCCCTACTAATCACTGATTTCGGCAGTGAAAAACAAAATCATTTCAAGCGGCATCACTTTCTCTGATCTATCCACGGACGAATAGGGCAATTGGAATTGAGATCGAATCCACGCGGCAATGAATTCTTTATGAACATTGAAATCAAATATGTTCATAAAATGTATAAGAAGACATCAGTTCCTCTGAGACGCTCTCTGTATGGGCGTCATACAGCGAGGGCAATTGGAATGAAGCCGGATCCAGGGGTCAATGCATTGTGTGTGAAAATAATGCGAGCAGGGCAACAGAAATAGAACCCGCTCGCCATTTTCAAAATCGTCAAGACAAAATATACACTCTTCCACCTCTCCTGGACTGCTGTACTCTTCCATTTATAGATTCATATATGTTGCAAGCCAAAAGAAATTAAATTTGTTATTTTTTTTAATTAAAAAATTTTAAGAAATATTTAATTTATAAAATTGGTAAAAGTTTTTTTTTTTTTAAATAGACTTGTAAATGGTTTTTTGTTATCTTTATGGGACCTAATCTTAGCTAGCCCACCAGGTTGAGGAAATGTTGTAGTCTATATTATTTATAGATTTATATATGTTGCAAGCTTTAAAAAAAATCTAAAATTTATATGAATTTTTAATTATAAAATTTAAACTAATATTTAATTATAAAATTTATTAAAGTTAAAAAAAATAAAAACTTAAATGAGATCTTTGTTATTATTATGTGACCTAACTCAGTTAATCAACTAGATTTAGAAAATGTTGTAGTCAAGTTTTATCTTTTTTTTCATTTCCAAATCCATTTTAAAGTTGCATATTTTATTTTTTTAAATATTATTAAATAGATATAAATAAATTACGTAATCTTCTAAATATTATTTATAATGTTGTAGTCTAAAAATTCTACATTTCCAAAAAAAAAATCATTTTCAAGATTAGACATTTTATTCTTTAAATATTATTAAATAAACCAAATTAAATTACATAATCTTCCAAATATTATTTGTAATGTTGTGGTCTAATTTTACTTAATTCAGTCCCAAGGAATTTCCATTCTTAAGATTAGAAATTTTATTTTTTTAATATTATTAAATAAATGAAATTAAATTACATAATATTTCAAATATTATTTATAATTGTGTAGTCTAAGAGTTTTATGTTTTTCATTCCCAAGGAATAAGAATTCTATGTTCTTCATTCCCAAGGCTAGACATTTTATTCTTTAAATATTTTTTAAAATGTTATTAAATAAACAAAATTAAATTATATAATATTCCAAATATTATTTATAATTTCTTACTTTAGAAGTTTTATTTTTTCATTTTCAAAGAATTTTCATTCTCAAGATTAAACATTTTATTTTTTAAATATTATTAAATAAACAAAATTAATTTATATAATCTTCTAAATATTATTTATAAAGTTTCTGTAATCTAAAAGTTGTAAGTTTTTCATTCCAAGGAATTTTCATTCTCAAGGTTAAACATTTTATTTTTTAAATCTTTTTAAAAATATTATTAAATAAACTAAATTAAATTACAGTTTTTCAAATATATTTTCATTCTCAAGGTTAAACATTTTATTCTTTAAATCTTTTTAAAAATATTATTAAATAAACTAAATTAAATTACAGTTTTCCAAATATTATTCATAATGTTTTAGTTTACAAGTTTTATTTTTTCATTCCCAACAAATTTCCATTTTCAAAGCTAAACATTTTATTCTTTAAATACTTAAAAATATTATTAGATAAACGAAATCAAATTATAAAATCTTCCAAATATTGTTTATATATTTGTTTATTTCAAACTTTTGGGCGCTGATTGACAGCAGCTGAATCCGAGCAGGGTAGATAGCATCTGCGGTCTGAAGAGCAAAAATAGAGAGATTCATGCTTTAGAATCTCGACATAATGACGAGTGTGCCCGGGCCTTTAGGGTTTCCTAAAACCAGACAAAAATAGCCCCCCCGAGCTATTTTGAGGTAACACCTGTTCCTATTTTGTTGCACAAGTTTTAAGATAATACATGGAAAGAGCGTACCATATTGTTTATATATTTGTTTATGGTGCAAACTAAAGAAATAAAATTGTTATGATTTTTTAATTAAGAAAAAGCTTAAAGGAATATTTAATATATAAAGTTGGGTAAAGTTTGTTTTTTGAGGGAGGTATTTATTCCTTTCAACAACATGTGGATATTTGAATTCGTGACATTTTATTTTAGTTAACTTATCATGCTTAGGAAATGTTGTAGTCGAGCTTTTCTGGGATATTTTTCAGAAATCCACGAGTCTTAGGATATTAGGACTTCTAGTAAGGCTCAACAATCTCTACAATATATCTAGCCAAATCCTTAAGCCTTTAGGACATCAAGTGAGGCCCAACAATCTCTACAATATATCTAGCCAAAGACTTCACCCCAAGACCTCTTGCATTATAACCACAACACTCATCCACTCTTGTTAATCCGCTAACTAAAATTAAGTAAAGTTATATGGCATCATGCACTCTCACCCTTTCTTTGACACTCATTTTTCATTACCAGTATATCTTGTGACCATAAAATTTAAGTCCAAATAGATAACGGTAAGATGATATTCTTTATATTTATGATTTTTTCTTTAAAAAACTATATTTTTACCAATATGTGTCTAATGAAAGTTCCTTATTGCATGGTTGAACTCCTTGTATGCACCTTGACAGAATAAGGAAAAGAAAAAGAGGAGGTTGCAACATTATATGATTATGAAGCTCATACTTATGATCTGAAAATACTAGACTCATATATCTTAAGCCATTTGAGGCATTGGACAATGTAGACTCCAACCAAAATGCAACTAGAACATCAAGAATATAGGGGATGACAAGTTTCTCAACAAAAATTGAGGCTTCTTCTTCTTTATGGATTTGACTAAATTGGTCCCGGAGACTCTTCCATTTTTCTCCTTGTGATTCTGATGAAGAAAAAGGAGTAACTACAACAACTTCATCACATGCTAAGACTTCAACTGGTTTTTGTTCACAATGATCAAGCTCTGTGCCTTCAAGAATAAATGAAAAAAATTCATCATTCTAAAACCCTTCATCGAAACCCTCATAAATCACATAGACAAGTGCACTAATAATTTTTTTTGAGAAATCCCCTTTAGAGATGTATTATTCAATAGCAAGCTCTGATTTCGTTTCATGATGGTCAAATATGGGCATATTTATTCTTGAAATTTTTGTGAATGATGTTGCAGAACTCTACACATTTTCTTCAACTTTGAATTCATAAAAAATAGGATCTGTGTTGTAGAATCCAGTATGAGCAGATTCTACATGAACCAACCATTGGGTAGCATATGACTCATAAAAAACAAGGGGAAATACATCATCAATGATGTTATGTTGCAATAGATTTATAGAATTTTCAGAAACACAATCTTGATTTTGATCAGTGAGTGTGAATGAAGAAAGCGTTGTCTCTTCTTCAAAATCCTTATGAATATGTCCATAACTAACATCATTTTCAAACTTAATTTTAGAGAATTCTTTCTCCTCTTCACTACTATGGGGAAAATATTTTTTATTCTCTATAACTAGCTCAAGTTCTTCATTAAAACATTGTTCAAAATGAAACTCAAGATATGGAAATTCAAAAATATTCTATGAATCTTCTTGAAAATGTAAAAATTCATCAACACAAACAAGGTTTCTTGAAACCACAATAGGTATTTTCAACTCATGATCATCTTCAAAAGGAGAAACGTCTCTTTGAATATGGTATTGATATATATCTTTCAAGGAAGGAAGAAACATTGTATCCTCTGGTAGATTCTTTGAAGCTTTTGTGTAAAAATCCTCTAGTGATAACTCTTCACTTGAATATGTAAGGCTATCTTCTCCATTCTCATTATTATAGTCAACTTCTCTTTCAAAATATTGTTCATATTCATCATATGAGATCTCCCCTTCCTATTTATTAGCATATGCAGATCCTTCTATATCCTATGAAACTAATTTAAAACTTTCATTGTAGTATCTTCGAAGAGGAAGATCAATGGGATACCTCCTTCTGAAAAAGGAGATATCTGATGTTCTCTGACATTTCTCCAAGTCGCAATATTTTCTCGATCATAATAGACATGGATATGATAAGGGTCACGGTGGCATGTGTCTTCTGGTAGAGGCCAAGTTTTCCCTCTGTGGAGTCACCAGGTGAAATATTAACAGCCAAATTTCTGAGGCATGTTCACCATCAAGTCTCATAACTTACAATGTCATATCCATAGGGAATATTTCTTCAACTTATGTCCCCAACAATGGCTCCATTTCATATTTTATCCCTCGAGATGTTCTAAGATTTTCTTGGAACGATGTTGAGGTTGTTGTTGGAATTCATAGTCAATCACTCCATAGTTCTCTAATGATTGGAATTCCCTTTAGTTAGTTTCCTCCAGGTGGAAATGAATGTTGAAAAATCTTGGAATTGTTTCTCAAATATCCCCATCTCCTTCTATAAAAATTATTCCATATTTTTTATCCTTCAATCTATATTTTTCAAAATAATTTTTTGCATTGTATCTATCATGGTTGTCTTTCTGGAATCCTCCTTCATTTAGTAGTTTTGTCAAACACATCTCATGAAAACATAAATTGCACCTCATATTTACATGTATACTCAAGTCACTAGATATGAATGGGATTTTCTTCACCAAAAGGAGAATGTTGCTCTTTAATATGTGGCAAAGGTAGATTTTTCGTAGGTGGTCCCAAACTCCTAAACTCTATAGTTGAATTCCAACCTAAGAACGAGTGGAATTCATCGTAGGAAAACCATCTATATTGATCTAAGTAAGATCATGATATCAAGAAACCCATAAGTAACTTGTGCTCCAAAATAAATGTCCAAAGCACTATTAAGAAATAATTAAACTAAATTAATAGATTTAAATATTGTAGGAACTTCATTCATGGGTTTGTATATACAAACAGATTTCAACTTAAAAAAAAGGATTTTAATCACAATATCAAAATTTTATCTTATAGGAAGCATTGTCTATATGTGCACAGAAAAAAATGATGTATTTGTTCATCTCAATACTAAGCACATCCCATGATCCCGACATTAACGCATGATCCCATTGTGTCCAATAAAATTAGTACCTCTTTTATTTAGTAACCATTATTCTTATATAATCTCAAAATGGCACTAATATATTTGGGTCAAAAAATTATATTTATTTTGACATTAGTTTCAACACACAAGATTTTTTCCATTTCCAATGTCAAAATTCATTGTATTTCTGTTTTTTCTCTAAGTTGATCAAATTCCTTATTATTGTTTTGGATTTTTTTTTTTAATTTACCAATTCTTTCCATATTTGTTTCTTACCTTGTTTAACATTAATATATGAATATTAAAAGGGGAAAAATTATACATTTAATATTTTAAATGAAAAAATAAAATATAAAAAACAAATATCCCATTGAAATCTTTCAAATAGTATATTGTTATCCTAAAACACATTTCATATGAAATATTTATGACCCTAGAAAATGAGAATTCAAATTCAACTTATGAAGGCCTTATCTTTTTTCTCTCAACAATAAAAGTACATAAAATGAACTATGAGGAATTAATGATAAATACTTAAATTATGTTTTATTTCTAATCGAAGGATTTAATACATTTACATAACATAATATTAATGGGAATATAAATAAAATGACAACTTTAAATCCACTTTGTACATTTGTGATGATCGAGATTATTTTGAGAATGAAATGAAAGAAGATATATAACAATGAAATATACAGAGATATTGTGAGATACACATAAATACTTCAATAAACACAAGGATACAATAATGCACAATTTTTATTAATGAGAGAATGTATAGAAACTATAAAATTACACAGTGAATGACTTGCTAGAATGGTGGAAACATATATCTAAGAAGAGATGTGATGGCTACGCTCATTCACAAGAAGATGATGACGAATACAATGAGGCTCTAGAGGCCTTTTTGTCATAAAGAAAATCCAAATCCCTAACCCTGGAAGATGAAACACCAAAAGGTTTGCGAACCCTGATGGGGTAGTCTATACATCAACTTCCCCAGAGCGTAACTTTTTCATACGATCTTTGTTTGGGGCACAGGATATCACGTTTGAAATTTCTATTAGAGGACTACACCTTTTTATATCACAATCTAGGCAAATCATATAGTGGAACTGTGGCAGGCCCAAAAAACGTTGTTTAGGGCCTCAAAATGGTCGTAGAAGTTTAGCACCAAAAAAGATGTACAAAAAATGCGAAGGTGGAAACCCTTGTTTTGAGCCAATGGAAGAGGTGGTTGGCCTTCAGTTTTAACTTGGAAAAATCATCCCCCCTTAGGAAGCAATGGTATCCATTGTATTAGGTCCCTAGAGAAGCTTTTATTGAATATCAACCTTGGTGAGGTGCGTGCCTTGTTGAATATATAGAGGGGTGAATTCCATAATCCTCTATGAAATTTTGCTCCTAGTAAATTTCTCACCAATGTTTAACATGGGAGAGAGCCTTAAGAAGTGCAAAGATGATCTTTTCTCTGTCAAAAAAATTGTGAACGGAGAAATAACCTTGTAGAAAACTTAATCACTTTTCCAAAGAATTCACATCGATATGACATTAAAATACAAGAATATCAAAATTAACTTGTATCCTGAATGGGGTAGTGTCTCCAAAGTGATTGATTGACCTAGATGCACCTGTTATTTTGGGTAATCATTGAAGGATTTGGGTGAAATTCTCCAACATCTTGTTCCTTTTTTGCATGAGGGCTTCTACGAGCAACAAATTGATGCAACCTTATGCTCCCTCGTTCCTCTTCTCTTCCATCATGGGACGCCACTTGGGCTGGTGAGAGAATTTATCCTTAAGGGAAGCTATCTTGAGACCCAACTCTCTATATACTGACCTCGTTGAGGACATGCACAAGAAACAAAAAGGAGTAGACTTCTCTTATACCACTGATTGAGATTATTTTGAGAATGAAATAAAGGAAAATATATAGAAATGAAATATATAGAGATATTGTGAGATACACATAAATATTTCAATAAACACAGAGATACATTAATGAACAATTTTTATTAATGAGAGAATGAACAAAAAACTATATAATTACAGAGTGACTAACTCACTAGAATGGTGGTAGCTTATCTCTGAGAAGAGATGCGATGGCAATGCTCATTGGTGAGAAGATGATGATGATTAAAATGAGGTTCTAGAGGATTTTTTATCATAAAGTAAATGCAAAACCCTAACCCTAGAAGATGAAATGCTGAAAGGTTTGCGGACCCTGATGAGGGTAGTTGGTAAGTCAACTTCCGAAGGGCGTAAATTTTGCATACAACCTTCATTTGAGGCACATGATATCTCATTTGAAAGGTCTACCTAAGTAAAAAAAAAAATTTCATCACACTCTCACTAAAGACTACAATGTTACTATGGCGGGACCAAAAAACATTGTTTAGGGCCTCAAAACGACATCGAAAGTTTAGTACACAAAAAGATGTAGAAATTGCCAAGGTGAAAACCCTTGTTTTGAGCCAGTGGAATAGGTGGTTGGCCACTGATTTCTTCTCAAATCATCTGAACGTACTCCCTTTTCTAATTTCACAAACAAAAAATACTATATTTATAAACAAAAACCCTTTCGTATCCCTAAACGATGTCATTATTTCATTTTGTTTTAGCATTATTTCCTGTCCTCTCCAACCCAGGGTTTTTTCTCTCAAAGAATGATTTGGTTTTATATTATCTCATAAAACGGTAGTATTTCTTGTGGAGAATGGCTTCTCAATCCATGGAGGCAATCTTCTCCAATGATTTTATTGAATTTAGTTTTTCGTTGTTTCAAGAGGTTTATGTATTACATTTGGCTTATTCTTTTTGTAGAAAAAATATGTCCTCTTATCTAGACAACATATTCTATTGGTAATCATCCCTTTCCATTATTTTTGTTATTATTTTCAAGTTTCATGTGCATCACCCTTATAATCTTCTCCAATGATTTTCATGTTCTTGTTTGAGAATATTTAATTGAATTTAGTTTTCATTGTTTCAATAGGTTTGCATCTTACATTTGGCTTATTCTTTTTGTAGACATGGGATGGCCTCTTCTCGATACTATGGATTCTATTGGTAATTATCTTCTTCCTTTATTTGTGTTGTTACGGTCAAGTTTCACACGCATAAAACTTATATTCCCAGTTTCGTGAGGAGTGGGTAAGAAATATTTTCTATTTAAATGGGTGGGTTTATTTGTAACAAACCTCCCATTTCATTACGATAACAAGCCTCACATAACAAGTGAAAATTTTGTTTTGTGTGTGTGTATGTAGGAAGGTAATAATGACATTATACTCAACATTGCAACATGACGATGAACACAATGCATGCAACTCACACCATAACAAACATAATAACCTAACATAAAAGCACATCAAGCACCTAGAAGCAATGTACGACATTCAACCGACGAAGAATAAGAATGACTACCTGCCCATCCTACCCTGCAATGGTTATGACCTCCAGGACACATAAGAAATGCTCAAGCCCAGGTTCCCATCGATTTTGACCATTTAAGGTCTTAACGAGGGAAACTGTTTTGAGGAACAAGGAGGTGTCTACATCCCACCCAACACAAGCAGACCAAGCCTACTAAGCTAAGGACAATCATACTAACAACCCAACGCACCCAAAATTAATTACACAAGTAACTAGAACCCTTACAGTGAGCAAACCAATTACATTAAAAGTTTACAAAACCAAGTACAAACGTTAATTAATAATAAAAAACAACACCATCGCTGGGAAGCGCAAGATAAAAGCGACTTCGTCAACAACCCAACCATTAATCAGGTCTAAAATAGTCCAACTAAACATCGTGTTTAATATTTTTTACTAATACAATAGTAAGTCAATTCCAAGTAGTCCATAAATTACAATTCTATATTAACATAAAAATCAACAAGTTTGATTGCAATTAGGTCAATGTATCCCAATCTAAATTAACATTAAAAGTGTATCAAGTGAGAAAGTCTAAATAATAGTTGGGTCATCAACGTACCATTAATTTAAACCTTAATGAGATCATAGTTGGGAATAATGTGTAAGACATTAACACTTGATACTATATAACATTTAACCAGTAGAACTGGTCATTCCACTAGATGATCAGTAGAGAAAATATCAGAGGCTAGGCATTAAAACTTAATATCATAACACAGTGATTTGATTCAAGGAGATATAACATTTACTCACCATAATATTATAGTATTGCCTTGAAAGTAATACATTTAATCAAAATTATATGACATTGACAAATAATATGGTATTGCCTTAATTTAGCAAGCTTAATCTCTACTTGGGGCAATACTCACTAATCTCATTTAACCATTAATCACAATCTAAAAGGGAAATTCTAAATAATACCAAATTACAATCTAACTATCACTTAACGATATATAACCACATTAGCTATAACAAAGTAGAACGTTAAATATGACATTGGTAAAAAATTAATTACATATGTCATCTATCTAGTAATTATATCAATATCTAACTATCTATTGGCGTAAAGAAGGAGATTGCTTGACTAACAACATCATAGTAGAAGTTAATGTTTGCAACAAGAATGTTGGGTATACTCAATTGCTGGAGAAAGAAGGACAATACAATTGCAGAAGGATCAACTCATGGTCATACTACAACAAACTCAACCAACAATTTGATGGAAAAATGGGTTCCTTAAGGAAGTAAACACATGCATCCTTAATGGCATGTCATGGTAATAAAATCGGTGTAATAGTAATGAATGAAATCTATGTAACAGTAAATGAAGTATAAATTCACACTTGTCAAAAATAAAAATTGCAGTGCTAGAATTACATTCGTGATGTCATCAAGCCAATCATTGTACGTTTAAATAATTGACATCAATAAAATTTGTAATGCCAATAACTACAAATGTATTTTCCAGGAATACAATCACGTTGCCATTAAGCCAGTCTTTTCACATTAAGAATGAAGTGCCATTAAATAAATTCATATTTGGCAATAATAATATTTTCATTGCCGGAATAAGGTCATGGTGCCAAGTCACGGTAACAACAAGGAGGTAGATTCGTGACAGTAAGGGTTGTGGTATAAAATCTGGGTAACAATAGTGATAATAAAATCTAGGTAACCAAATCGTGGTAAATAACAACAACTCCGTCACATTCATTGGGCTAAAACCGTGGGCATTTTAACAACAATATAGCGAACTTCTCAATATAAAAAACGTGGCCACTCGAGCAAGTAAGGTTGTGATTTAAATGGATAAAATCGTGGGTGATTTCTAAATTAACACAGTCAACTTCTGATTATAAAAAACGTGGTCATTCTGGAAAGTAAATTTGTGATTTAAATGGATAAAATCATGGGTGATTTCTACAGCAACATAGTCAACTTTTGATTATCAAAAACATGGTCATTCTGGCAAGTAAAGCTGCGATTTAATTGGATTAAATCATGGGTGATTTCTACAGAAATTCAGTCAATTTCGAAGGGAGAAAATGTGGCACCCATTAAATGCAAATCGTGGGCATTAACAGGAATCAAAAGGCAACACATTTTTAAAGAAAAACAGTCTTCATCAAGGGAAAAATCACCCCAAAGGTAAAAGAAAATGCAAACAAGAATAATTTCTCTTTTCCATCACCAGAAGGCCAATTAAAAAAATTTGCAAACATGAAACCATTTCTCTTTTCCATTGCCAGAATACAAAATAAAAATGCAAACCAGAAATCATTTCGTTGTTCATTGCCAGAATACCCAATGTAAAATGAAGAGATGAATTCATTTTGTTTTTCATTTCTAGAATACCCAATGTAAAATACAGAGATGAATTCATTTCCTTTTTCATTGCCACAATACCCAAAATAAAAATGAATAACATAAATCATTTCGTTTTTCATTGCCATAATACCCAATGTAAAATGCAGAGATGAATTCATTTCATTTTTCATTGCCAGAATACCCAATGTACAATGTAAAGATGAATTCATTTCATTTTTCATTGCCACAATACCCAAAATAAAAATGTAGAACATAAATCATTTCGTTTTTCCATTGCTATAACCCCAATACACCATAGACAACAGTAAGAGAACGCAAGGATCCAATGGGAAAGGTCATGGAATGATTGCAGGGGTTCTATTAGTCAAGTCATAGAGAAAACCAACCAGGACACAAGATAATACACACGCAGAGGTCGTTTCCAGATGGCAGAATCAACAATCAGCCAGGGACAAACATCAAGGGTTGCTAGATAACAGGTTCATCCTTCATTCATCATCCTCACAAAGAAAAGCAGGGCATTGAGATCCATAGGTATTTTAATGCTAAGGCGACGACAGTAGATCAGACTCCTGGCCGACTGCTCAGGCGAGGACTGGTGAAATAAGCCATGGGAATCAATCTATCATTGAGCTAGGATAAGAAAATTTCAGAAACCATCTAGACAATCAGTTCACTTACGTAAGTAAAAATGCAGATTCAAACATAAGTTCTCAAACAATTAACCATACAAAACGAATAAAGCGTATCGTTGCTTATTCGGAGTGGGCATCCCACGTTATCCTTGCATCTCCCATGTGTGCATCAGGGAGACTACACAGGTACCTCCCAGCCAATGCGAGGGGTACTCTTCTTCCTTCTTAGCTCCCTGAGCCACAAAGGGGCCACACACTAACTATCCAGAGATTTCGACTAGCTACTAGCTCGTATCACAAGGCCAAGCTACCACTCCTCACCGAGATGGGTATCCGAACTCCCACAAGTTAAGCCAGTCAAGTAGATATTTATACAGCGTAACATTACACAAAATAGAAGAGCCCTTACCTCCATCTCCTCCCTTCATTATATAGAGTTTTGTTGTTCCTTACATTCCTAAAATCTCGCTTAATTAAGTTTTTAAAATTTAATTCCTAAAAATTCCTCCTCGTACAAGTGTCACCCATCCCCTTCACTCCTCCATAAATTAATTTCTTTAATTAATTAATTATCTTTATTTCCCTCACCCACCTAGAGTTATTCCTAGAATCACTCATAGGGGTCTCCAAATTCTCTTACAGGTTTTAAAGACTTTCCCCACCATTAAATTGCTAGTTCATTTTAAATTAGAAAGCTCTTAAATGGTAGATACTTTACTAAGTTTGACTTTTTGTTTTTTCCCTTACGTTCCCTTTTTCCCTTCCATTAAATTGCTAGTTCATTTTAAATTAGAAAGCTCTTAAATGGTAGATACTTTACTAAGTTTGACTTTTTGTTTTTTCCCTTACATTCCCTTTTTCCCTTTTTATGTTTACCTCTTTTCCTAGTTTCCTAATATTTAGATTTTGCCTCTTTCCCCTTTTTAATTAGAACTCAAAAAGGCAGGTGTGGAAATTAACCCTTTTTCCCTTTTCTCTTTTAATTAATAATTTTTTTTTAATTATCATAAAATAATAAAACGATTAATTCCCTTTTTAAAATTTAATCCAACAGATTTTTTTTTATGAATCAATTAAATTTCTTACTCCCTTCCTATTACAAGATTTAATGAAGAGTATAATTATTATTTATGTTGTTTTTATTTTTATTATTATTAACATATTTTTTTCTTTTAGAGAAAGATAAAATTTTACCACTAGCATAATTTAGACTTAGACCTTAAATTTTCATACTGGGTTACATTTAATTAGGGAATTTGTTTTTAAAAATTATTAACACGTTATTCGTCCTAAGGTCATCTAGGTTCATTCATTTATCAAAACAATGTGGCATGCCCTTCAGGATACACTAGGTGCTCCAAGGGTTCCACTCGCCTCATTTGTTCCCTCGTGTGAAGTGCCCTTCAAGACGCACTATGTGCTCCAAGGGTGTCACTCACCTCTTTCCATTTTTCTTGCATGACGTGCCCTTCAAGATGCACCACATGCTCCAAGGGTGTCACTCGCCTTTTGTCTGACTTGGTAGACATCAAAAACCCCTAGAGTCAATACTCCGCCAAGTGAACTTGTGGGAGACTAAGGTCCTCTAAGGAATAACGCCCCCACCTTATTGCGCACCCCTTAGAATCATCATGAGCGACTATCACAGTCTTCCCTCATGGCATTGTGGGTCCTCTCGAACTAGGTAGACGTTAGCCTACAGTTCAAGCCACGATGGGAGTGCTAGTAGGTTGTGGCAGGGCTGTTTTCCACACCTCTCACTCACATCTCTAGTAGTTGTGTGTGACCCCTTTACTCCACATGTGAGTCTAGTCAGGAAGCTATCGTTAGCCTGCATCATCAATGAATCATGTCAGAATATATCCACATCATATCATCTAATCAGAATCACTAAAATCACAGTAAAATAATCAAACCCCAATGGTACACTCCCTGACTTGATCCAAAGTCCAAGGGGTTCCATCGATGCCTTTGCATCCTCGAGGTCCATAATCTTGCACACTCAGTAAAACCGAGTCAATAGCACTTGTCTATGTCGATGTGATAAAACAACATGTCATCATCCCATAACACCTCTTAATCAAAATCAAAAGTTTTAATAGCATAATAATCTGGATCACTTGCGAGAAAGTGTCCTCAAATAATAAGTTTGCTCAGTGCGCTAGAGCGAGATGTTACATACACCCCCTCTTGGTCTAAACTTCGTCCCGAAGTTTCATAGTATAAGTGCCAAATAATGTGTATCACAGTATCATAATTCTATCTATTAAACAAAAATAAAAACTGTTGGCGCATATCATGTGCATCCTCCCAGGCCGCTGAGTGCAGACTATAATTGTCCTACTGGACCTTGACTTGATCTATCATTCGATGTCATAGCTGTCGAATGTAATGATCCAATATGCAGACCGACTCAGCCGTGAGTGCTCCTGCATCCAATACCTGGAAGGAACTCATGTCAATAACATGTGTAGGATCACTAATATAATGTATCAAAACAGATACATGAAAAACATGGTGCATATACCTCAAAGAATCCGATAAGGCTAGTCGATAGGCCATGGGCTCCCTTCCCAAACTTGATCGAACTCTTGTGCAATTTAACCCACAAGAAGACTCGATCGTCGACCTCGTAACTACGATTGACACTATGCGCATCGACATACCTCTTCTATTAATCCTGTGCTTTTTTAATCCTTTGTCTTATTGTTTGCATTTTCTCTTCCATTTCTTGGATCGCTTCTGGTCCCACCAGGACCCTATCCTCAAGTTGATCCCAACTCAAAGGCATCCGACATGGTCACCCGTAGAAAAACTTGAAACGTGCCATCTTAATGGTGCTATGGTAACTGTTGTTGTAAGAGAACTCCACTAGTGGCAAGAATTATTCCCAACACTTTTGTTGGTCCATAACATACATGTACAACATGTCCTCCAAGGTTTGGTTTGTTCGTTTAGTCTACCCATCAGTCTCTGGGTGATACGTGGTACTAAAGTTAAGTTGGGTTCCCAAGGCCTCTTGGAAACTTGTCCAAAACCGTCCAGTAAACACCGATTCTTGATCGGATATAATCCTCTTAAGCATGCCATACAGCCTCACAATCTCACTGATGAAAACTCTAGCTATGTCAGGTGCTTGATACATTGTACACACAGGAATAAAGTGAGCACTCTTCATGAGAGTTTCTACTACTATGAAAATCGAGTCATGTCTCCTTATCATCAGTGGCAATCCAACAATAAAATCCATCGAAATAACCTCCCATTTTGATTTCGGGATAGCGTGTGGTTGTAGTAATCCTATTGGGTGTCTATGTTCAGCCTTTACCTACTGACATTATAGACATCTGGCCACATAGTTGACTATGTCTGCCTTCATTTCTTTCCAGGAGAATAAGGGTTTAAGGTCTGCCCTCATCTTCGTGGCTCTCAGGTGAGCCATGTAAACTTCTCTATGAGCCTCACTTAGGATCATCATCCTCAAATCGTCTTTCGGTGGTACATAGATCTGATTTTTAAACCTCAATAAACCATCACTATCAAATGAAAATCCTTCAAATCATGGTACCATCATTGTGTTTTGTCCGATAAAACCCTTGACCTCTTTGTATCAGTCATCATCACGCTGTAAAGTTAGAATCTTTTCATGTAGATTCATATGAAGGGGAATCACCGAAAAGATGCATGGTCTCTTATTGAATGTGTCTACCACTTAGTTCACTATTCCTTTTATGTAAGTAATCTCAAAGTCATACTCGCTAAGAAATTCTGACCAACGTCGTTGTGACGCGTTCAGGTCACTTTGCGTAAAGTTTTGAAGTTTTGTTGTAGACCACAGTGGTCGGTCTTTAGCTCAAATTTTCATCCAACAAGGTAGTTTCTCCAAACCTTCAAGGCATATATGATGGCTAAGAACTCCAAATCGTGTGTCGTGTAGTTCTCCTCATGCCTTCTCAGCTTCTTCGAAATGTAAGCAATCACGTGTCTGTCTTGCATCAAGACTTTGCCTAAGCCTTCCTTGGATGCATCAATGCATACCAAGAAGTCCGCGTCCATGTCCATGACCTTTAGTATCAGTGCTATTGTCAACAACTCCTTGAGCCTCTGAAATGCTTCCACACATTTTGCAGTCCAAACAACCTTCTTGTTTTTCTTTTGCAATTTCGTGATCAGATTTTCTCTCTTTGAAAACCCCTCGATGAACTGTCGATAATATCCTACTAAACCCTTGAAGCTATGCACTTTCGAGACATTCATTGGTGAAGGCCATTCCATAATGGCCTCGACCTTTGCTGGATCCACAACGATACCTTCAATGGAGATGACGTTCCCTCGGTAGTGGATCTTCGATTGATAAAATGAGAATTTGAATAACTTCCCATACAATTTGTGCTCTCATAGACACTGTAGTACCAAGCGCAAGTTCTTTTCATGCTCCTCCTTCATCCGAGAGTAAATCAAAATATCATCAATGAATACTTGGACGAACTTGTCCAAGTACTCATGGAACACCCCATTCATCAAACTCATAAATACCCTTGGGGCATTTGTCAGTCAAAATGGTAAAATAGTAAACTCGTAATGTCCAAACCTCATCTTAAAGGTGGTATTAGGGATGCCATCTTCCTTAATCTGTAACTGGTTATACCTTGATTGCAAATCGATCTTTGAGAAAATTGTCGCACCCTTCATTTGATCGAAGTGATCATCAATCCTTGGCAACAGATATTGATTCTTGATTGTGGCCTTGTTCAATTGATGGTAGTCAATGTAGAGCCTCCATGACTCATCCTTCTTTCGTATGAAAATAACAGGCGCACCCCACAGTGACACACTAGGATGTATCAGTCCCAGGTCCAACAACTCCTTTAGTTTCATTATCAACTCCTGTAACTCTGGGGTTGACATCCGATAAGGCGTTCTAGCTATTGGTTCTATTCTCAATTTTAGGTCTATAGTAAACTCCGATTCCCTCTCTAGTGGCATCCCAAGTAACTCCTTCAGAAATATGTCTGCAAACTCTCTCACCATCGGAAGGTGTTCTAAACCTTCTGCTAATCCCTTCTCATTTAACGCAAGGATCACATAAAGCTTTCACCCCTTATGCATGCTCTTTCGTAGCTGTAAGGAAGAGATGAACCTCAAGAAAACTCCTTGGTACCATCCTACAACCACACGTCTCTGTCCCTCATCATCGAACAAGCTCAACCGTTTCATCTTATAGTTCAATATCACCTCATGCAATTCCAACTAGTCCATACCAATTACGACATCATAATATCCTAAGATCGTGATGTACAAGTTTTCCCTTGTGAAAATCTCTCCCAGGTTTAGGACAAAGCCCGTAACCTTTCCCCCAACCTTTTGTTTGGCTCCCGAGGCCAACTCTACGAAGATAAAATTGTCCTGTTCGACTGCATTTACCTTAATCCTTTTTAGCATTGCACCAGAAATGAAACTCTTGGTAGCACCGAGATCGATCAAAATACTAAGGGTCTGGTTAGCAATGATACCTGTCATCTCAAGCATAATCGAATAATGCTCTGCCTAGCGGTTATTCACTGTTACATGAATCCGATGGGCCTTACCCATATATCCCACGGTAGTGGGTCCGGATGATCTGGATGCTCTATTCGTCTCCACCGGGAAGTCTCGCTAGTAGTGTGGCTCCCCACAGGTCCAACACCCCTTCTTTGGCACAGTAGTCCTAGTACCCAAAGTAGAAGATGACAGCCCACCAGCCTGGAATCCTAGTTTTTTCTGTTGAACATGCCTAAACTGCTGTTGCAGTGGTTGACACTGTCACTAATGTTGTGGTCCCCAATAAGGTGTCCATCGTAGAGGTGTAGTGAAAGTGGATCCCCTCTGGAAGCCACAATATCCCTTCATATGTCTAGCTAGTGTCTGATGCGGCTATGCTCTAGATGAAAACTGGCCTACTGATCTTGCTAGACTCCTGGTATGACCCCTGCTGATAAGCTCTTCCTCTGATACGAGAGCCTTCTAGATGGCATTAGGCAAGGTTTGAGGCATAAAAATCTTAACCTTTGCACGTAAGTTGTCATTAAGGCTGAACATGAACCCGTTGACCTTAAGTTTCTTTGTGTTAATATGCAGAGCATATCAAAGCAGCTCCATAAAATGGGCCTCATACTTGGGCACCATACGACCGCCCTATCGTAAGGCGTTGAATTCATTGAGCCGATGCTCAATGAATTCCTCTAAAAGGTACTTCTCTCAGAACCATTCCTTGAACAGTTCCGATGACACATCTTCGATGGCCATGTTCAGTTGTGGTAGGAGCGTCTTCCACCATAGAAGAGTGCTCCACTTTAGTTGAAATACCACCATGTGGACCTTCATGTTGGAGGTATAATCGCGAAGTGAAAATCACATCGCCATATTCTCCAACCATGCCTTGGCGGCTGCACCATCCGGGGCACCAACGAACTCAAGAAATTTGACCTTCTCGAGTTCACATTGAACACTACCAGTATCAACTGGAGCATGCGACAAAACCTCAGGGGGTGCTAGTGCCCTGGCCTCATCTCTGTCCAAATGACTGATCAATGCCTCAGACATGCACTAAAAATCTCTCATCATTCCGACCACATCACCAACTACTATCTGCTCCTATCTGAGAACCTGCTCATCTCCCTAGGGGTTAGATCCCTCGGACGTGGATGCTACTGGAGGCGTCGCATGTCCTCCCCTAGCACCCCATCATCTACCTCGGCGGCGTCCTCTAACCATGATTACCTACACAAATACAGGTCAACTCAATTAGTAACCTTATAATCAAATCATATCAACGAAAGCCATAACAATCCCAAGTCATGGGTTCAACCTGCTCTGATACCATATGTAACAAACCTCCCATTTCGTTATGACAACAAGCCTCACATAACGAGTGCAATTTTTTTTTTTGTCTGTAAGTAGGAAGGTATTAATGACATTATACTCAACATCGCAACATGATGACGAACACAATGCATGCAACTCATGCAACAACAAACATAACGACCTAACATAAAAGCCCATCAAGCACCTATAAGCAATGTACGACGTTCAACCGATGAAGAATAAGAATGCCTACCCACCCGTCCTACCCTGCAATGGTTAGGACCTCCAAGACACATAAGCAACGCTCAAGCCCAAGTTTCCATTGATTTTGACCATTTAAGTTTTCAATGCTGACAATTGTTCTGAGGAACAAGGAGGTGTCTACATCCCGCCCAACACAAGCAGACCAAGCCTACTAAGCTAAGGAAAATCATCCTAATAACCCAACGCACCCAAAATTAATTACACAAGTAACTAGAACCCTTACAGTGAGCAAACCAATGATATTAAACGATTACAAAACCAAGTACAAACGTTAATTAATAATAAACAACAACACACTCGCTGAGAAGCGCAAGCTAAAAGTGACTTCGTCAACAACCCAACCATTGATCATGTCTAAAATAGTCCAAATAACCATTTTGTTTAACATTGGTTACTCATTCAATAGTAAGTCAATTCCAATTAGTCCATAAATTACAACTCTATATTAACATAAAAATCAACAAGTCTCATTGTAATTAGGTCAATGTATGCCAATCTAAATTAACATTAAATGTGGATCAAGTGAGAAAGTCTAAATAATAGATGGGTCTTCAATGTACCATCAATTTAAACCTTAATGCAATCATAGTTGGGAATGACGTGTAAGAAATTAACACTTCATACTATATAACATTTAACCAGTAGAACTGGTCATTCCACTAGATGATCAGCACAGAAAATATCAAAAGCTAGGCATTAAAACTTAATATCATAACACAAAGATTTGATTGAAGGAGATATAACATTTATGTTAGAAAAACAGGACTATAGAGAAATAAAATAAAACAAATGCAGAAACAAAACACAGAAGACACACAATACAAGAGAGACACATATTTACGTGGTTCACCCAGTGTGGGCTACGTCCACCATAGAAATCGTCAGGTCCTTCCTTTATTATTATCCAGCAAATGAAGGGATACAACCTACAACAAAACCCATTGTAACTTCCTCTTCTTTCTTTCATAGTCTCCTCTCTCATAATACAATATTCACCACCATCCATAGCCATGATACATTTCCCTCATAAAATAGGGTTTCCTTCTAGGGAAAAAAACCCTAACATAATTTCTACCATTAGATCTGCGACCTTATAATGAATGGTCCAGATTTACAATGAAATTACAATATACTTTTACAAGGCAATTTTTTCTTCGAGGGCTTCTCCCCCGAACCCCCGCTGGGGGCCCTCTTGCCCCCAGATCTCCCAACCGGGGGGATAGGCCCTCCGGACCTCATAGAGGGGGTACCCCCCCCCCTCTGCACTCCACCACCTGGAAGAGTGTATATACTTCTGGGGTGTAAATACTTCATGGATTATAAACACCGCTGAAAGCAAGGACCTATGAATCAGGAAGATAATCAGGCTCCACAATCAACAATCTCCCACTTGGAGACTGATCTCAACAACTCCATTGCTGTTGTATATGATAGACTCTGAACCTTCTTGGACCTAGAAAATTTCTCATCTTCATCTTCATTCTTGAAGACCAACTGAAACTGAGCAAGAACTCAGTTTCTCCCTGGTTACTCCCTTTGTTAACAT